>CM063501.1:151316148-151356148 GCA_032207245.1 Pardosa pseudoannulata
TTTTGTTTGTTTTAGAAATTGTAATTTCCTCCTTAGATCAGTATCTGTTGGGGCTCTATTCCAGGGAGGCCGCGGAGAAGTGCTATACAGGCCATTAAGTGGTAAGTATATACTACATTGATCGTACAATTTCAAATCTTATTTTCTTTTGTTTTTAAAAATTGTAATTTCCTCCTTAGATCAGTATCTGTTGGGGCTCTATTCCAGGGAGGGCCGTGGAGAAGTGCTATACAGGCCATTAAGTGGTAAGTATATACTACATTGATCGTACAATTTCAAATCTTATTTTTTTAGTTTGTTTTTAAAAATTGTAATTTCTTCCTTAGATCAGTATCTGTTGGGGCTCTGTTCCAGGGAGGGCCGCGGAGAAGTGCTATACAGGCCATTAAGTGGTAAGTATATACTACATTGATCGTACAATTTCAAATCTTATTTTTTTTTGTTTGTTTTTAAAAATTGTAATTTCTTCCTTAGATCAGTATCTGTTGGGGCTCTGTTCCAGGGAGGGCCGCGGAGAAGTGCTATACAGGCCATTAAGTGGTAAGTATATACTACATTGATCGTACAATTTCAAATCTTATTTTTTTTTGTTTGTTTTTAAAAATTGTAATTTCTACCTTAGATCAGTATCTGTTGGGGCTCTGTTCCAGGGAGGGCCGCGGAGAAGTGCTATACAGGCCATTAAGTGGTAAGTATATACTACATTGATCGTACAATTTCAAATCTTATTTTTTTTGTGTATTTAAAAATTGTAATTTCTTTCTTAGATCAGTATCTGTTGGGGCTCTGTTCCAGGGAGGGCCGCGGAGAAGTGCTATACAGGCCATTAAGTGGTAAGTATATACTACATTGATCGTACAATTTCAAATCTTATTTTTTTTTTGTTTGTTTTTAAAAATTGTAATTTCTTCCTTAGATCAGTATCTGTTGGGGCTCTGTTCCAGGGAGGGCCGCGGAGAAGTGCTATACAGGCCATTAAGTGGTAAGTATATACTACATTGATCGTACAATTTCAAATCTTATTTTTTTTGTGTATTTAAAAATTGTAATTTCTTTCTTAGATCAGTATCTGTTGGGGCTCTGTTCCAGGGAGGGCCGCGGAGAAGTGCTATACAGGCCATTAAGTGGTAAGTATATACTACATTGATCGTACAATTTCAAATCTTATTTTATTTTTGTTTATTTATAAAAATTGTCATTTCTACCTTAGATCAGTATCTGTTGGGGCTCTGTTCCAGGGAGGGCCGCGGAGAAGTGCTATACAGGCCATTAAGTGGTAAGTATATACTACATTGATCGTACAATTTCAAATCTTATTTTTTTTTGTTTGTTTTTAAAAATTGTAATTTCTTTCTTAGATCAGTATCTGTTGGGGCTCTGTTCCAGGGAGGGCCGCGGAGAAGTGCTATACAGGCCATTAAGTGGTAAGTATATACTACATTGATCGTACAATTTCAAATCTTATTTTTTTTGTTTGTTTTTAAAAATTGTACTTTCTCTCTTAGATCAGTATCTGTTGGGGCTCTGTTCCAGGGAGGGCCGCGGAGAAGTGCTATACAGGCCATTAAGTGGTAAGTATATACTACATTGATCGTACAATTTCAAATCTTATTTTTTTTTGTTTGTTTTTAAAAATTGTAATTTCTACCTTAGATCAGTATCTGTTGGGGCTCTGTTCCAGGGAGGGCCGCGGAGAAGTGCTATACAGGCCATTAAGTGGTAAGTATATAACTACATTGATCGTACAATTTCAAATCTTATTTTTTTTTAAGTTGTAATTTCTACCTTAGATCAGTATCTGTTGGGGCTCTGTTCCAGGGATGGCCGCGGAGAAGTGCTATACAGGCCATTAAGTGGTAAGTATATACTACATTGATCGTACAATTTCAAATCTTATTTTTTTTGTTTGTTTTTAAAAAATGTACTTTCTTTCTTAGATCAGTATCTGTTGGGGCTCTGTTCCAGGGAGGGCCGCGGAGAAGTGCTATACAGGCCATTAAGTGGTAAGTATATACTACATTGATCGTACAATTTCAAATCTTATTTTTTTTTGTTTGTTTTTAAAAAATGTACTTTCTTCCTTAGATCAGTATCTGTTGGGGCTCTGTTCCAGGGAGGGCCGCGGAGAAGTGCTATACAGGCCATTAAGTGGTAAGTATATACTACATTGATCGTAAAATTTCAAATCTTATTTTTTTTTGTTTGTTTTTAAAAAATGTACTTTCTTCCTTAGATCAGTATCTGTTGGGGCTCTGTTCCAGGGAGGGCCGCGGAGAAGTGCTATACAGGCCATTAAGTGGTAAGTATATACTACATTGATCGTAAAATTTCAAATCTTATTTTTTTTTTGTTTGTTTTTAAAAAATGTACTTTCTTTCTTAGATCAGTATCTGTTGGGGCTCTGTTCCAGGGAGGGCCGCGGAGAAGTGCTATACAGGCCATTAAGTGGTAAGTATATACTACATTGATCGTAAAATTTCAAATCTTATTTTTTTTTGTTTGTTTTTAAAAATTGTAATTTCTACCTTAGATCAGTATCTGTTGGGGCTCTGTTCCAGGGAGGGCCGCGGAGAAGTGCTATACAGGCCATTAAGTGGTAAGTATATACTACATTGATCGTACAATTTCAAATCTTATTTTTTTTTTTGTTTGTTTTTAAAAAATGTACTTTCTTTCATAGATCAGTATCTGTTGGGGCTCTGTTCCAGGGAGGGCCGCGGAGAAGTGCTATACAGGCCATTAAGTGGTAAGTATATACTACATTGATCGTACAATTTCAAATCTTATTTTTTTTTGTTTGTTTTTAAAAATTGTAATTTCTCCCTTAGATCAGTATCTGTTGGGGCTCTGTTCCAGGGAGGGCCGCGGAGAAGTGCTATACAGGCCATTAAGTGGTAAGTATATACTACATTGATCGTAAAATTTCAAATCTTATTTTTTTTGTTTGTTTTTAAAAAATGTACTTTCTTCCTTAGATCAGTATCTGTTGGGGCTCTGTTCCAGGGAGGGCCGCGGAGAAGTGCTATACAGGCCATTAAGTGGTAAGTATATACTACATTGATCGTACAATTTCAAATCTTATTTTTTTTTGTTTGTTTTTAAAAAATGTACTTTCTTCCTTAGATCAGTATCTGTTGGGGCTCTGTTCCAGGGAGGGCCGCGGAGAAGTGCTATACAGGCCATTAAGTGGTAAGTATATACTACATTGATCGTACAATTTCAAATCTTATTTTTTTTTGTGTTTTTAAAAATTGTAATTTCTTCCTTAGATCAGTATCTGTTGGGGCTCTGTTCCAGGGAGGGCCGCGGAGAAGTGCTATACAGGCCATTAAGTGGTAAGTATATACTACATTGATCGTAAAATTTCAAATCTTATTTTTTTTGTTTGTTTTTAAAAAATGTACTTTCTTCCTTAGATCAGTATCTGTTGGGGCTCTGTTCCAGGGAGGGCCGCGGAGAAGTGCTATACAGGCCATTAAGTGGTAAGTATATACTACATTGATCGTAAAATTTCAAATCTTATTTTTTTTGTTTGTTTTTAAAAAATGTACTTTCTTCCTTAGATCAGTATCTGTTGGGGCTCTGTTCCAGGGAGGGCCGCGGAGAAGTGCTATACAGGCCATTAAGTGGTAAGTATATACTACATTGATCGTAAAATTTCAAATCTTATTTTTTTTTTGTTTGTTTTTAAAAAATGTACTTTCTTCCTTAGATCAGTATCTGTTGGGGCTCTGTTCCAGGGAGGGCCGCGGAGAAGTGCTATACAGGCCATTAAGTGGTAAGTATATACTACATTGATCGTAAAATTTCAAATCTTATTTTTTTTTTGAAGTTGTAATTTCTACCTTAGATCAGTATCTGTTGGGGCTCTGTTCCAGGGAGGGCCGCGGAGAAGTGCTATACAGGCCATTAAGTGGTAAGTATATACTACATTGATCGTACAATTTCAAATCTTTTTTTTTGTTTGTTTGTTTGTAAAAATTGTAATTTCTTTCCTTAGATCAGTATCTGTTGGGGCTCTGTTCCAGGGAGGGCCGCGGAGAAGTGCTATACAGGCCATTAAGTGGTAAGTATATACTACATTGATCGTACAATTTCAAATCTTATTTTTTTTTGTTTTTAAAAATTGTAATTTTTTCCTTAGATCAGTATCTGTTGGGGCTCTGTTCCAGGGAGGGCCGCGGAGAAGTGCTATACAGGCCATTAAGTGGTAAGTATATACTACATTGATCGTAAAATTTCAAATCTTATTTTTTTTTTTTGTTTGTTTTTAAAAAATGTACTTTCTTCCTTAGATCAGTATCTGTTGGGGCTCTGTTCCAGGGAGGGCCGCGGAGAAGTGCTATACAGGCCATTAAGTGGTAAGTATATACTACATTGATCGTAAAATTTCAAATCTTATTTTTTTTGTTTGTTTTTAAAAATTGTAATTTCTTCCTTAGATCAGTATCTGTTGGGGCTCTGTTCCAGGGAGGGCCGCGGAGAAGTGCTATACAGGCCATTAAGTGGTAAGTATATACTAATTTGATCGTAGAATTTCAAATCTTATTTTTTTTGTTTGTTTTAAAACTTGTAATTTCTTCCTTAGATCAGTATCTGTTGGGGCTCTGTTCCAGGGAGGGCCGCGGAGAAGTGCTATACAGGCCATTAAGTGGTAAGTATATACTACATTGATCGTACAATTTCAAATCTTATTTTTTTTTGTTTGTTTTTAAAAATTGTAATTTCTACCTTAGATCAGTATCTGTTGGGGCTCTGTTCCAGGGAGGGCCGCGGAGAAGTGCTATACAGGCCATTAAGTGGTAAGTATATACTACATTGATCGTACAATTTCAAATCTTATTTTTTTTTTTTGTTTGTTTTTAAAAAATGTACTTTCTTTCTTAGATCAGTATCTGTTGGGGCTCTGTTCCAGGGAGGGCCGCGGAGAAGTGCTATACAGGCCATTAAGTGGTAAGTATATACTACATTGATCGTACAATTTCAAATCTTATTTTGTTTGTTTTTTTTAAAAATTGTAATTTCTTCCTTAGATCAGTATCTGTTGGGGCTCTGTTCCAGGGAGGGCCGCGGAGAAGTGCTATACAGGCCATTAAGTGGTAAGTATATACTACATTGATCGTACAATTTCAAATCTTATTTTTTTTTTTGTTTTTAAAAAATGTACTTTCTTCCTTAGATCAGTATCTGTTGGGGCTCTGTTCCAGGGAGGGCCGCGGAGAAGTGCTATACAGGCCATTAAGTGGTAAGTATATACTACATTGATCGTAAAATTTCAAATCTTATTTTTTTTTGTTTGTTTTTAAAAAATGTACTTTCTTCCTTAGATCAGTATCTGTTGGGGCTCTGTTCCAGGGAGGGCCGCGGAGAAGTGCTATACAGGCCATTAAGTGGTAAGTATATACTACATTGATCGTAAAATTTCAAATCTTATTTTTTTTTTTGTTTTTAAAAAATGTACTTTCTTCCTTAGATCAGTATCTGTTGGGGCTCTGTTCCAGGGAGGGCCGCGGAGAAGTGCTATACAGGCCATTAAGTGGTAAGTATATACTACATTGATCGTAAAATTTCAAATCTTATTTTTTTTGTTTGTTTTTAAAAATTGTAATTTCTTCCTTAGATCAGTATCTGTTGGGGCTCTGTTCCAGGGAGGGCCGCGGAGAAGTGCTATACAGGCCATTAAGTGGTAAGTATATACTACATTGATCGTAAAATTTCAAATCTTATTTTTTTTTTGTTTGTTTTTAAAAAATGTACTTTCTTCCTTAGATCAGTATCTGTTGGGGCTCTGTTCCAGGGGGGCCGCGGAGAAGTGCTATACAGGCCATTAAGTGGTAAGTATATACTACATTGATCGTACAATTTCAAATTTTATTTTGTTTGTTTTTTTTAAAAATTGTAATTTCTTCCTTAGATCAGTATCTGTTGGGGCTCTGTTCCAGGGAGGGCCGCGGAGAAGTGCTATACAGGCCATTAAGTGGTAAGTATATACTACATTGATCGTACAATTTCAAATCTTATTTTTTTTTTTTAAATTGTAATTTTTTCCTTAGATCAGTATCTGTTGGGGCTCTGTTCCAGGGAGGGCCGCGGAGAAGTGCTATACAGGCCATTAAGTGGTAAGTATATACTACATTGATCGTACAATTTCAAATCTTATTTTTTTTGTTTGTTTTTAAAAATTGTAATTTCTTCCTTAGATCAGTATCTGTTGGGGCTCTGTTCCAGGGAGGGCCGCGGAGAAGTGCTATACAGGCCATTAAGTGGTAAGTATATACTACATTGATCGTACAATTTCAAATCTTATTTTTTTTTGTTTGTTTTTAAAAATTGTAATTTCTTCCTTAGATCAGTATCTGTTGGGGCTCTGTTCCAGGGAGGGCCGCGGAGAAGTGCTATACAGGCCATTAAGTGGTAAGTATATACTACATTGGTCGTACAATTTCAAATCTTATTTTTTTAGTTTGTTTTTAAAAATTGTAATTTCTTCCTTAGATCAGTATCTGTTGGGGCTCTGTTCCAGGGAGGGCCGCGGAGAAGTGCTATACAGGCCATTAAGTGGTAAGTATATACTACATTGATCGTACAATTTCAAATCTTATTTTTTTTTGTTTGTTTTTAAAAATTGTAATTTCTTCCTTAGATCAGTATCTGTTGGGGCTCTGTTCCAGGGAGGGCCGCGGAGAAGTGCTATACAGGCCATTAAGTGGTAAGTATATACTACATTGATCGTACAATTTCAAATCTTATTTTTTTTTGTTTGTTTTTAAAAAATGTACTTTCTTCCTTAGATCAGTATCTGTTGGGGCTCTGTTCCAGGGAGGGCCGCGGAGAAGTGCTATACAGGCCATTAAGTGGTAAGTATATACTACATTGATCGTAAAATTTCAAATCTTATTTTTTTTTTTTGTTTGTTTTTAAAAAATGTACTTTCTTCCTTAGATCAGTATCTGTTGGGGCTCTGTTCCAGGGAGGGCCGCGGAGAAGTGCTATACAGGCCATTAAGTGGTAAGTATATACTACATTGATCGTACAATTTCAAATCTTATTTTTTTTTGTTTGTTTTTAAAAAATGTACTTTCTTCCTTAGATCAGTATCTGTTGGGGCTCTGTTCCAGGGAGGGCCGCGGAGAAGTGCTATACAGGCCATTAAGTGGTAAGTATATACTACATTGATCGTACAATTTCAAATCTTATTTTTTTTGTTTGTTTTTAAAAATTGTACTTTCTCTCTTAGATCAGTATCTGTTGGGGCTCTGTTCCAGGGAGGGCCGCGGAGAAGTGCTATACAGGCCATTAAGTGAGTAAGTATATACTACATTGATCGTACAATTTCAAATATTATTTTTTTTTGTTTGTTTTTAAAAATTGTACTTTCTCTCTTAGATCAGTATCTGTTGGGGCTCTGTTCCAGGGAGGGCCGCGGAGAAGTGCTATACAGGCCATTAAGTGGTAAGTATATACTACATTGATCGTACAATTTCAAATCTTATTTTTTTTGTTTGTTTTTAAAAAATGTAATTTCTTATTTAGATCAGTATCTGTTGGGGCTCTGTTCCAGGGAGGGCCGCGGAGAAGTGCTATACAGGCCATTAAGTGGTAAGTATATACTACATTGATCGTACAATTTCAAATCTTATTTTTTTTTGTTTGTTTTTAAAAATTGTAATTTTCTTCCTTAGATCAGTATCTGTTGGGGCTCTGTTCCAGGGAGGGCCGCGGAGAAGTGCTATACAGGCCATTAAGTGGTAAGTATATACTACATTGATCGTAAAATTTCAAATCTTATTTTTATTGTTTGTTTTTAAAAATTGTAATTTCTTCCTTAGATCAGTATCTGTTGGGGCTCTGTTCCAGGGAGGGCCGCGGAGAAGTGCTATACAGGCCATTAAGTGGTAAGTATATACTACATTGATCGTAAAATTTCAAATCTTATTTTTTTTGTTTGTTTTTAAAAATTGTACTTTCTCTCTTAGATCAGTATCTGTTGGGGCTCTGTTCCAGGGAGGGCCGCGGAGAAGTGCTATACAGGCCATTAAGTGGTAAGTATATACTACATTGATCGTAAAATTTCAAATCTTATTTTTTTTGTTTGTTTTTAAAAAATGTACTTTCTTCCTTAGATCAGTATCTGTTGGGGCTCTGTTCCAGGGAGGGCCGCGGAGAAGTGCTATACAGGCCATTAAGTGGTAAGTATATACTACATTGATCGTAAAATTTCAAATCTTATTTTTTTTGTTTGTTTTTAAAAAATGTACTTTCTTCCTTAGATCAGTATCTGTTGGGGCTCTGTTCCAGGGAGGGCCGCGGAGAAGTGCTATACAGGCCATTAAGTGGTAAGTATATACTACATTGATCGTAAAATTTCAAATCTTATTTTTTTTTGTTTGTTTTTAAAAAATGTACTTTCTTCCTTAGATCAGTATCTGTTGGGGCTCTGTTCCAGGGAGGGCCGCGGAGAAGTGCTATACAGGCCATTAAGTGGTAAGTATATACTACATTGATCGTAAAATTTCAAATCTTATTTTTTTTGTTTGTTTTTAAAAAATGTACTTTCTTCCTTAGATCAGTATCTGTTGGGGCTCTGTTCCAGGGAGGGCCGCGGAGAAGTGCTATACAGGCCATTAAGTGGTAAGTATATACTACATTGATCGTAAAATTTCAAATCTTATTTTTTTTTTGTTTGTTTTTAAAAAATGTACTTTCTTCCTTAGATCAGTATCTGTTGGGGCTCTGTTCCAGGGAGGGCCGCGGAGAAGTGCTATACAGGCCATTAAGTGGTAAGTATATACTACATTGATCGTAAAATTTCAAATCTTATTTTTTTTGTTTGTTTTTAAAAATTGTAATTTCTACCTTAGATCAGTATCTGTTGGGGCTCTGTTCCAGGGAGGGCCGCGGAGAAGTGCTATACAGGCCATTAAGTGGTAAGTATATACTACATTGATCGTAAAATTTCAAATCTTATTTTTTTTTTTTTGTTTTTAAAAAATGTACTTTCTTCCTTAGATCAGTATCTGTTGGGGCTCTGTTCCAGGGAGGGCCGCGGAGAAGTGCTATACAGGCCATTAAGTGGTAAGTATATACTACATTGATCGTAAAATTTCAAATCTTATTTTTTTTTTTGTTTTTTTAAAAATTGTACTTTCTTCCTTAGATCAGTATCTGTTGGGGCTCTGTTCCAGGGAGGGCCGCGGAGAAGTGCTATACAGGCCATTAAGTGGTAAGTATATACTACATTGATCGTAAAATTTCAAATCTTATTTTTTTTTTGTTTGTTTTTAAAAAATGTACTTTCTTCCTTAGATCAGTATCTGTTGGGGCTCTGTTCCAGGGAGGGCCGCGGAGAAGTGCTATACAGGCCATTAAGTGGTAAGTATATACTACATTGATCGTAAAATTTCAAATCTTATTTTTTTTGTTTGTTTTTAAAAAATGTACTTTCTTCCTTAGATCAGTATCTGTTGGGGCTCTGTTCCAGGGAGGGCCGCGGAGAAGTGCTATACAGGCCATTAAGTGGTAAGTATATACTACATTGATCGTAAAATTTCAAATCTTATTTTTTTTGTTTGTTTTTAAAAAATGTACTTTCTTCCTTAGATCAGTATCTGTTGGGGCTCTGTTCCAGGGAGGGCCGCGGAGAAGTGCTATACAGGCCATTAAGTGGTAAGTATATACTACATTGATCGTACAATTTCAAACCTTATTTTATTTTTGTTTATTTATAAAAATTGTACTTTCTTTCTTAGATCAGTATCTGTTGGGGCTCTGTTCCAGGGAGGGCCGCGGAGAAGTGCTATACAGGCCATTAAGTGGTAAGTATATACTACATTGATCGTAAAATTTCAAATCTTATTTTTTTTGTTTGTTTTTAAAAAATGTACTTTCTTCCTTAGATCAGTATCTGTTGGGGCTCTGTTCCAGGGAGGGCCGCGGAGAAGTGCTATACAGGCCATTAAGTGGTAAGTATATACTACATTGATCGTACAATTTCAAATCTTATTTTTTTTTGTTTGTTTTTAAAAATTGTACTTTCTCTTAGATCAGTATCTGTTGGGGCTCTGTTCCAGGGAGGGCCGCGGAGAAGTGCTATACAGGCCATTAAGTGGTAAGTATATACTACATTGATCGTAAAATTTCAAATCTTATTTTTTTTGTTTGTTTTTAAAAAATGTACTTTCTTCCTTAGATCAGTATCTGTTGGGGCTCTGTTCCAGGGAGGGCCGCGGAGAAGTGCTATACAGGCCATTAAGTGGTAAGTATATACTACATTGATCGTAAAATTTCAAATCTTATTTTTTTTGTTTGTTTTTAAAAAATGTACTTTCTTCCTTAGATCAGTATCTGTTGGGGCTCTGTTCCAGGGAGGGCCGCGGAGAAGTGCTATACAGGCCATTAAGTGGTAAGTATATACTACATTGATCGTAAAATTTCAAATCTTATTTTTTTTGTTTGTTTTTAAAAAATGTACTTTCTTCCTTAGATCAGTATCTGTTGGGGCTCTGTTCCAGGGAGGGCCGCGGAGAAGTGCTATACAGGCCATTAAGTGGTAAGTATATACTACATTGATCGTACAATTTCAAATCTTATTTTTTTTTGTTTTTAAAAATTGTACTTTCTTCCTTAGATCAGTATCTGTTGGGGCTCTGTTCCAGGGAGGGCCGCGGAGAAGTGCTATACAGGCCATTAAGTGGTAAGTATATACTACATTGATCGTACAATTTCAAATCTTATTTTTTTTTGTTTGTTTTTAAAAAATGTACTTTCTTCCTTAGATCAGTATCTGTTGGGGCTCTGTTCCAGGGAGGGCCGCGGAGAAGTGCTATACAGGCCATTAAGTGGTAAGTATATACTACATTGATCGTAAAATTTCAAATCTTATTTTTTTTGTTTGTTTTTAAAAAATGTACTTTCTTCCTTAGATCAGTATCTGTTGGGGCTCTGTTCCAGGGAGGGCCGCGGAGAAGTGCTATACAGGCCATTAAGTGGTAAGTATATACTACATTGATCGTAAAATTTCAAATCTTATTTTTTTTGTTTGTTTTTAAAAAATGTACTTTCTTCCTTAGATCAGTATCTGTTGGGGCTCTGTTCCAGGGAGGGCCGCGGAGAAGTGCTATACAGGCCATTAAGTGGTAAGTATATACTACATTGATCGTACAATTTCAAATCTTATTTTTTTTTTTTTTGTTTTTAAAAATTGTACTTTCTTTCCTTAGATCAGTATCTGTTGGGGCTCTGTTCCAGGGAGGGCCGCGGAGAAGTGCTATACAGGCCATTAAGTGGTAAGTATATACTACATTGATCGTACAATTTCAAATCTTATTTTTTTTGTTTGTTTTTAAAAATTGTAATTTCTTCCTTAGATCAGTATCTGTTGGGGCTCTGTTCCAAGGAGGGCCGCGGAGAAGTGCTATACAGGCCATTAAGTGGTAAGTATATACTACATTGATCGTAAAATTTCAAATCTTATTTTTTTTTTTTTTTTTTTAAAAATTGTAATTTTTTCCTTAGATCAGTATCTGTTGGGGCTCTGTTCCAGGGAGGGCCGCGGAGAAGTGCTATACAGGCCATTAAGTGGTAAGTATATACTACATTGATCGTAAAATTTCAAATCTTATTTTTTTTGTTTGTTTTTAAAAAATGTACTTTCTTTCTTAGATCAGTATCTGTTGGGGCTCTGTTCCAGGGAGGGCCGCGGAGAAGTGCTATACAGGCCATTAAGTGGTAAGTATATACTACATTGATCGTAAAATTTCAAATCTTATTTTTTTTGTTTGTTTTTAAAAAATGTACTTTCTTCCTTAGATCAGTATCTGTTGGGGCTCTGTTCCAGGGAGGGCCGCGGAGAAGTGCTATACAGGCCATTAAGTGGTAAGTATATACTACATTGATCGTAAAATTTCAAATCTTATTTTTTTTTTGTTTGTTTTTAAAAAATGTACTTTCTTCCTTAGATCAGTATCTGTTGGGGCTCTGTTCCAGGGAGGGCCGCGGAGAAGTGCTATACAGGCCATTAAGTGGTAAGTATATACTACATTGATCGTAAAATTTCAAATCTTATTTTTTTTGTTTGTTTTTAAAAAATGTACTTTCTTCCTTAGATCAGTATCTGTTGGGGCTCTGTTCCAGGGAGGGCCGCGGAGAAGTGCTATACAGGCCATTAAGTGGTAAGTATATACTACATTGATCGTAAAATTTCAAATCTTATTTTTTTTGTTTGTTTTTAAAAAATGTACTTTCTTCCTTAGATCAGTATCTGTTGGGGCTCTGTTCCAGGGAGGGCCGCGGAGAAGTGCTATACAGGCCATTAAGTGGTAAGTATATACTACATTGATCGTAAAATTTCAAATCTTATTTTTTTTGTTTGTTTTTAAAAAATGTACTTTCTTCCTTAGATCAGTATCTGTTGGGGCTCTGTTCCAGGGAGGGCCGCGGAGAAGTGCTATACAGGCCATTAAGTGGTAAGTATATACTACATTGATCGTAAAATTTCAAATCTTATTTTTTTTTGTTTGTTTTTAAAAAATGTACTTTCTTCCTTAGATCAGTATCTGTTGGGGCTCTGTTCCAGGGAGGGCCGCGGAGAAGTGCTATACAGGCCATTAAGTGGTAAGTATATACTACATTGATCGTACAATTTCAAATCTTATTTTTTTTTGTTTGTTTTTAAAAAATGTACTTTCTTCCTTAGATCAGTATCTGTTGGGGCTCTGTTCCAGGGAGGGCCGCGGAGAAGTGCTATACAGGCCATTAAGTGGTAAGTATATATACTACATTGATCGTACAATTTCAAATCTTATTTTTTTTTGTGTGTTTTTAAAAATTGTCATTTCTACCTTAGATCAGTATCTGTTGGGGCTCTGTTCCAGGGACGGCCGCGGAGAAGTGCTATACAGGCCATTAAGTGGTAATTATATACTACATTGATCGTACAATTTCAAATCTTATTTTTTTTTTGTTTGTTTTTAAAAAATGTACTTTCTTCCTTAGATCAGTATCTGTTGGGGCTCTGTTCCAGGGAGGGCCGCGGAGAAGTGCTATACAGGCCATTAAGTGGTAAGTATATACTACATTGATCGTAAAATTTCAAATCTTATTTTTTTTGTTTGTTTTTAAAAAATGTACTTTCTTCCTTAGATCAGTATCTGTTGGGGCTCTGTTCCAGGGAGGGCCGCGGAGAAGTGCTATACAGGCCATTAAGTGGTAAGTATATACTACATTGATCGTAAAATTTCAAATCTTATTTTTTTTTGTTTGTTTTTAAAAAATGTACTTTCTTCCTTAGATCAGTATCTGTTGGGGCTCTGTTCCAGGGAGGGCCGCGGAGAAGTGCTATACAGGCCATTAAGTGGTAAGTATATACTACATTGATCGTACAATTTCAAATCTTATTTTTTTTTGTTTGTTTTTAAAAAATGTACTTTCTTCCTTAGATCAGTATCTGTTGGGGCTCTGTTCCAGGGAGGGCCGCGGAGAAGTGCTATACAGGCCATTAAGTGGTAAGTATATACTACATTGATCGTACAATTTCAAATCTTATTTTTTTTTGTTTGTTTTTAAAAATTGTAATTGTACTTTCTTCCTTAGATCAGTATCTGTTGGGGCTCTGTTCCAGGGAGGGCCGCGGAGAAGTGCTATACAGGCCATTAAGTGGTAAGTATATACTACATTGATCGTAAAATTTCAAATCTTATTTTTTTTTTGTTTGTTTTTAAAAAATGTACTTTCTTCCTTAGATCAGTATCTGTTGGGGCTCTGTTCCAGGGAGGGCCGCGGAGAAGTGCTATACAGGCCATTAAGTGGTAAGTATATACTACATTGATCGTACAATTTCAAATCTTATTTTTTTTGTTTGTTTTTAAAAATTGTAATTACTTCCTTAGATCAGTATCTGTTGGGGCTCTGTTCCAGGGAGGGCCGCGGAGAAGTGCTATACAGGCCATTAAGTGGTAAGTATATACTACATTGATCGTAAAATTTCAAATCTTATTTTTTTTGTTTGTTTTTAAAAAATGTACTTTCTTCCTTAGATCAGTATCTGTTGGGGCTCTGTTCCAGGGAGGGCCGCGGAGAAGTGCTATACAGGCCATTAAGTGGTAAGTATATACTACATTGATCGTAAAATTTCAAATCTTATTTTTTTTGTTTGTTTTTAAAAAATGTACTTTCTTCCTTAGATCAGTATCTGTTGGGGCTCTGTTCCAGGAGGGCCGCGGAGAAGTGCTATACAGGCCATTAAGTGGTAAGTATATACTACATTGATCGTACAATTTCAAATCTTATTTTTTTTTGTTTGTTTTTTAAAATTGTACTTTCTTCCTTAGATCAGTATCTGTTGGGGCTCTGTTCCAGGGAGGGCCGCGGAGAAGTGCTATACAGGCCATTAAGTGGTAAGTATATACTACATTGATCGTAAAATTTCAAATCTTATTTTTTTTTTGTTTGTTTTTAAAAAATGTACTTTCTTCCTTAGATCAGTATCTGTTGGGGCTCTGTTCCAGGGAGGGCCGCGGAGAAGTGCTATACAGGCCATTAAGTGGTAAGTATATACTACATTGATCGTAAAATTTCAAATCTTATTTTTTTTTGTTTGTTTTTAAAAAATGTACTTTCTTCCTTAGATCAGTATCTGTTGGGGCTCTGTTCCAGGGAGGGCCGCGGAGAAGTGCTATACAGGCCATTAAGTGGTAAGTATATACTACATTGATCGTAAAATTTCAAATCTTATTTTTTTTTGTTTGTTTTTAAAAAATGTACTTTCTTCCTTAGATCAGTATCTGTTGGGGCTCTGTTCCAGGGAGGGCCGCGGAGAAGTGCTATACAGGCCATTAAGTGGTAAGTATATACTACATTGATCGTAAAATTTCAAATCTTATTTTTTTTGTTTGTTTTTAAAAAATGTACTTTCTTCCTTAGATCAGTATCTGTTGGGGCTCTGTTCCAGGGAGGGCCGCGGAGAAGTGCTATACAGGCCATTAAGTGGTAAGTATATACTACATTGATCGTAAAATTTCAAATCTTATTTTTTTTGTTTGTTTTTAAAAAATGTACTTTCTTCCTTAGATCAGTATCTGTTGGGGCTCTGTTCCAGGGAGGGCCGCGGAGAAGTGCTATACAGGCCATTAAGTGGTAAGTATATACTACATTGATCGTAAAATTTCAAATCTTATTTTTTTTGTTTGTTTTTAAAAAATGTACTTTCTTCTTAGATCAGTATCTGTTGGGGCTCTGTTCCAGGGAGGGCCGCGGAGAAGTGCTATACAGGCCATTAAGTGGTAAGTATATACTACATTGATCGTAAAATTTCAAATCTTATTTTTTTTGTTTGTTTTTAAAAAATGTACTTTCTTCCTTAGATCAGTATCTTGTTGGGGCTCTGTTCCAGGGAGGGCCGCGGAGAAGTGCTATACAGGCCATTAAGTGGTAAGTATATACTACATTGATCGTAAAATTTCAAATCTTATTTTTTTTTGTTTGTTTTTAAAAAATGTACTTTCTTCCTTAGATCAGTATCTGTTGGGGCTCTGTTCCAGGGAGGGCCGCGGAGAAGTGCTATACAGGCCATTAAGTGGTAAGTATATACTACATTGATCGTAAAATTTCAAATCTTATTTTTTTTGTTTGTTTTTAAAAATTGTACTTTCTTCCTTAGATCAGTATCTGTTGGGGCTCTGTTCCAGGGAGGGCCGCGGAGAAGTGCTATACAGGCCATTAAGTGGTAAGTATATACTACATTGATCGTACAATTTCAAATCTTATTTTTTTTTGTTTTTAAAAATTGTAATTTTTTCCTTAGATCAGTATCTGTTGGGGCTCTGTTCCAGGGAGGGCCGCGGAGAAGTGCTATACAGGCCATTAAGTGGTAAGTATATACTACATTGGTCGTACAATTTCAAACCTTACTTTTTTAGTTTTTTTTTAAAACTTGTAATTTCTTCCTTAGATCAGTATCTGTTGGGGCTCTGTTCCAGGGAGGGCCGCGGAGAAGTGCTATACAGGCCATTAAGTGGTAAGTATATACTACATTGATCGTAAAATTTCAAATCTTATTTTTTTTTGTTTGTTTTTAAAAAATGTACTTTCTTCCTTAGATCAGTATCTGTTGGGGCTCTGTTCCAGGGAGGGCCGCGGAGAAGTGCTATACAGGCCATTAAGTGGTAAGTATATACTACATTGATCGTACAATTTCAAATCTTATTTTTTTTTGTTTGTTTTTAAAAATTGTAATTACTTCTCCTTAGATCAGTATCTGTTGGGGCTCTGTTCCAGGGAGGGCCGCGGAGAAGTGCTATACAGGCCATTAAGTGGTAAGTATATACTACATTGATCGTAAAATTTCAAATCTTATTTTTTTTGTTTGTTTTTAAAAATTGTACTTTCTTCCTTAGATCAGTATCTGTTGGGGCTCTGTTCCAGGGAGGGCCGCGGAGAAGTGCTATACAGGCCATTAAGTGGTAAGTATATACTACATTGATCGTAAAATTTCAAATCTTATTTTTTTTTGTTTGTTTTTAAAAAATGTACTTTCTTCCTTAGATCAGTATCTGTTGGGGCTCTGTTCCAGGGAGGGCCGCGGAGAAGTGCTATACAGGCCATTAAGTGGTAAGTATATACTACATTGATCGTACAATTTCAAATCTTATTTTTTTTTTTTTGTTTTTAAAAAATGTACTTTCTTCCTTAGATCAGTATCTGTTGGGGCTCTGTTCCAGGGAGGGCCGCGGAGAAGTGCTATACAGGCCATTAAGTGGTAAGTATATACTACATTGATCGTAAAATTTCAAATCTTATTTTTTTTGTTTGTTTTTAAAAAATGTACTTTCTTCCTTAGATCAGTATCTGTTGGGGCTCTGTTCCAGGGAGGGCCGCGGAGAAGTGCTATACAGGCCATTAAGTGGTAAGTATATACTACATTGATCGTACAATTTCAAATCTTATTTTTTTTTTAAATTGTAATTTTTTCCTTAGATCAGTATCTGTAGAGGCTCTGTTATAGGGTGGGCCGCGGAGAAGTGCTATACAGGCCATTAAGTGGTAAGTATATACTACATTGATCGTAAAATTTCAAATCTTATTTTTTTTGTTTGTTTTTAAAAAATGTACTTTCTTCCTTAGATCAGTATCTGTTGGGGCTCTGTTCCAGGGAGGGCCGCGGAGAAGTGCTATACAGGCCATTAAGTGGTAAGTATATACTACATTGATCGTAAAATTTCAAATCTTATTTTTTTTTGTTTGTTTTTAAAAAATGTACTTTCTTCCTTAGATCAGTATCTGTTGGGGCTCTGTTCCAGGGAGGGCCGCGGAGAAGTGCTATACAGGCCATTAAGTGGTAAGTATATACTACATTGATCGTACAATTTCAAATCTTATTTTTTTGTTTGTTTTTAAAAAATGTACTTTCTTCCTTAGATCAGTATCTGTTGGGGCTCTGTTCCAGGGAGGGCCGCGGAGAAGTGCTATACAGGCCATTAAGTGGTAAGTATATACTACATTGATCGTAAAATTTCAAATCTTATTTTTTTTGTTTGTTTTTAAAAAATGTACTTTCTTCCTTAGATCAGTATCTGTTGGGGCTCTGTTCCAGGGAGGGCCGCGGAGAAGTGCTATACAGGCCATTAAGTGGTAAGTATATACTACATTGATCGTAAAATTTCAAATCTTATTTTTTTTGTTTGTTTTTAAAAAATGTACTTTCTTCCTTAGATCAGTATCTGTTGGGGCTCTGTTCCAGGGAGGGCCGCGGAGAAGTGCTATACAGGCCATTAAGTGGTAAGTATATACTACATTGATCGTAAAATTTCAAATCTTATTTTTTTTGTTTGTTTTTAAAAATTTTAATTTCTCTCTTAGATCAGTATCTGTTGGGGCTCTGTTCCAGGGAGGGCCGCGGAGAAGTGCTATACAGGCCATTAAGTGGTAAGTATATACTACATTGATCGTAAAATTTCAAATCTTATTTTTTTTTGTTTGTTTTTAAAAAATGTACTTTCTTCCTTAGATCAGTATCTGTTGGGGCTCTGTTCCAGGGAGGGCCGCGGAGAAGTGCTATACAGGCCATTAAGTGGTAAGTATATACTACATTGATCGTACAATTTCAAACCTTATTTTTTTTTGTTTGTTTTTAAAAAATGTACTTTCTTCCTTAGATCAGTATCTGTTGGGGCTCTGTTCCAGGGAGGGCCGCGGAGAAGTGCTATACAGGCCATTAAGTGGTAAGTAAGTATATACTACATTGATCGTACAATTTCAAATCTTATTTTTTTTTTGTGTATTTAAAAATTGTAATTTCTTCCTTAGATCAGTATCTGTTGGGGCTCTGTTCCAGGGAGGGCCGCGGAGAAGTGCTATACAGGCCATTAAGTGGTAAGTATATACTACATTGATCGTAAAATTTCAAATCTTATTTTTTTTGTTTGTTTTTAAAAAATGTACTTTCTTCCTTAGATCAGTATCTGTTGGGGCTCTGTTCCAGGGAGGGCCGCGGAGAAGTGCTATACAGGCCATTAAGTGGTAAGTATATACTACATTGATCGTAAAATTTCAAATCTTATTTTTTTTTTGTTTGTTTTTAAAAAATGTACTTTCTTCCTTAGATCAGTATCTGTTGGGGCTCTGTTCCAGGGAGGGCCGCGGAGAAGTGCTATACAGGCCATTAAGTGGTAAGTATATACTACATTGATCGTAAAATTTCAAATCTTATTTTTTTTTTGTTTGTTTTTAAAAAATGTACTTTCTTCCTTAGATCAGTATCTGTTGGGGCTCTGTTCCAGGGAGGGCCGCGGAGAAGTGCTATACAGGCCATTAAGTGGTAAGTATATACTACATTGATCGTACAATTTCAAATCTTATTTTTTTTTGTTTTTAAAAATTGTAATTTTTTCCTTAGATCAGTATCTGTTGGGGCTCTGTTCCAGGGAGGGCCGCGGAGAAGTGCTATACAGGCCATTAAGTGGTAAGTATATACTACATTGATCGTACAATTTCAAATCTTATTTTGTTTGTTTGTTTTTAAAAAATGTAATTTCTTCCTTAGATCAGTATCTGTTGGGGCTCTGTTCCAGGGAGGGCCGCGGAGAAGTGCTATACAGGCCATTAAGTGGTAAGTATATACTACATTGATCGTAAAATTTCAAATCTTATTTTTTTTTGTTTGTTTTTAAAAAATGTACTTTCTTCCTTAGATCAGTATCTGTTGGGGCTCTGTTCCAGGGAGGGCCGCGGAGAAGTGCTATACAGGCCATTAAGTGGTAAGTATATACTACATTGATCGTACAATTTCAAATCTTATTTTTTTTTGTTTGTTTTTAAAAAATGTACTTTCTTCCTTAGATCAGTATCTGTTGGGGCTCTGTTCCAGGGAGGGCCGCGGAGAAGTGCTATACAGGCCATTAAGTGGTAAGTATATACTACATTGATCGTACAATTTCAAATCTTATTTTTTTTGTTTGTTTTTAAAAAATGTACTTTCTTCCTTAGATCAGTATCTGTTGGGGCTCTGTTCCAGGGAGGGCCGCGGAGAAGTGCTATACAGGCCATTAAGTGGTAAGTATATACTACATTGATCGTAAAATTTCAAATCTTATTTTTTTTTGTTTGTTTTTAAAAAATGTACTTTCTTCCTTAGATCAGTATCTGTTGGGGCTCTGTTCCAGGGAGGGCCGCGGAGAAGTGCTATACAGGCCATTAAGTGGTAAGTATATACTACATTGATCGTACAATTTCAAACCTTATTTTTTTTTGTTTGTTTTTTTTTTTTTTTTTTTTTTTTTTTTTTTTTTTTTTTTTTTTTTTTTTAAATTGTACTTTCTTCCTTAGATCAGTATCTGTTGGGGCTCTGTTCCAGGGAGGGCCGCGGAGAAGTGCTATACAGGCCATTAAGTGGTAAGTATATACTACATTGATCGTAAAATTTCAAATCTTATTTTTTTTGTTTGTTTTTAAAAAATGTACTTTCTTCCTTAGATCAGTATCTGTTGGGGCTCTGTTCCAGGGAGGGCCGCGGAGAAGTGCTATACAGGCCATTAAGTGGTAAGTATATACTACATTGATTGTACAATTTCAAATCTTATTTTTTTTGTTTGTTTTTAAAAATTGTAATTTCTTCCTTAGATCAGTATCTGTTGGGGCTCTGTTCCAGGGAGGGCCGTGGAGAAGTGCTATACAGGCCATTAAGTGGTAAGTATATACTACATTGATCGTACAATTTCAAATCTTATTTTTTTTTGTTTGTTTTAAAAAATGTAATTTCTTCCTTAGATCAGTATCTGTTGGGGCTCTGTTCCAGGGAGGGCCGCGGAGAAGTGCTATACAGGCCATTAAGTGGTAAGTATATACTACATTGATCGTACAATTTCAAATCTTATTTTTTTTTGTTTGTTTTTAAAAATTGTAATTTCTTCCTTAGATCAGTATCTGTTGGGGCTCTGTTCCAGGGAGGGCCGCGGAGAAGTGCTATACAGGCCATTAAGTGGTAAGTATATACTACATTGATCGTACAATTTCAAATCTTATTTTATTTTTGTTTGTTTTTAAAAATTGTCATTTCTACCTTAGATCAGTATCTGTTGGGGCTCTGTTCCAGGGAGGGCCGCGGAGAAGTGCTATACAGGCCATTAAGTGGTAAGTATATACTACATTGATCGTACAATTTCAAATCTTATTTTTTTTTTGTTTGTTTTTAAAAATTGTCATTTCTACCTTAGATCAGTATCTGTTGGGGCTCTGTTCCAGGGAGGGCCGCGGAGAAGTGCTATACAGGCCATTAAGTGGTAAGTATATACTACATTGATCGTACAATTTCAAATCTTATATTGTTTGTTTGTTTTTAAAAATTGTAATTTCTTCCTTAGATCAGTATCTGTTGGGGCTCTGTTCCAGGGAGGGCCGCGGAGAAGTGCTATACAGGCCATTAAGTGGTAAGTATATACTACATTGATCGTAAAATTTCAAATCTTATTTTTTTTGTTTGTTTTTAAAAAATGTACTTTCTTCCTTAGATCAGTATCTGTTGGGGCTCTGTTCCAGGGAGGGCCGCGGAGAAGTGCTATACAGGCCATTAAGTGGTAAGTATATACTACATTGATCGTAAAATTTCAAATCTTATTTTTTTTGTTTGTTTTTAAAAAATGTACTTTCTTCCTTAGATCAGTATCTGTTGGGGCTCTGTTCCAGGGAGGGCCGCGGAGAAGTGCTATACAGGCCATTAAGTGGTAAGTATATACTACATTGATCGTACAATTTCAAATCTTATTTTTTTTTGTTTGTTTTTAAAAATTGTAATTTCTTCCTTAGATCAGTATCTGTTGGGGCTCTGTTCCAGGGAGGGCCGCGGAGAAGTGCTATACAGGCCATTAAGTGGTAAGTATATACTACATTGATCGTACAATTTCAAATCTTATTTTTTTTTGTTTGTTTTTAAAAATTGTAATTTCTTTCTTAGATCAGTATCTGTTGGGGCTCTGTTCCAGGGAGGGCCGCGGAGAAGTGCTATACAGGCCATTAAGTGGTAAGTATATACTACATTGATCGTACAATTTCAAATCTTATTTTATTTTTGTTTATTTATAAAAATTGTCATTTCTACCTTAGATCAGTATCTGTTGGGGCTCTGTTCCAGGGAGGGCCGCGGAGAAGTGCTATACAGGCCATTAAGTGGTAAGTATATACTACATTGATCGTACAATTTCAAATCTTATTTTTTTTTGTTTGTTTTTAAAAATTGTACTTTCTCTCTTAGATCAGTATCTGTTGGGGCTCTGTTCCAGGGAGGGCCGCGGAGAAGTGCTATACAGGCCATTAAGTGGTAAGTATATACTACATTGATCGTACAATTTCAAATCTTATTTTTTTTTGTTTGTTTTTAAAAATTGTAATTTCTCTCTTAGATCAGTATCTGTTGGGGCTCTGTTCCAGGGAGGGCCGCGGAGAAGTGCTATACAGGCCATTAAGTGGTAAGTATATACTACATTGATCGTACAATTTCAAATCTTATTTTTTTTGTTTGTTTTTAAAAATTGTAATTTCTTCCTTAGATCAGTATCTGTTGGGGCTCTGTTCCAGGGAGGGCCGCGGAGAAGTGCTATACAGGCCATTAAGTGGTAAGTATATACTACATTGATCGTAAAATTTCAAATCTTATTTTTTTTGTTTGTTTTTAAAAAATGTACTTTCTTCCTTAGATCAGTATCTGTTGGGGCTCTGTTCCAGGGAGGGCCGCGGAGAAGTGCTATACAGGCCATTAAGTGGTAAGTATATACTACATTGATCGTAAAATTTCAAATCTTATTTTTTTTGTTTGTTTTTAAAAAATGTACTTTCTTCCTTAGATCAGTATCTGTTGGGGCTCTGTTCCAGGGAGGGCCGCGGAGAAGTGCTATACAGGCCATTAAGTGGTAAGTATATACTACATTGATCGTAAAATTTCAAATCTTATTTTTTTTGTTTGTTTTTAAAAAATGTACTTTCTTCCTTAGATCAGTATCTGTTGGGGCTCTGTTCCAGGGAGGGCCGCGGAGAAGTGCTATACAGGCCATTAAGTGGTAAGTATATACTACATTGATCGTAAAATTTCAAATCTTATTTTTTTTGTTTGTTTTTAAAAAATGTACTTTCTTCCTTAGATCAGTATCTGTTGGGGCTCTGTTCCAGGGAGGGCCGCGGAGAAGTGCTATACAGGCCATTAAGTGGTAAGTATATACTACATTGATCGTAAAATTTCAAATCTTATTTTTTTTGTTTGTTTTTAAAAATTGTACTTTTCTTCCTTAGATCAGTATCTGTTGGGGCTCTGTTCCAGGGAGGGCCGCGGAGAAGTGCTATACAGGCCATTAAGTGGTAAGTATATACTACATTGATCGTAAAATTTCAAATCTTATTTTTTTTTGTTTGTTTTTAAAAAATGTACTTTCTTCCTTAGATCAGTATCTGTTGGGGCTCTGTTCCAGGGAGGGCCGCGGAGAAGTGCTATACAGGCCATTAAGTGGTAAGTATATACTACATTGATCGTACAATTTCAAATCTTATTTTATTTTTGTTTATTTTTAAAAATTTTAATTTCTACCTTAGATCAGTATCTGTTGGGGCTCTGTTCCAGGGAGGGCCGCGGAGAAGTGCTATACAGGCCATTAAGTGGTAAGTATATACTACATTGATCGTACAATTTCAAATCTTATTTTTTTTGTTTGTTTTTAAAAATTGTAATTTCTTTCTTAGATCAGTATCTGTTGGGGCTCTGTTCCAGGGAGGGCCGTGGAGAAGTGCTATACAGGCCATTAAGTGGTAAGTATATACTACATTGATCGTACAATTTCAAATCTTATTTTTTTTTGTGTGTTTTTAAAAATTGTCATTTCTACCTTAGATCAGTATCTGTTGGGGCTCTGTTCCAGGGAGGGCCGCGGAGAAGTGCTATACAGGCCATTAAGTGGTAAGTATATACTACATTGATCGTACAATTTCAAATCTTATTTTTTTTTTGTTTGTTTTTAAAAAATGTACTTTCTTCCTTAGATCAGTATCTGTTGGGGCTCTGTTCCAGGGAGGGCCGCGGAGAAGTGCTATACAGGCCATTAAGTGGTAAGTATATACTACATTGATCGTACAATTTCAAATCTTATTTTTTTTGTTTGTTTTTAAAAAATGTACTTTCTTCCTTAGATCAGTATCTGTTGGGGCTCTGTTCCAGGGAGGGCCGCGGAGAAGTGCTATACAGGCCATTAAGTGGTAAGTATATACTACATTGATCGTACAATTTCAAATCTTATTTTGTTTGTTTGTTTTTAAAAATTGTAATTTCTACCTTAGATCAGTATCTGTTGGGGCTCTGTTCCAGGGAGGGCCGCGGAGAAGTGCTATACAGGCCATTAAGTGGTAAGTATATACTACATTGATCGTAAAATTTCAAATCTTATTTTTTTTGTTTGTTTTTAAAAAATGTACTTTCTTTCTTAGATCAGTATCTGTTGGGGCTCTGTTCCAGGGAGGGCCGCGGAGAAGTGCTATACAGGCCATTAAGTGGTAAGTATATACTACATTGATCGTACAATTTCAAATCTTATTTTCTTTTGTTTTTAAAAATTGTACTTTCTTCCTTAGATCAGTATCTGTTGGGGCTCTGTTCCAGGGAGGGCCGCGGAGAAGTGCTATACAGGCCATTAAGTGGTAAGTATATACTACATTGATCGTAAAATTTCAAATCTTATTTTTTTTTTTGTTTTTAAAAAATGTACTTTCTTCCTTAGATCAGTATCTGTTGGGGCTCTGTTCCAGGGAGGGCCGCGGAGAAGTGCTATACAGGCCATTAAGTGGTAAGTATATACTACATTGATCGTAAAATTTCAAATCTTATTTTTTTTTGTTTGTTTTTAAAAAATGTACTTTCTTCCTTAGATCAGTATCTGTTGGGGCTCTGTTCCAGGGAGGGCCGCGGAGAAGTGCTATACAGGCCATTAAGTGGTAAGTATATACTACATTGATCGTACAATTTCAAATCTTATTTTTTTTTTTGTTTGTTTTTAAAAATTGTAATTTTCCTTAGATCAGTATCTGTTGGGGCTCTGTTCCAGGGAGGGCCGCGGAGAAGTGCTATACAGGCCATTAAGTGGTAAGTATATACTACATTGATCGTACAATTTCAAATCTTTTTTTTTTGTTTGTTTTTAAAAAATGTACTTTCTTCCTTAGATCAGTATCTGTTGGGGCTCTGTTCCAGGGAGGGCCGCGGAGAAGTGCTATACAGGCCATTAAGTGGTAAGTATATACTACATTGATCGTAAAATTTCAAATCTTATTTTTTTTTTTTGTTTTTAAAAAATGTACTTTCTTCCTTAGATCAGTATCTGTTGGGGCTCTGTTCCAGGGAGGGAAGCGGAGAAGTGCTATACAGGCCATTAAGTGGTAAGTATATACTACATTGATCGTAAAATTTCAAATCTTATTTTTTTTGTTTGTTTTTAAAAAATGTACTTTCTTTCTTAGATCAGTATCTGTTGGGGCTCTGTTCCAGGGAGGGCCGCGGAGAAGTGCTATACAGGCCATTAAGTGGTAAGTATATACTACATTGATCGTAAAATTTCAAATCTTATTTTTTTTTGTTTGTTTTTAAAAAATGTACTTTCTTTCTTAGATCAGTATCTGTTGGGGCTCTGTTCCAGGGAGGGCCGCGGAGAAGTGCTATACAGGCCATTAAGTGGTAAGTATATACTACATTGATCGTAAAATTTCAAATCTTATTTTTTTTTGTTTGTTTTTAAAAAATGTACTTTCTTCCTTAGATCAGTATCTGTTGGGGCTCTGTTCCAGGGAGGGCCGCGGAGAAGTGCTATACAGGCCATTAAGTGGTAAGTATATACTACATTGATCGTAAAATTTCAAATCTTATTTTTTTTTGTTTGTTTTTAAAAAATGTACTTTCTTCCTTAGATCAGTATCTGTTGGGGCTCTGTTCCAGGGAGGGCCGCGGAGAAGTGCTATACAGGCCATTAAGTGGTAAGTATATACTACATTGATCGTAAAATTTCAAATCTTATTTTTTTTGTTTGTTTTTAAAAAATGTACTTTCTTCCTTAGATCAGTATCTGTTGGGGCTCTGTTCCAGGGAGGGCCGCGGAGAAGTGCTATACAGGCCATTAAGTGGTAAGTATATACTACATTGATCGTAAAATTTCAAATCTTATTTTTTTTTGTTTGTTTTTAAAAAATGTACTTTCTTCCTTAGATCAGTATCTGTTGGGGCTCTGTTCCAGGGAGGGCCGCGGAGAAGTGCTATACAGGCCATTAAGTGGTAAGTATATACTACATTGATCGTACAATTTCAAATCTTATTTTATTTTTGTTTATTTTTAAAAATTGTCATTTCTACCTTAGATCAGTATCTGTTGGGGCTCTGTTCCAGGGAGGGCCGCGGAGAAGTGCTATACAGGCCATTAAGTGGTAAGTATATACTACATTGATCGTAAAATTTCAAATCTTATTTTTTTTGTTTGTTTTTAAAAAATGTACTTTCTTCCTTAGATCAGTATCTGTTGGGGCTCTGTTCCAGGGAGGGCCGCGGAGAAGTGCTATACAGGCCATTAAGTGGTAAGTATATACTACATTGATCGTAAAATTTCAAATCTTATTTTTTTTGTTTGTTTTTAAAAAATGTACTTTCTTCCTTAGATCAGTATCTGTTGGGGCTCTGTTCCAGGGAGGGCCGCGGAGAAGTGCTATACAGGCCATTAAGTGGTAAGTATATACTACATTGATCGTAAAATTTCAAATCTTATTTTTTTTTGTTTGTTTTTAAAAAATGTACTTTCTTCCTTAGATCAGTATCTGTTGGGGCTCTGTTCCAGGGAGGGCCGCGGAGAAGTGCTATACAGGCCATTAAGTGGTAAGTATATACTACATTGATCGTACAATTTCAAATCTTATTTTTTTTTGTTTGTTTTTAAAAATTGTAATTTCTTCCTTAGATCAGTATCTGTTGGGGCTCTGTTCCAGGGAGGGCCGCGGAGAAGTGCTATACAGGCCATTAAGTGGTAAGTATATACTACATTGATCGTACAATTTCAAATCTTATTTTTTTTTGTTTTTAAAAATTGTAATTTCCTCCTTAGATCAGTATCTGTTGGGGCTCTGTTCCAGGGAGGGCCGCGGAGAAGTGCTATACAGGCCATTAAGTGGTAAGTATATACTACATTGATCGTACAATTTCAAATCTTATTTTATTTTTGTTTATTTATAAAAATTGTCATTTCTACCTTAGATCAGTATCTGTTGGGGCTCTGTTCCAGGGAGGGCCGCGGAGAAGTGCTATACAGGCCATTAAGTGGTAAGTATATACTACATTGATCGTACAATTTCAAATCTTATTTTCTTTTGTTTTTAAAAATTGTAATTTCCTCCTTAGATCAGTATCTGTTGGGGCTCTATTCCAGGGAGGGCCGCGGAGAAGTGCTATACAGGCCATTAAGTGGTAAGTATATACTACATTGATCGTACAATTTCAAATCTTATTTTTTTTTGTTTTTAAAAATTGTAATTTCCTCCTTAGATCAGTATCTGTTGGGGCTCTGTTCCAGGGAGGGCCGCGGAGAAGTGCTATACAGGCCATTAAGTGGTAAGTATATACTACATTGATCGTACAATTTCAAATATTATTTTTTTTTGTTTGTTTTTAAAAATTGTAATTTCTTCCTTAGATCAGTATCTGTTGGGGCTCTGTTCCAGGGAGGGCCGCGGAGAAGTGCTATACAGGCCATTAAGTGGTAAGTATATACTACATTGATCGTACAATTTCAAATCTTATTTTTTTTTTGTTTGTTTTTAAAAATTGTACTTTCTTTCTTAGATCAGTATCTGTTGGGGCTCTGTTCCAGGGAGGGCCGCGGAGAAGTGCTATACAGGCCATTAAGTGGTAAGTATATACTACATTGATCGTACAATTTCAAATCTTATTTTATTTTTGTTTGTTTTTAAAAATTGTAATTTCTTCCTTAGATCAGTATCTGTTGGGGCTCTGTTCCAGGGAGGGCCGCGGAGAAGTGCTATACAGGCCATTAAGTGGTAAGTATATACTACATTGATCGTACAATTTCAAATCTTATTTTTTTTTGTTTGTTTTTAAAAATTGTAATTTCTTCCTTAGATCAGTATCTGTTGGGGCTCTGTTCCAGGGAGGGCCGCGGAGAAGTGCTATACAGGCCATTAAGTGGTAAGTATATACTACATTGATCGTACAATTTCAAATCTTATTTTATTTTTGTTTGTTTTTAAAAATTTTAATTTCTACCTTAGATCAGTATCTGTTGGGGCTCTGTTCCAGGGAGGGCCGCGGAGAAGTGCTATACAGGCCATTAAGTGGTAAGTATATACTACATTGATCGTACAATTTCAAATCTTATTTTTTTTTGTTTGTTTTTAAAAATTGTAATTTCTTCCTTAGATCAGTATCTGTTGGGGCTCTGTTCCAGGGAGGGCCGCGGAGAAGTGCTATACAGGCCATTAAGTGGTAAGTATATACTACATTGATCGTACAATTTCAAATCTTATTTTTTTTGTTTGTTTTTAAAAAATGTAATTTCTTCCTTAGATCAGTATCTGTTGGGGCTCTGTTCCAGGGAGGGCCGCGGAGAAGTGCTATACAGGCCATTAAGTGGTAAGTATATACTACATTGATCGTACAATTTCAAATCTTATTTTTTTTGTTTGTTTTTAAAAATTGTAATTTCTTCCTTAGATCAGTATCTGTTGGGGCTCTGTTCCAGGGAGGGCCGCGGAGAAGTGCTATACAGGCCATTAAGTGGTAAGTATATACTACATTGATCGTACAATTTCAAATCTTATTTTATTTTTGTTTATTTAAAAATTGTAATTTCTTCCTTAGATCAGTATCTGTTGGGGCTCTGTTCCAGGGAGGGCCGCGGAGAAGTGCTATACAGGCCATTAAGTGGTAAGTATATACTACATTGATCGTAAAATTTCAAATCTTATTTTTTTTGTTTGTTTTTAAAAAATGTACTTTCTTCCTTAGATCAGTATCTGTTGGGGCTCTGTTCCAGGGAGGGCCGCGGAGAAGTGCTATACAGGCCATTAAGTGGTAAGTATATACTACATTGATCGTACAATTTCAAATCTTATTTTCTTTTGTTTTTAAAAATTGTAATTTCCTCCTTAGATCAGTATCTGTTGGGGCTCTGTTCCAGGGAGGGCCGCGGAGAAGTGCTATACAGGCCATTAAGTGGTAAGTATATACTACATTGATCGTACAATTTCAAATCTTATTTTTTTTTGTTTGTTTTTAAAAAATGTACTTTCTTCCTTAGATCAGTATCTGTTGGGGCTCTGTTCCAGGGAGGGCCGCGGAGAAGTGCTATACAGGCCATTAAGTGGTAAGTATATACTACATTGATCGTAAAATTTCAAATCTTATTTTTTTTTGTTTGTTTTAAAAAATGTACTTTCTTCCTTAGATAAGTATCTGTTGGGGCTCTGTTCCAGGGAGGGCCGCGGAGAAGTGCTATACAGGCCATTAAGTGGTAAGTATATACTACATTGATCGTAAAATTTCAAATCTTATTATTTTTTTTTTTTTTTTTTAAATGTACTTTCTTCCTTAGATCAGTATCTGTTGGGGCTCTGTTCCAGGGAGGGCCGCGGAGAAGTGCTATACAGGCCATTAAGTGGTAAGTATATACTACATTGATCGTAAAATTTCAAATCTTATTTTTTTTGTTTGTTTTTAAAAAATGTACTTTCTTCCTTAGATCAGTATCTGTTGGGGCTCTGTTCCAGGGAGGGCCGCGGAGAAGTGCTATACAGGCCATTAAGTGGTAAGTATATACTACATTGATCGTACAATTTCAAATCTTATTTTTTTTTGTTTGTTTTTAAAAAATGTACTTTCTTCCTTAGATCAGTATCTGTTGGGGCTCTGTTCCAGGGAGGGCCGCGGAGAAGTGCTATACAGGCCATTAAGTGGTAAGTATATACTACATTGATCGTACAATTTCAAATCTTATTTTTTTTTTTTTGTGTTTTTAAAAATTGTAATTTCTTCCTTAGATCAGTATCTGTTGGGGCTCTGTTCCAGGGAGGGCCGCGGAGAAGTGCTATACAGGCCATTAAGTGGTAAGTATATACTACATTGATCGTACAATTTCAAATCTTATTTTTTTTTGTTTGTTTTTAAAAATTGTAATTTCTTCCTTAGATCAGTATCTGTTGGGGCTCTGTTCCAGGGAGGGCCGCGGAGAAGTGCTATACAGGCCATTAAGTGGTAAGTATATACTACATTGATCGTACAATTTCAAATCTTATTTTTATTTTTGTTTTTTTAAAAATTGTACTTTCTTCCTTAGATCAGTATCTGTTGGGGCTCTGTTCCAGGGAGGGCCGCGGAGAAGTGCTATACAGGCCATTAAGTGGTAAGTATATACTACATTGATCGTAAAATTTCAAATCTTATTTTTTTTGTTTGTTTTTAAAAAATGTACTTTCTTCCTTAGATCAGTATCTGTTGGGGCTCTGTTCCAGGGAGGGCCGCGGAGAAGTGCTATACAGGCCATTAAGTGGTAAGTATATACTACATTGATCGTAAAATTTCAAATCTTATTTTTTTTGTTTGTTTTTAAAAAATGTACTTTCTTCCTTAGATCAGTATCTGTTGGGGCTCTGTTCCAGGGAGGGCCGCGGAGAAGTGCTATACAGGCCATTAAGTGGTAAGTATATACTACATTGATTGTACAATTTCAAATCTTATTTTTTTTGTTTGTTTTTAAAAATTGTAATTTCTCCCTTAGATCAGTATCTGTAGGGGCTCTGTTCCAGGGAGGGCCGTGGAGAAGTGCTATACAGGCCATTAAGTGGTAAGTATATACTACATTGATCGTACAATTTCAAATCTTATTTTTTTTTTTTGTGTTTTTAAAAATTGTCATTTCTACCTTAGATCAGTATCTGTTGGGGCTCTGTTCCAGGGAGGGCCGCGGAGAAGTGCTATACAGGCCATTAAGTGGTAAGTATATACTACATTGATCGTACAATTTCAAATCTTATTTTTTTTGTGTGTTTTTAAAAATTGTCATTTCTACCTTAGATCAGTATCTGTTGGGGCTCTGTTCCAGGGACGGCCGCGGAGAAGTGCTATACAGGCCATTAAGTGGTAAGTATATACTACATTGATCGTACAATTTCAAATCTTATTTTTTTTGTGTATTTAAAAATTGTAATTTCTTTCTTAGATCAGTATCTGTTGGGGCTCTGTTCCAGGGAGGGCCGCGGAGAAGTGCTATACAGGCCATTAAGTGGTAAGTATATACTACATTGATCGTACAATTTCAAATCTTATTTTTTTTGTGTGTTTTTAAAAATTGTAATTTCTTTCTTAGATCAGTATCTGTTGGGGCTCTGTTCCAGGGAGGGCCGTGGAGAAGTGCTATACAGGCCATTAAGTGGTAAGTATATACTACATTGATCGTACAATTTCAAATCTTATTTTTTTTGTGTGTTTTTAAAAATTGTCATTTCTACCTTAGATCAGTATCTGTTGGGGCTCTGTTCCAGGGAGGGCCGCGGAGAAGTGCTATACAGGCCATTAAGTGGTAAGTATATACTACATTGATCGTACAATTTCAAATCTTATTTTTTTTTTGTTTGTTTTTAAAAATTGTAATTTCTCCCTTAGATCAGTATCTGTTGGGGCTCTGTTCCAGGGAGGGCCGCGGAGAAGTGCTATACAGGCCATTAAGTGGTAAGTATATACTACATTGATCGTACAATTTCAAATCTTATTTTTTTTTTGTTTGTTTTTAAAAATTGTACTTTCTTCCTTAGATCAGTATCTGTTGGGGCTCTGTTCCAGGGAGGGCCGCGGAGAAGTGCTATACAGGCCATTAAGTGGTAAGTATATACTCTATTGATCGTACAATTTCAAATCTTATTTTATTTTTGTTTGTTTTTAAAAATTTTAATTTCTCTCTTAGATCAGTATCTGTTGGGGCTCTGTTCCAGGGAGGGCCGCGGAGAAGTGCTATACAGGCCATTAAGTGGTAAGTATATACTACATTGATCGTACAATTTCAAATCTTATTTTTTTTGTTTGTTTTTAAAAATTGTACTTTCTTCCTTAGATCAGTATCTGTTGGGGCTCTGTTCCAGGGAGGGCCGCGGAGAAGTGCTATACAGGCCATTAAGTGGTAAGTATATACTACATTGATCGTACAATTTCAAATCTTATTTTTTTTTTGTTTGTTTTTAAAAATTGTACTTTCTCTCTTAGATCAGTATCTGTTGGGGCTCTGTTCCAGGGAGGGCCGCGGAGAAGTGCTATACAGGCCATTAAGTGGTAAGTATATACTACATTGATCGTAAAATTTCAAATCTTATTTTTTTTTGTTTGTTTTTAAAAAATGTACTTTCTTCCTTAGATCAGTATCTGTTGGGGCTCTGTTCCAGGGAGGGCCGCGGAGAAGTGCTATACAGGCCATTAAGTGGTAAGTATATACTACATTGATCGTACAATTTCAAATCTTATTTTTTTTTGTTTGTTTTTAAAAATTGTACTTTCTTCCTTAGATCAGTATCTGTTGGGGCTCTGTTCCAGGGAGGGCCGCGGAGAAGTGCTATACAGGCCATTAAGTGGTAAGTATATACTACATTGATCGTACAATTTCAAATCTTATTTTTTTTTTTTTTTTTAAATTGTAATTTCTTCCTTAGATCAGTATCTGTTGGGGCTCTGTTCCAGGGAGGGCCGCGGAGAAGTGCTATACAGGCCATTAAGTGGTAAGTATATACTACATTGATCGTACAATTTCAAATCTTATTTTGATTGTTTGTTTTTAAAAAATGTACTTTCTTCCTTAGATCAGTATCTGTTGGGGCTCTGTTCCAGGGAGGGCCGCGGAGAAGTGCTATACAGGCCATTAAGTGGTAAGTATATACTACATTGATCGTACAATTTCAAATCTTATTTTTTTTTGTTTGTTTTTAAAAATTGTAATTTCTTCCTTAGATCAGTATCTGTTGGGGCTCTGTTCCAGGGAGGGCCGCGGAGAAGTGCTATACAGGCCATTAAGTGGTAAGTATATACTACATTGATCGTACAATTTCAAATCTTATTTTTTTTTTGTGTTTTTAAAAATTGTAATTTCTTCCTTAGATCAGTATCTGTTGGGGCTCTGTTCCAGGGAGGGCCGCGGAGAAGTGCTATACAGGCCATTAAGTGGTAAGTATATACTACATTGATCGTACAATTTCAAATCTTATTTTTTTTGTTTGTTTTTAAAAATTGTAATTTCTTCCTTAGATCAGTATCTGTTGGGGCTCTGTTCCAGGGAGGGCCGCGGAGAAGTGCTATACAGGCCATTAAGTGGTAAGTATATACTACATTGATCGTACAATTTCAAATCTTATTTTTTTTTGTTTGTTTTTAAAAAATGTACTTTCTTCCTTAGATCAGTATCTGTTGGGGCTCTGTTCCAGGGAGGGCCGCGGAGAAGTGCTATACAGGCCATTAAGTGGTAAGTATATACTACATTGATCGTAAAATTTCAAATCTTATTTTTTTTGTTTGTTTTTAAAAAATGTACTTTCTTCCTTAGATCAGTATCTGTTGGGGCTCTGTTCCAGGGAGGGCCGCGGAGAAGTGCTATACAGGCCATTAAGTGGTAAGTATATACTACATTGATCGTACAATTTCAAATCTTATTTTTTTTTGTTTGTTTTTAAAAAATGTACTTTCTTCCTTAGATCAGTATCTGTTGGGGCTCTGTTCCAGGGAGGGCCGCGGAGAAGTGCTATACAGGCCATTAAGTGGTAAGTATATACTACATTGATCGTACAATTTCAAATCTTATTTTTTTTTGTTTTTAAAAATTGTAATTTCCTCCTTAGATCAGTATCTGTTGGGGCTCTATTCCAGGGAGGGCCGTGGAGAAGTGCTATACAGGCCATTAAGTGGTAAGTATATACTACATTGATCGTACAATTTCAAATCTTATTTTTTTTTTTTTGTTTTTAAAAATTGTACTTTCTCTCTTAGATCAGTATCTGTTGGGGCTCTGTTCCAGGGAGGGCCGCGGAGAAGTGCTATACAGGCCATTAAGTGGTAAGTATATACTACATTGATCGTACAATTTCAAATCTTATTTTTTTTGTTTGTTTTTAAAAATTGTACTTTCTTCCTTAGATCAGTATCTGTTGGGGCTCTGTTCCAGGGAGGGCCGCGGAGAAGTGCTATACAGGCCATTAAGTGGTAAGTATATACTACATTGATCGTACAATTTCAAATCTTATTTTTTTTTGTTTGTTTTTAAAAAATGTACTTTCTTCCTTAGATCAGTATCTGTTGGGGCTCTGTTCCAGGGAGGGCCGCGGAGAAGTGCTATACAGGCCATTAAGTGGTAAGTATATACTACATTGATCGTACAATTTCAAATCTTATTTTTTTTTGTTTGTTTTTAAAAAATGTACTTTCTTCCTTAGATCAGTATCTGTTGGGGCTCTGTTCCAGGGAGGGCCGCGGAGAAGTGCTATACAGGCCATTAAGTGGTAAGTATATACTACATTGAGCGTACAATTTCAAATCTTATTTTTTTTTTTTTAATTGTACTTTCTTCCTTAGATCAGTATCTGTTGGGGCTCTGTTCCAGGGAGGGCCGCGGAGAAGTGCTATACAGGCCATTAAGTGGTAAGTATATACTACATTGATCGTAAAATTTCAAATCTTTTTTTTGTTTGTTTGTTTTTAAAAAATGTACTTTCTTCCTTAGATCAGTATCTGTTGGGGCTCTGTTCCAGGGAGGGCCGCGGAGAAGTGCTATACAGGCCATTAAGTGGTAAGTATATACTACATTGATCGTAAAATTTCAAATCTTATTTTTTTTTGTTTGTTTTTAAAAAATGTACTTTCTTCCTTAGATCAGTATCTGTTGGGGCTCTGTTCCAGGGAGGGCCGCGGAGAAGTGCTATACAGGCCATTAAGTGGTAAGTATATACTACATTGATCGTAAAATTTCAAATCTTATTTTTTTTTTTTTTGTTTTTAAAAAATGTACTTTCTTCCTTAGATCAGTATCTGTTGGGGCTCTGTTCCAGGGAGGGCCGCGGAGAAGTGCTATACAGGCCATTAAGTGGTAAGTATATACTACATTGATCGTACAATTTCAAATCTTATTTTTTTTTGTTTGTTTTTAAAAAATGTACTTTCTTCCTTAGATCAGTATCTGTTGGGGCTCTGTTCCAGGGAGGGCCGCGGAGAAGTGCTATACAGGCCATTAAGTGGTAAGTATATACTACATTGATCGTACAATTTCAAATCTTATTTTTTTTTTTTTAAATTGTTATTTCTTCCTTAGATCAGTATCTGTTGGGGCTCTGTTCCAGGGAGGGCCGCGGAGAAGTGCTATACAGGCCATTAAGTGGTAAGTATATACTACATTGATCGTAAAATTTCAAATCTTATTTTTTTTGTTTGTTTTTAAAAAATGTACTTTCTTCCTTAGATCAGTATCTGTTGGGGCTCTGTTCCAGGGAGGGCCGCGGAGAAGTGCTATACAGGCCATTAAGTGGTAAGTATATACTACATTGATCGTAAAATTTCAAATCTTATTTTTTTTTGTTTGTTTTTAAAAAATGTACTTTCTTCCTTAGATCAGTATCTGTTGGGGCTCTGTTCCAGGGAGGGCCGCGGAGAAGTGCTATACAGGCCATTAAGTGGTAAGTATATACTACATTGATCGTAAAATTTCAAATCTTATTTTTTTTGTTTGTTTTTAAAAAATGTACTTTCTTCCTTAGATCAGTATCTGTTGGGGCTCTGTTCCAGGGAGGGCCGCGGAGAAGTGCTATACAGGCCATTAAGTGGTAAGTATATACTACATTGATCGTAAAATTTCAAATCTTATTTTTTTTTTGTTTGTTTTTAAAAAATGTACTTTCTTCCTTAGATCAGTATCTGTTGGGGCTCTGTTCCAGGGAGGGCCGCGGAGAAGTGCTATACAGGCCATTAAGTGGTAAGTATATACTACATTGATCGTACAATTTCAAATCTTATTTTTTTTTTGTTTATTTATAAAAATTGTCATTTCCTCCTTAGATCAGTATCTGTTGGGGCTCTGTTCCAGGGAGGGCCGCGGAGAAGTGCTATACAGGCCATTAAGTGGTAAGTATATACTACATTGATCGTACAATTTCAAATCTTATTTTTTTTGTTTGTTTTTAAAAAATGTACTTTCTTCCTTAGATCAGTATCTGTTGGGGCTCTGTTCCAGGGAGGGCCGCGGAGAAGTGCTATACAGGCCATTAAGTGGTAAGTATATACTACATTGATCGTAAAATTTCAAATCTTATTTTTTTTTGTTTGTTTTTAAAAAATGTACTTTCTTCCTTAGATCAGTATCTGTTGGGGCTCTGTTCCAGGGAGGGCCGCGGAGAAGTGCTATACAGGCCATTAAGTGGTAAGTATATACTACATTGATCGTACAATTTCAAATCTTATTTTTTTTTTTTTTTTTTTTAAATTATATTTTCTTCCTTAGATCAGTATCTGTTGGGGCTCTGTTCCAGGGAGGGCCGCGGAGAAGTGCTATACAGGCCATTAAGTGGTAAGTATATACTACATTGATCGTACAATTTCAAATCTTATTTTTTTTTGTTTGTTTTTAAAAAATGTACTTTCTTTCTTAGATCAGTATCTGTTGGGGCTCTGTTCCAGGGAGGGCCGCGGAGAAGTGCTATACAGGCCATTAAGTGGTAAGTATATACTACATTGATCGTACAATTTCAAATCTTATTTTTTTTGTTTGTTTTTAAAAATTGTACTTTCCTTAGATCAGTATCTGTTGGGGCTCTGTTCCAGGGAGGGCCGCGGAGAAGTGCTATACAGGCCATTAAGTGGTAAGTATATACTACATTGATCGTACAATTTCAAATCTTATTTTTTTTGTTTGTTTTTAAAAATTGTACTTTCTTCCTTAGATCAGTATCTGTTGGGGCTCTGTTCCAGGGAGGGCCGCGGAGAAGTGCTATACAGGCCATTAAGTGGTAAGTATATACTACATTGATCGTAAAATTTCAAATCTTATTTTTTTTTTGTTTTTAAAAAATGTACTTTCTTCCTTAGATCAGTATCTGTTGGGGCTCTGTTCCAGGGAGGGCCGCGGAGAAGTGCTATACAGGCCATTAAGTGGTAAGTATATACTACATTGATCGTACAATTTCAAATCTTATTTTTTTAGTTTGTTTTTAAAAAATGTACTTTCTTCCTTAGATCAGTATCTGTTGGGGCTCTGTTCCAGGGAGGGCCGCGGAGAAGTGCTATACAGGCCATTAAGTGGTAAGTATATACTACATTGATCGTACAATTTCAAATCTTATTTTATTTTTGTTTGTTTTTAAAAATTGTAATTTCTTCCTTAGATCAGTATCTGTTGGGGCTCTGTTCCAGGGAGGGCCGCGGAGAAGTGCTATACAGGCCATTAAGTGGTAAGTATATACTACATTGATCGTACAATTTCAAATCTTATTTTATTTTTGTTTGTTTTTAAAAATTGTAATTTCTACCTTAGATCAGTATCTGTTGGGGCTCTGTTAGAGGGAGGGCCGCGGAGAAGTGCTATACAGGCCATTAAGTGGTAAGTATATACTACATTGGTCGTACAATTTCAAACATTATTTTATTTTTGTTTGTTTTTAAAAATTGTAATTTCTTCCTTCGATCAGTATCTGTTGGGGCTCTGTTCCAGGGAGGGCCGCGGAGAAGTGCTATACAGGCCATTAAGTGGTAAGTATATACTACATTGATCGTACAATTTCAAATCTTTTTTTTTTTTTGTTTTTAAAAATTGTAATTCTTTCCTTAGATCAGTATCTGTAGAGGCTCTGTTCCAGGGAGGGCCGCGGAGAAGTGCTATACAGGCCATTAAGTGGTAAGTATATACTACATTGATCGTAAAATTTCAAATCTTATTTTTTGTTTGTTTTTAAAAAATGTACTTTCTTCCTTAGATCAGTATCTGTTGGGGCTCTGTTCCAGGGAGGGCCGCGGAGAAGTGCTATACAGGCCATTAAGTGGTAAGTATATACTACATTGATCGTAAAATTTCAAATCTTATTTTTTTTTTTGTTTGTTTTTAAAAAATGTACTTTCTTCCTTAGATCAGTATCTGTTGGGGCTCTGTTCCAGGGAGGGCCGCGGAGAAGTGCTATACAGGCCATTAAGTGGTAAGTATATACTACATTGATCGTAAAATTTCAAATCTTATTTTTTTTTGTTTGTTTTTAAAAAATGTACTTTCTTCCTTAGATCAGTATCTGTTGGGGCTCTGTTCCAGGGAGGGCCGCGGAGAAGTGCTATACAGGCCATTAAGTGGTAAGTATATACTACATTGATCGTACAATTTCAAATCTTATTATTTTTTTTTTTTTAAATTGTACTTTCTCTCTTAGATCAGTATCTGTTGGGGCTCTGTTCCAGGGAGGGCCGCGGAGAAGTGCTATACAGGCCATTAAGTGGTAAGTATATACTACATTGATCGTACAATTTCAAATCTTATTTTTTTTGTTTGTTTTTAAAAATTGTACTTTCTTCCTTAGATCAGTATCTGTTGGGGCTCTGTTCCAGGGAGGGCCGCGGAGAAGTGCTATACAGGCCATTAAGTGGTAAGTATATACTACATTGATCGTACAATTTCAAATCTTATTTTTTTTTGTTTGTTTTTAAAAATTGTAATTTCTACCTTAGATCAGTATCTGTTGGGGCTCTGTTCCAGGGCCGCGGAGAAGTGCTATACAGGCCATTAAGTGGTAAGTATATACTACATTGATCGTAAAATTTCAAATCTTATTTTTTTTTTTGTTTGTTTTTAAAAAATGTACTTTCTTCCTTAGATCAGTATCTGTTGGGGCTCTGTTCCAGGGAGGGCCGCGGAGAAGTGCTATACAGGCCATTAAGTGGTAAGTATATACTACATTGATCGTACAATTTCAAATCTTATTTTTTTGTGTGTTTTTAAAAATTGTCATTTCTCTCTTAGATCAGTATCTGTTGGGGCTCTGTTCCAGGGAGGGCCGCGGAGAAGTGCTATACAGGCCATTAAGTGGTAAGTATATACTACATTGATCGTACAATTTCAAATCTTATTTTTTTTTTGTTTTTAAAAATTGTAATTTCTCCCTTAGATCAGTATCTGTTGGGGCTCTGTTCCAGGGAGGGCCGCGGAGAAGTGCTATACAGGCCATTAAGTGGTAAGTATATACTACATTGATCGTACAATTTCAAATCTTATTTTTTTTTGTTTGTTTTTAAAAAATGTACTTTCTTCCTTAGATCAGTATCTGTTGGGGCTCTGTTCCAGGGAGGGCCGCGGAGAAGTGCTATACAGGCCATTAAGTGGTAAGTATATACTACATTGATCGTAAAATTTCAAATCTTATTTTTTTTTTTGTTTGTTTTTAAAAAATGTACTTTCTTCCTTAGATCAGTATCTGTTGGGGCTCTGTTCCAGGGAGGGCCGCGGAGAAGTGCTATACAGGCCATTAAGTGGTAAGTATATACTACATTGATCGTAAAATTTCAAATCTTATTTTTTTTTGTTTGTTTTTAAAAAATGTACTTTCTTCCTTAGATCAGTATCTGTTGGGGCTCTGTTCCAGGGAGGGCCGCGGAGAAGTGCTATACAGGCCATTAAGTGGTAAGTATATACTACATTGATCGTAAAATTTCAAATCTTATTTTTTTTTTTGTTTGTTTTTAAAAAATGTACTTTCTTCCTTAGATCAGTATCTGTTGGGGCTCTGTTCCAGGGAGGGCCGCGGAGAAGTGCTATACAGGCCATTAAGTGGTAAGTATATACTACATTGATCGTAAAATTTCAAATCTTATTTTTTTTGTTTGTTTTTAAAAAATGTACTTTCTTCCTTAGATCAGTATCTGTTGGGGCTCTGTTCCAGGGAGGGCCGCGGAGAAGTGCTATACAGGCCATTAAGTGGTAAGTATATACTACATTGATCGTACAATTTCAAATCTTATTTTTTTTTTTTAAATTGTAATTTTTTCCTTAGATTAGTATCTGTAGAGGCTCTGTTATAGGGTGGGCCGCGGAGAAGTGCTATACAGGCCATTAAGTGGTAAGTATATACTACATTGATCGTACAATTTCAAATCTTATTTTTTTTTTGTGTGTTTTTAAAAATTGTAATTTCTTCCTTAGATCAGTATCTGTTGGGGCTCTGTTCCAGGGAGGGCCGCGGAGAAGTGCTATACAGGCCATTAAGTGGTAAGTATATACTACATTGATCGTAAAATTTCAAATCTTATTTTTTTTTTTGTTTGTTTTTAAAAATTGTAATTTCTACCTTAGATCAGTATCTGTTGGGGCTCTGTTCCAGGGAGGGCCGCGGAGAAGTGCTATACAGGCCATTAAGTGGTAAGTATATACTACATTGATCGTACAATTTCAAATCTTATTTTTTTTGGTTTTTAAAAATTGTAATTTCTTCTTTAGATCAGTATCTG
>CM063501.1:151363648-151463648 GCA_032207245.1 Pardosa pseudoannulata
AACACAGGCAGTGTTGGAATTTTAATTTAATCCTAAATAAGTTTCTGATAACTGTACCCGTGGTGGCGTCAAGTACTTTTAAATTAATTTTTGTCCTTAATTTTTCACCAAAACTGTAGAATTTATAATTTGTTTAAAAACATTTTACAATTTTAGGATTTACAGCATTAAAACAGGACAACGTCTGTTGCGTCATCTAGTATATATTTATTTGTGTGTGTGTTTGTACAGAATAGTACAAATTATTCTCGATTTCATAATTATATCTGAAGGAGTTTTGAACTTAGTACTAAAAGTGAAAGTACTCAAAAGAAAAGTTATTTCATTCGTTAAATAAAAAAATAGATATTTTTCTGCAACTCATTAACTTTTACACCTCATTTAAACCTGGTTATTGTAAAAAGATAGAATTATATAAAAATAACAACTTTGTTTCTTGCTTTCTATAGCCACACCACAATGTCACAACGATAATAATTGGAATTCTTTTGTAATTCGTAAGCTAAAATATATTTTACATGAATATCCCTGAGTCTTTTTTTAATTTGGTACAAAAAATGAAGATACTAAAAAGATGAGGTGATTTCACTCATAAAAAGTTCTTATCAGAATATAAGAAAATTCTATCTCGAACCCATTGATCCTCACACAGTTACATATTGATGGTAATGAATTCACATAGTTATAGTACAGAGGGTATGATAATATGGAAATAATAAATTTGTTTTTTGCTTTCAGTAGTCACACCACAATGTTCCAACGTTACCAATTGGAATCGATTCGGAATTCACACCATAAAATTTAATTTTCATAATGTCTGGATTTTTTTACAAAAAATAAAGATACTAAAAAGATGAGGTTATTTCACTCATAAAAATTTATTATCAGAATATAAGAAAACTCTATCTCGAACTCATTGAGCTTCACACAGTTACACATTGATGGCAATGAATTCACATAGTTATAGTACAGAGGGTATGATAATATGGAAATAACAAATTTGTTCTTTGCTTTCAGTAGCCATACCATAATGTTCCAACGTTACCAATTGGAATCGTTTCGGATTTCACACCATAAAATTTAATTTTCATAACGTCTGAATTTTTTTAACTCGGTAATAAAAATTTGTTGTTGATTTATGTCACTTGGTGAAACCAAGCATGACTGAGCCGGAGGGTACTCGTATTAACCCACTGAACGGACGCGTCGATGGGAGTTCGACAGCGAATTCCTGTTAGAAAACGGACCTGTCGACCCCTTCTCGTTCGCACTGGTATAACACACTTTTGAGGGAAAAAATATTGCAAAGCGATAATAAATGAAAGAAACTAATTTTGCGTAACAGAACTCCTTTACCTTGCAGGGAAAATAACTTAAAAGTAGCCTGACAACTTTTAAACCGGCAACTCTAGTATGGTACGGTAAGTTCCGACTGGAATTTACGAAAAGGTTGACAGTTTTGAAAGGGAAAAAGGTGGGGAGGGTGGTCGGTGGATGGGTTAAGCCAAAGATGTGCGCTTTTCGATTATAAGTGCACCACAAGAATTTATGCTCAAGTGGGTACTCGTAGTTTTGAAGTAGGGAAAAAGCAGAAGATCTGTACTTGGGGTGGACTTGAAGTGCCACCCCCCAGAGGTATTGACTGAGAACTTGGAGGATATTGGGGCCACGAACATATTTTACGTACCCCAGTTACCTTTAACGAACACGGCTGATCTTAATCCGCCTGGGGTTCTGAACCCGCAACCTCTCAGTTACGAGATCGTTGCCTTTACCGACCGAGATACCGGGAATCGGTAATAAAAATAAAAGTACTTAAAAGAAAAGGTTATTTCATTCGTTAAAAAAAAGTTAAGAAAGATTTTTATGCATCTCATTAATTCTTACACTTAGTTACACGTAGCTATTGTAAAAAGAGGAAATTGTATAAAAATAACAAATTTATTCTTAGCTTTCTATAACCACAAAGTCTGCATCACATTGTCTCAACGATAACGATTGGAATACTATCGGAATTCGTATGCTAAAATTTAATTTACATAAATATTCCTCGGTGCTAACGATAAAATTGCTTAAAAGATAAGACTATTTCACTCGAAAGAAATCAAATCAGGAAATGATAAGAATTATTTTTATTCAACTCAATAATCCCTTCATCATTTACACACAGATAACGAATTGTTACAAATAATTATAGTAAAGAGTGGATTATATGGAAATAATAAATTTACCCTTTGCTTTGTGTAGCCACAAAGTCCCAACGATAGCAGTTGAAATCGTTTTGAAATCCGTACCTTTAAAATTCAATTTTTCAAAAATATGTCTGATATAGTTTTGCTAAATTGGTCATAAAGATAAATTTCTTTAAAAAAAGCTTTTTTTCATTCGTAAAAAAGCATTAAATCAGTTAAAAGATAAGAAATATTTTTCTCCAATTCAATAATCCTTACAGCTTTAAACACCCACTATTTATTATCCCTCTTTGCACTCCATTTTACAGATTGATCTAATTTTCATCAAATTAATTTTCCTTTGAAAATTGAAAATTTTTTCTTCGTATCTATGTTTGAATCCATACGCACGTATAAGTATCTGTGAATGAGAAAATTTGCGAACGAATAAAACTGAAAAAAAAAACAAGATATATTTTTAGCATACATGTTGTTATGTATACGCAAAAGCATGCATTTCTGCAGAGGTAGGATTGGGAAATGCTGCGGACGAATAAACCAGAAAAATAGTAGGATATATTCTTAGTATGTTTCTATGTGCAGAGGCTGTTCACACATTTTTTAGACGATTTTGGATAGCGGTATTAAAAAAAAAATTTTTGTTGCAAAATAAGTAACTGAAATTTTACTATGTTTTTAAAAGTCAAAATAATGGTCTGTGACCTGAGAGGTTTGTTTTTATTCAAAATGGCTTTCTTATCTAAACAGTGATTCAAAGGCTATTTCATGCTCTTTCCGAAAAAAAAATATTCATATTCCGTTATCCAAAAACGATGTGAGAGTAATGGTTTTGTGATATCTAAAGCATTGATAGGCATCGTGAAAAAGAAAGGAAAAAAACGTCAAATTGGAGCTTTAAGTCGCACAAAATTCAAAAAAAGTATCCAAAGAGAATGATCTGTAGTCAAAGGACAGTAGCAAAATCATTAAAATGATCGATGTCCACTGTAAAGAAAAAGAAACATAAACGTTGATTTAAATCTCAAGAAAGCGAAAAAAAAGCAAGGTGCATCGTCTTTCTCTAAAGCATATCGCATAAATACGATGCAGAATTCTGTATGAGAAACATTCATACAAAGAAAAATGGAAAACAAAATTGTCACAATAAATGAATCAGGGGTGTATTTAAATGATTGCAACAAAAAAAGATCCATTTATTATGATAAAAGCGGAGAAAAATTTAAGTACATGGTTCGAAGAATCGAAAGAAAGTTTTTCTAAAAGATTCATGATTGTCTAAAAAATGTGTGAACAGCCCCTGTATAAGCACATATCTGTGAGTAGGTAGGAATGGGAAATGCTACGGACGAATAAAACAGAAAAAGGGAAGATATATTCTTAGTATGTATGTTGTTATGTATAAGCACATATCTGTCAGTATGTAGGAATGGGAAATGCTACGGACGAATAAAACAGAAAAAAAGGAAGATATATTCTTAGCATATATTTATGTACAGAGGTTGTTCACATATTTTTAGATGATTTTGGATAGCGGTATTAAAAAACCTTTTGTTGCACAATAAATAACTGCAATTGTACTATATTTTTAAAAGTAAAAATTATAGTCTGTGGCTTGAGAGGTTTGTTTTTACTCAAAATGGCATTCTTAACTAAACAGTGATTCAAAAGCTATATTTATACTCTTTCCGAAAAAAAAAGTATTCATATTCCGTTATCCAAAACCGATGTGAGAGTAATGGTTTTGTGATATCTAAAGCAACGATAGGTAATATTGTCAAAAAGAAAGGGGGGAAACGGCAAATTGGAGCTTTAAGTCTGACAAAATTCCAAACAAGTATTCAAAGAGACTGATCTGTAGTCAAAGGACAGTAGCAAAATCATTAAAATGATCGATGTCCACTGTAAAAAACAAAACATAAACGTTGATTTAAATTTCAAGAAAGCGAAAAGAAGCAAGGTGCATCGTCTTTCTCTAAAGCATATCGCATAAATACGATGCAGAATTCTGTATGAGAAACATTCATCCAAAGAAAAATGTAAAAAAAAATGTCACAATAGATAAATCAGGGGTGTATTTAAATGATTGCAACAAAAAAAGATCCATTTATTATCATAAAAGCGGAGAAAAAATTTAAGTACATGGTTCAAAGAATCGAAAGAAAGTTTTTCTAAAAGATTCATGATTGTCTAAAAAATGTGTGAACAGCCCCTGTATAAGCACATATCTGTGAGTAGGTAGGATGGGAAATACTACGGACGAACAAAACAGAAAAAGGAAAGATATATTCTTAGTATGTATGTTCTTATGTATAAGCACATATCTGTCAGTAGGTAGGAATGGGAAATGCTACGGACGAATAAAACAGAAAAAAAGGAAGCTATATTCTTAGTATGTTTTTATGTACAGAGGCTGTTCACACATTTTTTAGACGATTTTCGATATCGGTATTAAAAAAAATCTATTATTGCACAATAAAAAACTGCAATTGTACTATATTTTTAAAAATCAAAATTATGGCTTGAGAGGTTTATTTTTATTCAAAATGGAGTTCTTAACTAAACAGTGATTCGAAGGCTATATTTATGTACTTTCCGAAAAAAAGTATTCATATTCCGTTATCCAAAAACGATGTGAGAGTAATGGTTTTGTGATATCTAAAGCATTGATAGGTAATATCGTGAAAAAGAAAGGAAAAAACGTTAAATTGGAGCCTCAAGTCGGAAAAAATTTCAAACAAGTATATCAGAAAAAATTAAACATCTTCGACTATTGAAAAAATACGTTGTTTAATGTGAAAAGAAAACCCCCTAGTCAAAGAAATCTGCGAAATCATTAAAATGCTCACTGTCCACTGTAAACAAAATGATAAACGTTAATTTAAATCTCAAGAAAGTGAAAAAACGCAAGGTGCATCGTCTTTCTCTAAAGTGTATTGCAACAGTAAGCTGCAGAATTCAGTGTGAGAAACATTTATCCAAAGAAAAAGAGGAAAAAATGTCATAATAGACGAATCATAGGTGTATTTAAATGATTGCAACAAAAAAGATCCATTTATTATCATAAAATGAGAGAAAAAAATTACGTACATGGTTCAAAGAATCGAAAGAAAGTTTTTCTAATGGATTCATGATTGTCTAAAAAATGCAGGAACAGCCCCTGTATAAGCACTTATCTGTGAGTAGGTACGACTGGAAAATGCTACAGACGAATAAAACAAAAAAAGGAAAGATATATTCTTAGTATGTATGTTTTTATGTATAAGCACATATCTGTCAGTAGTTCGGAATGAAAAATGCTACGGACGAATAAAACACGCAAAAAGGAAGATATATTCTTAGTATGTTTTTATGTACAGAGGTTGTTCACACATTTTTAGATGATTTTGGATGGCGGTATTAAAAACACCTTTTGTTACCCAATAAATAACTGCAATTGTACTATGTTTTTAAAAGTCAAAATTATGGTCTGCGGCTTGAGAGGTTTGTTTTTATTTAAAATGGCATTCTTAACTAAACAGTGATTCGAAGACTATATTTATGCTCTTTCCGAAAAAAAAGTATTCATATTCCGTTATCCAAAAACGATGTGAGAGTAATGGTTTTGTGATATCTAAAGCGTTGATAGGTAATATCGTGAAAAAGAAAGGAAAAAACGTCAAATTGGAGCTTTAAGTCGGACAAAATTCCAAACACGTATCCAAAGAGACTGATCTGTAGTCAAAGGACAGTAGCAAAATCATTGAAATGATCGATGTCCACTGTAAAAAAAAACATAAACGTTGATTTAAATCTCAAGAAAGCGAAAAAACGCGATGTGCATCGTCTTTCTCTAAAGCATATCGCATAAGCACGCAGCAGAATTCAGTATGAGAAACATTTATCCAAAGAAAAATGGAAAAAAAATGTCACAATAGACGAATCATAGGTGCATTTAAATGATTGCAACAAAATAGATCAATTTATTATCATAAAATGAGTGAAAAAAATTACGTACATGGTTCAAAGAATCGAAAGAAAGTTTTTCTAAGGGATTCATGATTGTCTAAAAAATGTGTGAACAGCAGATGTATAAGCACTTATCTGTGAGTAGATAGGAATGGGAAATGGTACGGACGAATAAAACACAAATAGGAAAGCTATATTCTTAGTATGTATGTTTTTATGTATAAGCACATATCTGTCAGTAGGTAGGAATGGGAAATGCTTCAGACGAATAAAACAGAAAAAGGGAAGATATATTCTTAGTATGTATGTTCTTTTGTATAATCACATATCTGTCAGCATGTAGGAATAGGAAATGCTACGATCGAATAAAACGAAAAAAGGGGGAAGATATATTTTTAGTATTTATGCTCTCATGTAAAAGCACGTATCTGTCAGTAGGTAGGAATGGGAAATGCTAAGGACGAATAAAACAGAAAAAGGGAAGATAAATTCTTATGTATAAGCACATATAGAAAAAGGGAAGATATATTCTTAGTATGTATGTTCTTATGTATAAACACATACCTGTGAGTAGATAGGATTGGGAAATGCTACGTGCGAATGAAACAAAAAGAAGTGGGACTATATATTATTCTTAGTTGTTCATATGTATAAGTACGTATATTTACCTATCAGTAGTTAGTAATAATAAATATTATGGACTAATAAAACAGAAAGAAATGAAGATATATTCTTATATTAGTATTTTTTTTAAATAGGCAGTGCTTAGTTATGAATGCAGCACTGAGCATTTAAGCGATATTTCATTCGATTTCAGTGCTTCTTTTAGCCAACGTAGAATTTTCTCCTGTGCCGTCGTCGACCAGTCGCCGTTCATTGTTGCTATTGATCATCGCTCGAACGTTATTCAGCCTAATGTCGTCACAAAGGATATATCGATAAAGATATGAGAAAACATCCAGATATTGATGATATTTTTATCTTCTTCACAATTTGTTCTTAGTGAGGTTGGAGAGTAAGGAGATAAAAAAAAGGATTACTGGTTTTATAAAGGATTTTTCTTCAAATCATTAATCATTACAGCTGTAGCCTCTCATAAATTATTATGCTTCGTTTCAAAGACGTCTTAGAATTTTTGGTAAAATGATAGGATTTTTTTGCGTGGAAATCTAAGACAATGTTGCTGGGCCATTTCTTTTTCATGATTTATTGTTACATATAGATACTTGCTATTCTTCAAATATTTTTATGTTCGGAAAAAGTCGATTTTCATAGTAAAATGAATTGGTGAGGAATTACGTCAAATTGAAATAACTATTCAATAAAGGAAAATAAATGTGCATTTAATTTTGAATAACCATTTCGTACCCAGTATTCTACACTATATCTGTTAAACGTGACTCAGAGCATGTAGTATGTGTTTATTATATGAGATTCGAAATCTTACTCCTTTAAATGGTTTTAAAAATTTACCAAACATTTTTAATCATTAACTAGAGAATAATTTGGCCCGTATTCTTTATTAGTATCTATATTTTTTTTATCTTTCAACTAGATCATAGTTTTCCAACTGGGGGAACCAACCCCCAACAAGTGTTGAAACTTTCAGAGGAATCAGAGGTAATGGATTTAGAGGAAATTGGTGGTGCTCAGATTTCCTGAAGATTATTAATTTTTACCACGAGGTCATATGCTTAAGCAAGTAGCAGGATCATGTGAAAAAGAAGAAGCAAGACGAAGACGAACTACAGTCAGTACCGACTGTTTATAAAGCTCACGAAATTTTATCACGAGTCCTATGCTATCTCCAAAAGCACGATCTGTGACGGTGAAGGGGCTAGACTAAAACCAGAGAGTCATTACAGAGTTTCTCTGAAGTTCACGAAGTATTGTCCCGAGGTAATATGCTCATGCCAGTAGTAACATCATGTGAAAAAGAAGAGGGAAAACGGAGACTAACTAAAATCAGTACCAACTATTTATGAAGCTCACGAAATTTTATTCCGAGGTCCTATGGTCATGCCAGAAGCACGATCATGTGATAATGAAGATTGAAGACAAACTAGAGAAACCTTACAGAGTTTTTTATGAAGCTCACAAAATTTTATCACAAGGTCATACACTTAGGCCAATAGTAAGATTATGTGAAAAAGAAGAGAGAAGACGGAGAAGAACTAAAGTCAGTACTGACTGTTTATGAAGCTCACGAAATTTTATCAAGAGGTCCTAGGCTCATGCCATAAGCACAATAATGTGATAAGTGAAAAGGGAAGACAAACTAGAGAGTCATTTACAAACTAGAAAGAGTTTTTTCTGAAGCTCACAAAATTTTATCTCGAGGACATACAATTAGGCCAATTATAAGATCATGTGAAAAAGAAGAGGGAAGGCGAAGACGAACTAAAGTCAGTACCGACTGTTTATGAAGCTCACGAAATTTTATCACAAGGTCCTGTACTCCTGCTAGAAGCACGATCCTGTGATAGTGAAAAGGGAAGACAAACTAGAGTGTCATTTACAAACTAGAGAGAGTTTTTTTCTGAAGCTCACAAAATTTTATCTCGAGATCATACACTTCGGCCAGTAGTAAGATCATATTAAAAAGAAGAGGGAAGACGAACTAAAGTCAGTACCAACTGTTTATGAAGTTTATGAAATTTTTTCGCAAAATCCTATGCTCATGACAGAAGCACGATCATGTGATAGTGAAGAGGTAAGACAAAGACAAACTAGAGAGTCATTACAGAGTTTTTCTGAAGCTCACAAAGTTTTATCACGTTATATGCATAAATCTGATGAAATATAAGAATCTGAAGACGAAGACGAACTAGAGTCAGTACCGCTTTTTTTTAAGCTCACGAAATGTTATTAAAAAATTAAAATCATTCATGTATGAAAACACTGAGAATGACTGCCTACTTGTTTAAGTAGAGGCGATAAAAAAATCTTTTCTCGTTGTCAGATAATCAATTTGCACAAAACATGTACCAATTACAATTTTTTTAATATTAAATGTCCTTCTGGAATGCTACATTGTATAACACGGAAATAATATATTCATTGTCGTGCAATTTACTGAATTTTAAAATCCATTTCCAGTATTCATCGTTTTACATTTCCGTCCGCTTGAGAAACGACGGGTCGATGTTCCTAATTATACCTTATTCATATTTCTGAATTTTTGACCTCGCATTATCTTATAAATTTCCTTAGAATAGTCTACAGGATTTTATCCTACAAGAAAACGTTTTTAAAATAATTACCCCACAACAAAATATGACTCTGAAAACAAATTTCATTTGTGTCTACAATAATTTAAAACACTGAAGGCAAAATTTTGGTAACCGCAAAAAATAATTGGTTAAAAATGCAAGTCAAGGGAAAATCTATATTCTAAATAAATGAGTTCAGTTTAAAATTTTGCACCGGCATTATTTGATGCATTTCTGTAGAATTGAATTTAGAATTTTTAATAACGAAAGAAAAGACGCAAAAATAACTTTATCACAAAATATCAGTTTTATAGAAGTGAATAATTTTATTTTAACAGTAATTGAAAATATTACAGGTATTATTTGACAATCACATTATAAGATAATTATACATAAAATATTATTATAATAACTATACATTATAATAATATATAAAACATAATATGATATTTTGTTTACCCATAAAAGAAAACAATTACTAGTATTTCGAGAGTTATATAAAATTAATACACCAAGAATCTTTCAAAGGTAAATTTTTTAAACAGTATTAATTTTTATATAACCTTGAAGAATAATCTATAGAGTCACATCACATATTATCCTCAAAGAGAATATTTTTATTTTTAACTTTTATTTTTATTAAAAATGCTATAGGTATTATTTTGACAAACATAAATAATTACATTATAATATTTTATTTACCCGTAAAAGAAAAAGTAATCACTAGTATTTCGAGATATGTATAAAATTAATACATCAAGAAATTTTAAAGTTTAAAATATTTTAAACATATTGATTTCTTTTTATATACCCTTGAAGAGTAATCTATTTTCAAGATGTATATTAAAGTCAGTGATACATTTTTCTAGGGAAATGTTGGTCTTATATATACACTTCTAATTACAAAAATGTTTTAATAAGATTGTTAGTCTCGCCGTGAGGTTGCGATGTTTCTATTTCCGATGTCCGTCACACCCTAGTCATTTTGGCTATGACTTCGCATGGGTCTCGTATAAGAAGCAGGTATGGAGACGAAATAATCAGCCGTAGATGATTAAACTTAACAAGGTTGATTTATTACAAAAAAAACATTTAAAGAAATATTAAAGTGTATGCAGATGCAACCTATCGTCCAGAGAGGAGATCTCTTTAGATCAACCTGCTCTCTCAGAAGTTCAACCGGGTGTCCTTTCAACTTCTTCCTTTCCCAAACAGGAAACCTCGGTTTTAGGGTTTACCCTCGGTTTTACACCCTTATTTGACCCTTTTCCTTGAGGTAGCCTTGTACTTTGGCGCCTGGACGACTCGGTCAAAACAAAATTCCTTTTTTCTGTCTGTGCGTTGATAAACGACACGCTTGTTACCTCCGTGCGTCATGAAAAATATTACGGAGACAATACTGTCATTTTTCATTGATAAAATGAATAAAAATTCACTTGACCACCGACAGAGAAGTACGCGACTCTTAAAAATATAAGAAGAATTTCTTACACCGACCCTGCCTAAGCAATACGGCTAACCGACGATGAGTCGTCGCCTTAGTCCTTGCTTCGTCATCAACCATGTTCATGCCTGGAGCTCCTCCACTCTGGAATCCAATTTGTCGGGACGTACCGTCCGCTCTCAGTATGACCTTTTACGATCCGGAGGACCATGGTAGCCATGATAAAGAATTTAGTTCCAATAGGAAGTCCTGCAGTTTAAGGACTCAATTTGAGTGAAGTATAAATGCCACCATGATACGTTGACTGAGCCACTCCTGCTGGAGCCAACCGCTCTTTATTTATTTCCAGATTACATAAGAGATATTACAATTGAGATATATATAAAGTATTTACAAAACAGAATTTTACAATATTGAATCTTCCAAAGCATGCCTGATATATTTAAATATTTGAGTAATCTGTACGCAGGGTGCACAGTAAAGTCATAGGCTTTGTTCTCCGCATACGTTTATGGTAGACATATACTTCGAATAACAAAAATGTTTCAAATAAGATACACATTCTTTTTTAAGGTATTTGTACTTCAAAACTCGATTGAGCAAAAAATTACAAAATTTCAAATTTTATACCTCTTTCCTTTCCGTATCAGAATATTTAATAAAAGTGGAGATTGGTCCTAAGAAATGTTGCTCAATAATTTTCATTTCTCTGTAGCAGTGATAATGATATTTAAATTCAAATTTGCAAAAATGTAAGTATTTTTCTCATTCTTTGGGAGATTAATTAATAGATTTATTAACATAATTCAATTAAAATCAGGTCGTAACTTCCCTTTTGCAGCAATAGGTGGAATGAGATTAAAATCATATTTTACATAACAATATAGTGTTCATATTTTTATGTTTTCCTCGTTATGTATTTCCTCGTTATTGTGGATACACCTCTAATTAATAATGCAGGATCCAAAAAAGAAATGCTTATTTTATATAACACATTTACTTGACTGTAAATATATTTTTTCGCCCAACAGTTGAGAAGAAAAATTCCTATAAACCACATTACTATGCACCCTGTATAAACAAGCATTCAGCGAAAAACATCCATTATAAAATGTGCATGAATGTAAAAATTATAATTCTGTTTCTTTTGAATTTTTTTCAAAATTGTAAATTTTTTTAAAAGATTTTTAAAAGAAAACTTTCACACATTTTTATTAAAATCACTAGCATATAGACCGTCATATGAATGGATCAATAAATTTTTTTTTAATTTTTCAGAATTGCAAAGTACCCTTTAAGACAGATAAAAAAAATGGTTTGTTTTTAGGCTGAAAATTATCTGGTAGACTCTCAATAATTTGTTCATCTTCGTACTCATTTAAAGTCTCCAGATACAGTCACGAATGCAGTTTAGAATCACCTTGAATTCATTTAGAAAGATAAATCAAAGTTGTCTTAGCTACATCGAAATTTTCATTAAGTTCTTCCCAATTTTTTTGCCACAGTAATTAATATAGGAAATATAAGTAAGTAATAAATAATATAAGTAATAACGTGTAAATAATATATATAAGTAATAATTAATACAAGTAAAGGATTGAAACTAGGCGGCCATGTGCTGCACTGCATTGATAACAATATTAGTCTTACCTTTAAAATCCAACTAGGTCTTCTTATTTCACTTTGGACTTATGTGTTATATGTTGTGTTGTGATAAAAATATTAAAAATATGTGTTTTATATTGTATTATGAATTTATAGAAAAATAAAAAATACATTATGCCTATTAATAATTTTTTGTTTTCTAAGGTACTAAAAAATTTTCCTTGTATCATTATAGACTACAAGATACAAGCCAGCAGTCAGAGACTTTTACCTTACCAACTGCCATCTTCAAAATTACTCCTTTTCAAAATTTAAACTTTATTTATTTACATAGAATATCTTAAATACTAGCTTACTTTAGGATCGGTAATAAGACCATCTGGTTAAGGAGCTCCATAACTATCTGTCTTAAATAGGAGAAGAAGATAAAACATTATAAGCTTGCACTAAATTTGAGATCTTCCAAAGAAAGTTTGGGACAGTATAAAGGGAAATTAAGTAAAATGTTGCAGTATAATAAAACCAATTAATATTACCTAATGAAATAACAGCTTAACTTCCTGGCCATGAATATAATAGCCAGTCTAACTCTAGGCATCCATGCGCTGCACTGTTTTGGTAACAATGTTAATCTTACCTTTAAACTCCCCCTAGCTCATCTTATTTTACGAATCCCTCAGTGGCATGGATCTTCATAGCCGTTCGAAATCAGCTTTAAGCTGTAGGTCCCGGTCTCATTATCCCTCGTGTGCAAAAAGTAGACCGTAGCTCTCCAAACCAAACCACCTTATTTCACTTTGGACTTATACTTTATATGTTGTGGTGTGATAAAAATATTAAAAACATGTGTTTTATATTGTATTATAAGTGTATAGAGAAATGAAATAGTGTATAGCACTATGCCCACTAATTATTTCTTATTTTCCAGGGTACTAATAAATTTGTCTTGTATTGTTACAGACTGCAAGATAAAAACCAGCCCTCACCGACTTTCACCTTACCGACTGCCATCTTCAAAATTACTCCTTTTCAAAATTTAAATTTTATTTACTAAAAGAGAACATCTTAATTGCTAGCTTCCTTTAGGATCTGGGATACGACCGTCTGACTAAGGAGCTCCATAACCATCTGTCTTAAATAGGAGATGTCGATAAAACATTATAAGTTTGTACTAAATTTGAGATCTTCTAAAGAAAGTACGGGAAAGTATAAAGGAAAATTAAGTATAATGTTGCAGTACAATAAAACCAATTAATACTACCTAATGAAATAATAGCTTAACTTCCTGACCATGATTATAATAGCCAGTCTAACTCTAGGAGTCCATGCGCTGCACTGCATTGGTAACAATATTAGTTTTACCTTTAAACGCCCACTAGCTCATCTTATTTCACGAATCCCACAGTGGCAGGGATGTTCGTAGCCGTTTGAAATCGGCTTTAAGCTGTAGGTCCCGGTCTCATTAGCCCTCGTAATGTAAAAAGTAGACCGTAGCACTCCAAACTAAACCACACCAAAACATCTTATTACACTTTGGACTTATGCGTTATATGTTGTGTTGTGATAAAAATATTAAAAACATGTGTTTTATATTATATTATAAGTGTATAGAGAAATGAAAGAGTGTATCGCACTATGTTTACTAATTATTTCTAGTTTTCCAGGGTACTAATAAATTTTTCTTGTATCGTTACAGACTGCAAGATATAAACCAATCCTTATGACTTTCACCTTACCGACTGCTATCTTCAAAATTACTCCTTTTCAAAATTTAAATTTTATTTACTTACAGAGAACATCTTAAATACTAGCTTCCTTTAGGATCGGGGATAAGAGCGTTTGGCTAAGGAGCTCCATAACAGTCTGTCTTAAATAGAAGGAAGAGATAAAATATTATAAGGATGCACTAAATTTGAGATCTTCTAAAGATAGTACGGGACAGTATAAAGGGAAATTAAGTATAATGTTGCAGTATAATAACAATTAATAAGCGTTTTGAATTCTCTAAAGCTATGAAAGTTTAGAAATTTATCTCCGACCTTTGAAGTAATTTCCATACTTCTATCCTTTTTACCCCTCAAAATTCTCGTCTTTGAAACACCGAATTACATAAGAAGTCCATTAGCATTCATTATACAGTAAGATCTTTGTAGTCAAATGCCTTTTCAAATTTAGATTTAGATCATTTTTCCGGAGAAAAAGAAATGGCTCGCTTTTCACGAAAGGGAAACGAGGAGTTTAAAAATCCCTTTTACGTTAGTAAATTTCTGAGGGAAGTCATCGATTAAAAACGTCCTTTGTCACGTCATTTAACTTCTGCCACTCTTCCGCGTGAAATATAAACGTGATTATGAATAGTGACATACAAACGGGACATAAATAGCAACAGATATACTCGGCGACATGGCGACGGTGGTATGAATGGAAGGACGCTATTCCAGAGGACGGAGATATCATTAAAGATTTCGCCTCTTACGCAGGAGAAGAATACCATCAATCGATGAGTCTCCGATTTGTCACCACCTACTCCGAGAGATTTTTCAAAGATATTAATATCGTAAACGGAATGCCAAAGGTTGTTAATGTAAGTACTATTTCAGAGATACATTCACATTATTTTAATCAGATTATTTATTACTCGTCTAGACGTTAATGCTTAAATGATATAACAATTTAAGAGATTTGTTCAATTACAATTACGGTAATTTAAAAAAATCGGGAACATAACGACAAAGAAAAGAGGAAACTTTTAAATATATTTTAAGAAGGTGATTTGTGAACTTAAAAGAAGTTTCATCAAGTTCTAATGTTTACAGTAAAACATACATTACGGACAATAGTGATTTCTTTTTTTTGCCATCATAAAGTGAAGAAAAAACCAAATTTGTTAAACAGATTTATCCCGGGTTGATCTACAATTAGGCTCGGTATTGAAATTCAATAAGTACGCACATTTACGAAAGAACCAGTTCTTAAAACTGTCCTATTCCACGTACAGAAATTTGAAAACATTCATATTATTTTAAAAATCAAAATCGCTTGAACTTTATCAAAATATAATAAATATTGTAAACCTTTCTGAGATTCAAAAATAAATTTTGAGATCCAGCCTCTGCGTACGCTCTAGCACATAACAGTTCTTAAAAATTTTTGTATTTCAAGAACCGAAGTTTAAAAATATTCATCCTCTATATAATAATAGCCTAAGTTGTCTGTCCTCAAATTTATGAAGCGGTTGGACCTGGAATGGATACAGGCATCCATATTGATTTCTTGATGAGTTAGGGTTAGCAAAATTCAAAGTTTATCTTCTCCTAAACTATCGATCCGATTCTAAAATAAATTGGTATACATATGCTTCACATCACAGCGGAAAATACTGTCGTCTTTAAAACGTTCGAAATCCATCCCTTCCCCGTTTTTCGAGCGTTTAATGCCATTATTTTGAGACCTATTTTCCCCGGTTAAGAGCAGGGGATTAAATTTATCAATTTATCACATAAATAGGTAAAAATAAAATTTTTTCGAGCATTATGACGTCACTCCTTTAACCATCTCATTGAATCATTTCTTATTTTTAAATTATTTAAATATCGTCAGCAGTATTTTCATATTTTTATCACTGAATTTAGATATCAAGTAAATAATTTTCCTTTATATTAGTACTAAATAATATATGAGGTAAATATGTGTTAATTTTAGATTTAAACATCGATTACTTTTGCTGCAATGAAAATATGATCAGCGGTATTAACAACAAATATGTTTAATAAAAGTCTAGGAGCCTATTTCAAGGACTCATAAATATCTAGCGTTTAGGCTATATATCTTTGAAAATTAAGAAATTTGTTCGTTTGTGTGTTTGTTTTTCACACATATCCACACGGTTTGGCTAAATGAAATCAACGTGATTCTAAATTACATTCATAGTATCAGGAGACTTTAGAGGAGTATGAAGGAAAACAAATTATTGAGTGTGTACCAAATACTGCTCCGCCAAAAATCAAATCATTTTTTTTATCTGCCTCATAGGGTATTTTACAATTCTGGAACATTAAAATTTTTACTAATCCCTTCATATGACGGGCTATATGCTAGTATTATATTAAAAATCCAAATCGCATAAACTTAATCTAGATGACGATAAAAGCTGTAAAGAATTTTTGACCTTCAAAAATAAATTTTTCTTTGTTTTTAATTAATATTTTATTATTAATATATAAGTAAAGTAGTTTAAATTTTGAAGAACAATATTAATTTTTTTTAACTCATAAATTATTAATTTATTCAAATATATGTTCACTATAAATGCTCCCGTGCATAATTTTTAAGCATAATTTGGCTACTTTAAGTTTAGAATTGAAAGATTATTCGCGTCAAAATTTGTTATTGTATACAATTTTTATATGCTATAAGGAAATTAATAGATGAATTTCAAAGGGAGATGACAGTTAAAAATGCAGCTAGAAAGTGTATTTTAACTATACCAGAAATATAAAAAAAATTGTGTTGGAAAAAGTTTCAAGTTACAATTAGTAAGTATAGCATTGTTTGTTCTCGTTATAGTTATAGTAATTCGTTTTCTATCTTAATTATAAACCCGGCCAAAATAATAAATGATTTCGTAACTGTAGTTGATTAGAACTATTCTTTCAAAACGTATCAAAGCGTAGTTTATACTATGCTATATTTTTTCATGTTATTATGTTTCAGGTAGAACAAATGACTGTGGAAATGAGACTAATTGCTTTCAGTGATTCGTTCAACAGTGTAAAACGTATGTAAAAAGTTGAGAATACGAATTTATCAGACTTGATTCTTGCGCTTCTTTGGCATTTTTTCTCTTTTGGTAATGCATCCTGTATTCAACTAATTGGATCACAAGTCCAAATGCAGATACATTTTACCTAATATATCAGGTGTGGCCAAGCTTCTTGATAGTCCGAGCCATTTTTCGAAATCTGAAATTTTCCCTGGGCCGCAATTAAATACGTATTTAAAAAGTATGCAAAAAAGGTATTAAATTTCTTTTTAACAGAAATTATATTTATTGAATGTCGTTTGAAAGTTCTTCGTCCTTTAACTTTCACGGAAATTTTTGAATTATAAAGGATTTTTCGCTTTGGTACGAATGTATTTTACAGTGGGTTACACTGTTTTCATAACATCAGAATATTTTAAATATTTTGTAACGATATGGTTCTTTTCGGAGAATTATGCAGTGAATCGGTGGGAATTGGGTGCCCCTTGCCTTATTGGCGATATTTTTCGGGTCTAATAATGCGAATTGCTTTTTAATATGGTGGCAATAAAGATCTATAAGAACGATACAAATGCAAATGAAAAGCATAAACTGTAATTAATAAAATACTAAGAAGTATAGTATAGATAAAGTAAAGATAAAATTTATACACAGATTGTACCAAATTTTTAAATTTGAAAACGCATGAGTACAATTTTTAAAATTTTCTAAATCCTGCGGAAATTTACGAGAAAATATGGGGGGCATATTTTACAAAAGCAATGAAATTTAATCAAAAAGCACAAACTGTGAGTACTGAAATACCTAAAACTATAAACAAAGATTTTATACAAAATTGCTGCCCAAAAAACCTGAGGTTGCAACACGTAAAAAAATTTGCATACTTAGATATCATAAATGTTGATAAAGAATTGAAATCAAGAGGCACCCTAAACTGTAGTGAAGCTCCCAAACAAATTATGTTCAGTGATATTGGTAAAATATTGACAAATATTGCTAAATATATAAAAATGACATTCAGGGATATTGAGGAACATTGAACAATGCTGTTGACTATAAAAAAAGTGTTGTTGAAGGAGGTTGTTTAGGGGGGAAGGGAAATCCACTTGATGTGGGCCAATGTTATAATTTTTATGCTAGCCAATATTTTTGTATTACCTGGAACTATGGTATAAAATAAATCTATTGACAAGAAAATTATACATAATGTTAAAAGCCAAGAAAACTAAGTGTCTTGTAATTTCAAATTCTCCAAATATCTATATTTACCATGGTGTTCTAGATTATAACGATAAAATGTTGTTGTTTCTGATGGCACTTGGTGGAACGAAGCACGATTGAGCCATACGCTGCTGATATTAAGTCAAAGAGATGCACCTTTCGTTTGAATGAGCACCACTAGGTTGAAAGTACGACTTATGCTCAAGTGGATCCTCATTATTTAGAAACAGGGACCAAGCAGACGACTAACAGGCTTGGCTTGCCACCCCCAGAGGTATTGATTGAAAACTTGGAGGACATTGTGACCACGAACATATTTTACGTGCCCCAATCATCTTCAACGAACATGGTGGATCTTAGGCCGGTTCTGGATCCTAACCCACAATCCTCCAGTAACTGTATAATGCCACTGCCATTGATTGCTATATAGGTATAGTAACTTTCAGACAGTGATGTAAGTTTAAAAATTTGATACAATTCTTTCAGATACGCCACAGGTTCTTTTACGCCACAGGTTCCACAATTCTTTCAGATACGTTAAATTTCAACTTCTAAACACACCTAGGCCATCGCCCATCTACCTGATATTAAGGTGATGGAAAATTTACTTTATTCTTTAATTATTTTAAATAATAAAATAATTTCAAATAATCCCATAATCTTTTAATTTATTCTTTCTCTCACAGATGGTAGCACAGTATTGTTATGTAATTTCATCTAGACTGCGTTTAATTTTCAATTCATGTACTTCAATTCATACATGCATATGCTTTGCAAGTATTCTATCAATCAAGTTAATTCTACAGGCATTCAGATCTTTAAGAATTTTAAGAAAGAAGGAGAACTAACATTATGAATCATGTTATGTAATGGAAGTTTTATAAGTGTTTTTCTTTTTGCCGCCTTTTAAGAAGATTTTCTATTATAACTTAGCTCAGCATATTACAGTAAATAATAAACTTAAAACTCTCGAATAAGACTTAAATTTAGTGTTGTTATCCCTGATTTCGTCTAAATTCATTACATCACTGCAGTATAAACCTAGTACAGATGTTCCCTAAATGTGCAGATATAAAATGAGATGATAGAGTACAGATGTTTTCTAAATTCATCACAGCACTGCAGACTAAGCATAGTACAGATGAAAAGTAGTCTATTTTATGAAGTGTGTAAGTGATATGTCAATATAAAGAAGATATAGTAATAAATAGTAAAACATGAATTTCTAGAAAAACATTAATAAAAACACATTTTTAGTTATAAAAAGTTAAAAATTAAAAATTAAAAATTAAATGAGAGTGGAATTAATTTTACACATAATGGATATTAGGGATCTCATTCTATATAAATATATACGCATAGCAAATATGCAGTTTACACGAGTTCGTTTATAAAATCCAACAGAATTATATTTGATAATTAAAAATGAATGATTTTGTATAAATGTTCACACATATATATCAAACTGCTTATGAAAACTGATACTGAAAATTTGTTTCTTTATTTTCCTTTTAAATTATTTCATAATTTGAGGGAATTTCTTAATTTCTTAATATATTTTTAGAATACTGTGAACATAATATTTGTTAAATTATGCCTATAGATGGCAGCACCAAGAGTTTACTTAACCTTTTCTACTTTCAATCAAGAAATGTTTATTTTTTTAAACCAGTAGAATTCTTTATGTATTTGTTCAAATTCATCATGAAGATAAATTCAAATAATATTTTAAAATTAGAAAACAAATTTCGAGCTAGTAATTTTTTTACTCAGCATTAATTTTTTCAGTTAAAATCAGATAGAAGCCAATAATAAATTCTCTGTTATTTACCAACCCTTTCCTGTGAAATACATTTGAGAAAAACGTGCCAAAAATGGAATTTTTTTTCTCTTTAATTTTTTTGTTATTATCACTGTAATAGATTATTAGAAATAGTTATTTTTGAAATAGATTATTTTTGAAAACAATTTTTTAAATGAAATAACTACTATTTTCATTTTTTTTACATATGTAGGAAATATTAATGGATTACAGTAATGTACATATAATGTCCTGTGATGAAATAATGTACTAAGAATTTATTTATTTTGCCTTTTTTTTTGCGCATTGCGGTAATTTATATCGTTCATTAATTCTAATATGAAATGGTAAACTTTCATTTAGTTGTGCAGAATTACACTAAACAACATTATTTTCAACACTGTTAACAAGAAATATATATGAACTTAACCCTACGCGTATATCATGATAATGGCCAGGATTTAGTATCGGGGGGGGGAGTAGATACTGAAACAGGAATGAGTCCAGTTAGAGCGACCCCTTATTGCACCGAAATTTGTCTAATTTTAATGGCATTTCCTTCTTTATATAATTTCTGAATGTGAGCTGAGATCAGAGCTAGTTGAGTGTTTATGGACAGGAACATCTCTGAAAATTGAAATTCATGAAAGATGTTAACGAAATCGAAAACTCACAGTAACAAATTGCTAAAATGTCTCAACCATCAAATTAAAATTTTTATTTCTTATTGAGTAATGTCCTGTATTATGCTTATTTTTAAATCTGTTATTTAATGTGCATTTATACATATTTTATGCTCATTTTTAAATTTTTATAATATATGTTTTATTACATTTTGATGGTTATTTTAACTAACTTAATAAATAAATAGGTAGATAAAATAATATAGTTAATATTCAAGAATATTTTAATATTTAGTATAATTAACTCTTATGGAAGAGGAGACCACGCTCGAATTTTTGTCTGGTAAATGGGGTGACATTCTAGAAAAGAGTGGAAACTATTGCTGTAAATAATTCTCCAAAGTGAAAAAAAATCCGTCTTTTATAAAACTGGTATCTTGTCTGACGGTTTTGAATAAATGTAGTGTTTGTATTAATTTTGTGGCAATTTTTTTATTTATACTTAATTTTAATTCCACTTTGATAGAAGCCAGCAATACAAGGAAGCGATTTGTCAAAATTTTAATCATATTTGATGAAATTTCTTAGTTTCTTTAATTATTCCTTTAGTAAAAATATTACATTAACTATATGCTTACATATATAGTGCTTTGTAGTACACACTAAGCATAATATTTTTAAGATCTTTGCCTATAGATGGCAGCACTAAACGACTATTCTTACAAAAATGTTTGGTGTTTTTGAAATGTAAAATTGAAATAAATTCATGCTTTTGTAATTGCTCAGACGACTTTCTATCATGGTTTATTTTGTGTTAATATACCAAAAGAGTAACTGTGCATTTGAAAAAATTCATCATCCTTACAAATTCGAAAAAAATTTTAAATTAGAAAATGAGTTTTGAAACTGTAAAATAATGTAGTTTTACAAGTATTTTCTGATTTCAACATCAACTAATTTCTTTCGATAGGTTTCTGTTTGCTTTTCATAACTGTTTTTGCAGAAATTTAAGACAAATCTAATTGATCTGTTCTATTTCTCTAGCTCATTATGCTTTTCTTTTCGAATTTTCATTGCATTGTGCAATTTCTCAGAGAGTGGAATATTCTAATTTTCTAGTTTCTTTTTTTTATCTCTTTCCTCTATGTGAATTTTCAATGCACTGTGCAATCGCTCAGACAATGAGTGTCCAAATTTTCTAGTTCTTCAAGGATTTCCTTTATGCGAATTTTCATTTCATTGTATGGCTTCTGAGATAGTGTTGATTCCTGATATTTTAATTCTCTATGTATTTTTTATGTGAATTTTCAATTCATAGTATTATTCCTTAGATAGTGGCATGTCCTGATTTTTTAGTTTTTTATGTCTTTCGAGTATGCGAATTTTCATCGCATTGTATAACTCCTCAGATAGTGATGATTCCTGATTTTTTAGTTCTCTATGTCTTTTCTTTTTTGCGAAATTTCAATGCATAGTATGATATGATTTCTTAGATAATGGCATGTCTTGATTTTCTAATTTTTATGCCTTTCTTTTATGTTAATTTTCATTGCATTGTATAACTCCTGAGATAGTGTTGATTCCTGATATTTTAGCTCTCTATCTCTTTTTTGTATTCGCATTTCAATGCGTAGTATGCGAATTTTCATTGCATTGTATAACTCCTCAAATAATGCCGGATCCTGATTTTCAAGTTCTCTATGGCTTTCCTTTATAAACATATCATTACAGATAATGATAGTGCTGAATTAGTTTTTTATATTTATCCAGAGAATTATGTCATTTGATTTATTTTGCTATATTTTGAGCAAATATCACTGTAATCCATTAACATTTACCATATATGTTAAAATATTAAAAATAGTAATTATTCCGCTTAATTTTTTTTCACAAATAATCTATTTCTAATGTTTTGATGATAATAATAAACAAAATTAAAAAGAAAAAATACCATTTTTGGCACGTTTTTCTAACATTTATTCCACATGCAATGACGTAAATACTTCTCTTTCAGTCTATCAATGTTACTACAAGTCCTTGACATGTAAAGACTTTATTTTGACCACCAAGTTCACCCTTCCAGCGACAATTACATTACTAGTTGGGCTACAGGGAGCATAGTAAATAACCTTTAGTTAATTCTTCCAGAAACTGTATCAATTAAGAAAATGGCTGAAGTAATTATTTCCTATTTCCAAATTTAAAAGAACCAGATGTTTGAATCTCTCTTCAGATGAAATTTAATGCTTATTAATGCATACATTTTGAAACGCAATCAAAAGAGCATTGTTGCATATGCATTTTTGAAAGTAAAATATGCCACGAATGTTTTAGTCTAATTATTTCAAGCGAAAGCATGAGTCGTTTCATTAAAAGCAATAGCAATCCCACGATTACAGCAATTTGTGTGTATGATCAACTCCAGGCTAACTACTTACATAATGAATGATTTCAAACTGCCAGATGTTATCTGTTTTAAAACATAAAACAGTTTTAATTTTGAAATTGTAAAGAAATGAATGGTTCGATAAGCATTTTATCTAATTTTTACATACAAAAAGGGTATTCGTATAATTGTTTAGGTATCTCGTTAAGTAAGAAATGCTGGAAAAATAGATGCAATACAGTCTTCAGAAATTTTATGTGCAGAGTTTTCAAGTTGTTGACCTTACAAACAAGGAAATCTGTAATAAAAACAAATTCAAAAGTACATGGGATGCCCAACATTTTATAACTAAGAAATACGAGGCAAAACCTTTTTTATTGAGATAGATAGCTCGCGATACAACTAGTTTTGAGATCAAAGGAGTTGATCTCATAGGTTTATTGTATTTGATCAAAAGGCATATATAGTATTGTATACCTTGCCTATATACCACGCAATACATTTGGAAATAATTTATTAAGTAAATAAGTTGTAGCGTATTTAGCACCTAGACTAAAGTGCACAGGTGTTTAGGGAAAGCACACAAGATTACTAGAATAATAAAATTGCATTTATTGAAGATATTTTGGATTAAATGGGTATATACAATGTCTACATGCAATGATCACCAGGACAGAGCTACTCTACTGCCGATATAAGATGTAGAAACCCGTTCTTCTTCCGCTGCTTATCGTCTAGATGAAGCTGATCACTCCCTAATATTTTTCTGGCAACTTGGTCTCAAAAGGAAGAGAAATCTTCTTTTAGATAGTGTTTATCTAACAATCAGGACTTGGTTCACAGCCCGACGTCCACAAAAACTAAATCGCCTCTTGACTCGCATCAAAACTTTCCTGTCTTTAGAGGATTGGTCTTAGATGACCTACACCCATATCCAACTCAATGATTTGTGGATACGAAAGCCTAGACGGGTAGGGAAAATAGTTCGACATTATTCATTTTAAAATTATACACTGAATTATTAACTTAAAATTTAAAAACTTTTTTTATTATCATCACCATTTATTAACTATTTTCACTCATTTCAAAATTTAATTTGTATAAAATAGTATAAGAGACTTTGAATTTAATATATTATAAATTTCCTTTAAGCTATTAATGTAGTTGCGATTATTATCTATTCTTTTATAGTATTTGATCTGTGTTTCGTTTTCATATTTTTTAATAAATATAAGAACAAGATTATTTCGTACTTGCATATAGTGCTGAGGGTAACTTACCATTCCGCATTTACAATTTGGTGATTCTAGTTTTCTAAATCTATGCAACTAGGATGGGAAACTTCTATGACCGGTTATGAAATACCGGTTTAAAATGTTATTTTCGAATTGTAACTTTTTTTTAACTTTTGACATTATAGTGTATGTTACTCTTCCGTTTTCATTTTTATCCCAATATTCTTGCCAATCTTTATGTTTTCTTTCTTATATTTTTTAAATATTGATCACGGGAGCTGTAAAGGTTTACAGTTTATGGATTTAGTGGTGGTCTTTTCTAAAATATCTGCATATTCGATACCAGTGTTCCCTGTTTGAGCTTTGATGGAAATTATATTAATTTTTCAGTTATTCCTGTTTTTGCATTCTTTTTGTATCTCGGTAATTAATTTTGATTTCGATACTAACTGTTCTAGGTTCTTAATTACGGAAGACTGTCAGTATATAAATATATCTTGTTTTCACTCAATTGCTTTGTCTTTCTGCGGGATTTAAGTATTTAGAAGAGTGGACAGGTCTCTGTCCAAGCGACGCCAGTTCCAAAAACACAAAAAACCAAAAAGCTCCTAGTGCCTTCAGTAGTAGGTTGTTGGGAGACGCCTTAGCTTGTAGCCATAACTCCACTCATGAGAGTGCAAGATTCATTCAAGGTGTGCAGTCAAGTTTACAGTTAATGGTGGTAAGACAATATAAAGAGAAAATTTACATTAAAAGATTAAAGAATATCTTTAAGGACCTAGGTTGCAGAATACATAAATAAAGAAAATAAAAGAAAATTTAATATTAAAGAAGAAAGTTTAAAAGTTAAAACAGGATAGAGAAATATTTTTGTGGATAAGGACATCCGTTTTATAAAGTTTTAATACTTTTTGTAGTTTTTGTATTATATATATATATATATATATATATATATATATATATATATATATATATATATATATATATATATATATATATATATAATAAAAAGGTGAAATACAATACGATAATCAAGAGTTTAAAAATAGAGAGACAAGAGAGAAAATAAAATGCGAACTTGATACGAGGAGTAGCAAACGTCATCGTGGCGCCCTCTATTGTCGGAGCTAAAACTAGTGAAATAAGTGAATTTGGAAAGACTTAGAAAATTTGGAAAATAAAATGATTTTAGGGAAGCATAGTGGACCTAGACCTTTTACGATTATTGTTTTCCCTGAAATCATAAGAAGCGGTACGGGGTCGGAAGGTATCATTTTTCTTCTGACATGTGGCAACTCTGGTTAGCTTCAAGAGTTAAGACAGCTAAGGAATTCCGTACGCAACCTCACACTCCGAAGACTACATTTTAATGCTAAATGTTTGCGCAGTTTATATGAAGTTTGGCATTATGTTTATTAAATGTTTCTTATTACGATGGAATTCATAATTTACTCCTTTTAAGTCCAACCAAGAAAAGACTGCATTTCTACTATGATGTACGATCTACGAGATCAATGATTTTGTAGCTCACGAGAATGACTAGTTAAAGTGGCATTAATAAAAAAAAAAGGAAAAAAATATTTTTTATTCACATTTTCTATATAATAATAGCCTATGTTATATGTCCGTCTGTCCTCGAATTTATGAAGCGGTTGCACGTCGAATAGATAAAGGCATCCATATTGGAATCTTGATGTGTTAGGGTTAGCAAAATTCAAAGCGAGTTCGAAAACGTTCAGAATCAACCCCTTCCCCATTTTCAAACATTTAATAACATTATTTCAAGCGCTATTTTCCCGGTTAAAATCAGGCGATTAAATTCATTAATTTATCACATTATAAGTAGATGAAAAAAACATATTTTTTCTAGCATTATGACGTCAATCCTTTAACCCTCTCAATTAATCATTTCTTATTTTAAATTATTTAAATATGGTCTGCATTATGTTCATACGTTTTATCGGTGAACTTATATATGATTTAAATATTTTCGTTTTATATTTGGCTTTAATAATAGATTAGGTACATATATGATAGTTTTGAATTTAATCATCGATTATTTTTTATTGCAATGAAACCAACAAATTCTTTTCATAAAATCTAGGAGTCTATTTCACGGACTAATAAATATCTAACTTTTAAGTTATATATCTTTGAAAATTAAGGAGTTTGTTCATTTGTGTGTTTTTTTATACATAGCCCCACGGTTTGCAATCGATTCGCTAAATTTTAGACATCATTCATGTATACCACCAAATAATCACTGTCAATATTAAAACCTCTGCTGTCCATCCTTATATGACAAGAGAAATTAAAGTTGGCAACTAACATACTGTCAGTAAATATAAACAAATTATTGAGCATGATAATTCTTAGCCAAAAAAAAAACTATTTTTTACATGCCTCATAGAGTACGTTACAATTCTGAAAAATTAAAAATTTTACTGATCCCGTCATATGACGGGCTATATGCTAGTACAAAGATAAATCTATAAATCCAAAATTTCTTCTAAAAAGTAATTGTTAATTTGGTTCGGAGTGCTACGGTCTACTTTTTGCAACACGAGGGCTAATGAGACTGGGACCTAAAGCTTAAAGCCGATTCCGAACAGCTACGAACATCCATGACACTATGGGATTCGAACACATGAACTCCGGTACAGAAGTCCAGCACCCAAACCAATCGAACATCGTTCGGCTAGAAGATTGTTAAACTATACATCTTTGGACTACCAAAGCTTAAATATATCTAAATTAGAATTTGTAATATCTACACTGTTTCGGGAATTTAAAACAGCACACATGAATTTGAATTAAGATTGCCTTAGATAAATAAATACAGCAATATATGTTCTTCATAAGGATTTTATTGAAGCACATGTATTTACAACATTACTAAAACAAGCAACTGAAATAAACAACTAAGAATAACTTTTAAAAATACTGTTTAAATATATACATACCTTCCTGCTTTGCACTTTGTAAAAATGTAATAAATAAAATTTTGAGAATCAAGTTTTCGTATTTTGTACGTACAGGATAAAATCTTTTTCGGTGCTATCCTTTCCTAATCTTTTACAGTGTATTTAGTAGAAAACAACACAGATGGTTTATTAAAAAATATTTTCTTCCTCCTTAAAATGAATACATACCTGAGATAAAGGAAGAGTTATTAAAATTCTATCATAAGAAATTGGGGTATTGATGAAATAATATATCTCTATTCCAGACAACTGTTATTTATTTTATGTTTATTAAACTATCAGTATTGTATCTGTGATGTTTTGAAGTCCAATACTTTATTACGCATTTTTTATGCATATAGCTATCATATTTAAAGCGATAGTGGATAATTACCTAGCAAAAATTTGACTAAGGGCAGGTCTCAAAGTAGTTTAATGGCTAACCGCGATTAACCCGTGGCGCCAGCCAATGGTGGGACGTAATTTTCATTTTAAACAGAGATTAATCGCGATTAGCTGTTAAAGGACTTGTGAGACCGACCTTAAATTTCGGTATTTCTATTAAAGAAACTAAAAATGAGAAGCAAGAAAAATGTTTTAGTATCTACCCTTGTGTAATTAATACAATAAATTCAAGATCATACAATACATATATTATCACTAATAAATTTAAAAAAGGATTCAAAAAATATATTTAAATTTAACGAATATTTAAAATATTTCTGATGCATAAATTTTAATATATATTAGGGATTTACGGTAAACATTTTATAGAAGAAATCTATACAAAAGAAGTCGTCTTTTTAAAAATCAATAAAATTTCTACAAAATATGAATTATACAAAAAATCTTAATTGATTTAAGAAAAAATATGTAATTAATTTAATTTAGAGTAGAACCTCGATTATCTAAGCTTCGTTTAACCGAAGTTTCTGTTACCCAGGCCAATTTCTTTTCTTCTGAATACCTATATATATATATATATATATATATATATATATATATATATATATATATATATAATATATATATATATATATATATATATATATATATATATATATATATATATACATACATATACATATATATATATATATATATATATATATATATATATACATACATATACATATACATATATATATATATATATATATATATATATACATACATATACATATACATATACATAATATATATATGTGTGTGTGTGTGGCCTAAAAATGGGGGGGGGGTGTTGGGAAAAATTAAGCGAGTTGTGAACAATTTAAAAGGGAACACTTTGGTAATAAAAAAATAAATGAAAAATCCCGCTCTCGCGTAATCTTTTAGCATAATTCGCTCAAGCAGAAGTATATTGGAGGAATTTGATGAATATGCAAAGAGATAAGAACAGTTGTCGCGAAGACATTGAACTGTCAGACGCCTCCACCATAAGCTCCGCCACGAATAAATGAAAATGGCACAAATGACGCCTTAAAAAGGAAGCTATACTTTGAAATAAAGAGATGATTTACCTAGAAAGACTGCTTTTTCCATTCGCCTTCCACTGGATTTAAAACACACACACACACACACACACACACACACACACACACACATATATATATATATATATATATATATATATATATATATATATATATATATATATATATATATATATATATATATATATACAATTAGGTATTCAGATTCTCACAGTATAAGTTCTATCAATGATTTCTCGATCACACCAGATTTTGAATAATAGAATATCAATTAGCGTAACATAGTTTTCGTATTCGAAATATTTTCGAATATATATATATATATATATATATATATATATATATATATATATATATATATAAATATATATATATATATATATATATATATATATATATATATTTAATACATATAATGTAATTAAATAAGGTGATCAATAGTTTCGTACATATTTTATATCTATTAAAGTAGGGCTCTAAGGAAAAATATGTAAATATAGAAGTAAATTAAAATTATTCGACTTCTTAAAGGAATTAGAGTAGCAAACTAATTTTAAGCTAATATGCTAGATATGTATATAAACAACATCCAAGTTTCAAAATCCTTGATGATGACTGAAATATACAAGCTGCTGATCCCTCATCGGACATTAATGATGTTGAGAATGAGGGCTAGGACATTGAGGATTCATAAACTATAAATCTAACTGAAAGTGTTTAAGCGCTATCAAGTGTTTCGATGTTACCCCAATTGATATTCTGCTGCTCAAAATCTGATGTGATTGGGAAGCCTAGAAACATTCTAGTCCTTTGAAACGAAAATTAGCAGACTTTTTAAAAAATTATGTACAATTAACAAATAAAAGTACACTTAATTTAAATGACAAAATATGTTTTGAGATTTAGTGATATTTTTGAAAAAGTGGCTTTCAAAATTCAACTTAGTATATATGTTTAGTAAAAATTACTGAGATAAAAAGAAATACGTAGTTTCTACTTACTGAAGTCCTACCGGGTCCAATTAGCTCGGATAATAGAGGTTCTATTGCACTTTAATTTATATGTGTGCAAGTTTTCTAAATTCTGAGTAAATAATTTATACATCTTTTTGTAATGTCCACCATCACCTTAAATGATAAACAGTGAAAAAATATTTCATTCTTAAATGGCTTGTAATGGATTTTCTAATAAATTACCTCTTTAATATACCAGGGGTAGCCAAGCTCCTTGATAGTACGAGCCATTTTTCAAGATTAAAATTTTTCTCTAGCAGCAATTAATACGTATTTGCAAAGTATGCAAAAAAGGTATTAATTTTTTTTTACAGAAATTATATTTATTGAATGTCATTTGAAAGTTCTTCGTTCTTTAATTTTTCAAAGAAATTTTTGAATTGTCGATGATTTTTTTGCATCGGTGCGACTGTAATTTATAATGTGTTACACTGTTTTCATAACATCAGGATATTTTAAATATTTTGTAACGAGATGTTCTCCGTGAATTATGCAGTGAATCGGTATGAATTATAGAAGTTGAGAATCACCTCTTAAAAGCCCAATAAGACCAATTTTTTTTACCCAGAATTACCGGTGCACCATCAATTCTAATAGTTTTTTAAAGTAGAATAACACTAATATGAAAAGGGAACACTTATCTAGAGCCACAAATAATCCTTCAAATAGCAGCATGTGGCTCGCGAGCGGCAGGTTAGCCACCCCTGATATATACCATGAATAAAAGTGCAAAGCAGGAACAACAACTTACACAACAATTCTTTACAAATAGAACCCATAAATCTATGTTTGATCCTGTGAAAGTAATAAACGTATTTAAATACAGTCAATAAAACTCATATAATACTTATATATACAGATCATCTTCTCCTACAAATGAGAAACGTGAGAAACAAATGTCCACTGACTCTGAAATTCTTTACACTTAAGAAATGACTGTGATGAGGTAGATGTTGGTTTTTGTAACGAGAGTTACTTCAGTTCAACAATGCAATACTCAAAAATTTGATCCCATTTAAGCGTGAAGTGAAGTGAGTTGTCATTAGAATCTCTTTCCTGCGCAACCCTTCGGTTCTTGTTCAGTTCACTACCGCGATTTTTCTTGTTCCGTTCTGCAACCGCAACTCGTCGGCACTATGTCCTCTATTAGGGTTTCGAATACTGTGTTTTCACCGTCGTACAAGATTACATGTAGAGATTCCCTGCTGGTGACAATGCAACTTGACTCCTACAAATGAGGAAGAGAAAGTAAGGTTTAGTTGTAAACCATGAGATAGAACATTCTATCCAACATTATACCAATAATTGATTCTAATCCTGTTTGCACCAATACAGAGTTTCATGTGGCTACCTGCTCTCTTAAGAAAATGTGAATGTCATGAAAATTTTCTATATAGTAATAATTAATATTTACCAATCAAGATTTTGTTACGACACAGACACACATATATATATGTTTATATATAAAATTATTGTGTCCGTGTGCTTGAATAGAACTCCTCCTAAACGGTTGGACTGATTTTGATGACATTTTATGTATGTACTTATGCTGATTCGAGAATGGTTTAGATTCACAATTTGATCCGACAGAAAGTGTTTTTTTTTTATTAAAAATCCAGAATCCCGCGTTAATTGGGAATATTATAATGCCTCCTGAAACCCTTCACTGCCACCGTATTTGTAGCCCAGTGGTCAGTGCAACGGGCTTGACTACTAGAAGTCCCAGGATTGAATCCCCGCACAGGCGATGTGGGAATTTTAATTTAATCTAATTACGTTTGTGAGGACTATACGTGTGGTGTATCAAGTATTTTTTAAATATTTTTTTCCTTATTTTCCATCAAAAAGGTCCAATTTATAATTTATTTAAAAACATTTTACAATTTTTTTTTATTTGCAGCTTTAAAACAGGCCAACGTCTTTCGGGTCGTCTAGAATATATAAATATATATATATATAAAATATATATAATATATATATATATATATATATAAATATATTTTATATATATATATTTATATTATATTTATATATATATAATATATATATATTTATATTATTTATTATATATATATATATATTTATATATATATATATATATATATATATTTATGATAATAGAAAAAAAGTGAAAGGGTACCATGTAATGGTGTTAGTTCATAAATGACATGTATCACTGACCGTCAAATGCTTAAATTGGGATATCATGTGATAGGGTGAGGGAAGATTTTCTTACCTAGAGGTTATTCAATTGTTGCTTTTAATGACGAAGCCAAATTTATTGCTGCTACGACACTAGATTTATGCAAAGAATGAAACTTATACACGTCTGCACCCAAGATTTTGTGATGGGAGGGGATCAGGCAACTAAAGCTTAGCCGTTTCACAAAGCTCCATAAGTTATGAACCAAAAGGAATAAAAAATGTACCTGAAGTCGGAATTCTGTTTTATTTAATCATTTTATTAATCACATTTAAGTTGCACTTATTTGGTTCTTCAAACTGTTATTTTTTATTTATTTAATTTTTTACTAAGAGGTTTAATCATAGTTTACACCACAATGAATTTTAATTAAAATCCGAATGGATGATAAGAACTCTGTAAAAATTCGTTTAACAGTTTAAAAATTATACTGTTTTTACACGATATTTTAGCATTTACAAAACGGCCAAAAGAATATTTATGAAATCTTAATTTATATAAATTATTTTTGGGAAAGTTTTCACAGCTTAAAAGAAACAATTTGGTTTTGACAGCATAAAAAATTAACCAGTGCGAAAAAATTGCCTCAGAATATTATATTCTCTAAAACATGTTAGAAATGATACTTTTCGTCTAAACTCTGACTTTTGTTTAGAAAATAAACAATATTATGTAGACAAAATGTGCTTAATATTTTTTGTATTTTCTTTCAATCAGCTCAGGAAAAGTTTAAATTTTTTTCAAATAATAATGTACATATATTTTATATATATATATATATATATATATATATATATATATATAATACAATTTTAAATTAAACTTTGTTTTTTCCACCTCAATGATCGATTTCAATATTTCCATGAATATTTAAAAAATCTAAAAACATGTTCTTGTTCTATTGTTTTTCTCAAATAGGTTTCCGACCTGCATAACGTTTACCATTTTACTTATGGCCTTCAGAGAGGGGGGGAGGACACTGCCAACCTTCCTGCTGGGCGTGATCCTACATACAGACGTACACTAATGTTTCTTTGCAAATAAATAAAAAATAATAATATATATTACTAGGAATGACTGTATTTTTCATTCTTAATGAAAAGAAAGGAACTAAGGGTGAATTTTCACCTCAATGAATTTTAATTAAATTCTGAATGGATGATAAGAACTCTGTAAAAATTCGTTTAACACTTTAAAAATTATACCGTTTTTACACGATATTTTAGCATTTACAGAACGGCCAAAAGAATATTTATAAAATCTTAATTTATATAAGTTATTTTTGGAAAAGTTTTGACAGCTTAAAAAATTAACCAGTGCGAACATATTGCCTCAGAATATTATATTTTCTAAAACATGTTAGAAATGATACTTTTCGTCTAAACTCTGACTTTTGTTAGAAAATAAACAATATTATGTAGACAAAATATGCTTAATATTTTTTTTAATTTTCTTTAAATCCGCTCAGGAAAAGTTTATAATTTTTCCAAAAAATAATATACATATATAATATATATAATACAATTTTAAATTAAACTTTGTTTTTTCCACTTCATTGATCGATTTCAATATTTCCATGAATATTTAAAAAATCTAAAAACATGTTCTTGTTCTATTTTTTTCTCAAATAGGTTTCCGACCTGCATAACATTTATCATTTTACTTATGGCCTTCAGAAAGGGGGGGGGAGGACACTGCCAACCTTCTTGCTGGGCGTGCTCCTACATATATACGTACATAAATTATTGTTTACAAATAAATACAAAATAAAAAATATATTAATAGACTGTATTTACTAATATGACTAATATGACTGCATTTTTCATTATTAATGAAAAGAAAGGAACTCAGGGTGAATTTTCTGATAAAACCCCAACAACGGCGATTTGTTTCACACGTGAAAATCGTTAAGCAACGGTTGAAAGTTCAATACACGCCGAGAACTTTTTAATATCAGAACTACACTTACATGTGTTATGTTGAAAAACGTACAGTCCTTCTAGAAAATAAAATCGTAGCTGTGACGTCAAACTAATGCAATAAATATCATGCTCTTATATTCTTTTCAGCGTATATCAAACTGTTTTTCAAGATGAAATACACCATTATTCTTTGTTCAGTGAACTGCTATCAAAATGTATAAAAATACAATTAAGGCTGCTAGGCAGAATCTGTTAACACAATGCTTGTATAATCAATAGAAGCGAAAAATAATATTTATATGAATAGTCCGAGCAGATGGAATGTTCTTTAAATACAGCCACGAGCGGTATAGAAATGAAAGGAAGTGAAAAACATTTTTTATAGCATTGCTTATCGGATTTCAGAGCACAAACAGTGCTGAATAAATTGGGAATAGTAAAAGCTGAATCATGATTTCTCTTATAAGAATCATGAAAAAAGAATTTTTCATTGATAAAAGATAAATAAATAAATGATTCGGATGCTCTTGGCAAAATAAATTCATTTAGCTATTTAGCTTATATATTTCACTGAAAAAGTAGCAGGTTTTCTAGAAAACAAAATTGTGGCTGTGATATCTAACTAATGCAATAAATATTTTCAGCTTATACCAAAATTATTTTTAAACATGAAATATACTTTTATTCCTTGTTCAATGGTATCTAACTAATGCAATAAATATTTTCAGCTTATACCAAAATTATTTTTAAACATGAAATATACTTTTATTCCTTGTTCAATGAACTATTTTTAAAATGTATAAAAATATAGTTAAAGCTGCCTGGCAGCGTCTGTAAATACTATGCTTGTATAACAAACGGTTGAAAAAATAGTATTTATTTGACTACTCGAGCAGATGAATTTTTCTTTTAAAAATAGTCACGCATATTATCGGAATGGAGAGAGAAAAAAACATTTTTATTGCTTTATTTATCGGATTTCGTAGTATAAACAGTGCTAAATAAATTGGGAATAGCAAAAGCTAAGTCAGAATTCTGTTTATGAGAATAATGAAAAAAGAATTTTTCAATAAAAAGTAAAGTATACTTAAATAAATAGTTGAGATCCTTTTCAGAAACCAAATAAATACATTTAGTTCACATCTATTACATTTAAAAATGCTTACGCTCTTCCAGCAAATAAAATTCTGGCTATTACGTAAAATACATTAAATATTATGCTGTTGCAGTCAATGGATAATAACCCCTTCTGTGTTCTAAAAACAAGATTAGCTTTATTTTTTGTTAATTAATACTAAACATACCTGATCAAACAAAACTAATTAAATGACCGGTAATGTACATGTAAAAAATGCAATGGGTAATCAATTAAAATAGAAATAAAAGGAATAGGTATGCATTGAGTGTTGGTATGTTTAGTGTTAAACTATTTTCAAAGTACATTTAAGGTTACCCTGCAAGAATTTTAAACACAGCCGTTGTATAGTCAAAAAATGTGAAAAGATAATATTTATTTCATTGTCTGGACATCTGTTTTTTATCTAACATACCTGGTTAAATATAACTGGTTAAATCACCGGTTAACATGCATGTAAAAGAGTGTAATGGGTAATGAATTAAAACAGAAATAAAAGAAATTGGTATGTATTAAGTGTTGGTATGTTTAGTGTTAAACTATTTTCAAAGTATATTTAAGGTTACTTGGAAAGATTTTTAAACATAGCCTTTATATAATCTAAAAACGTGGAAAGATAATATTTATTTAATTGTCCGGACATCTTTTTTTCCATCTAAATATGTCTCATGTACTACATGAATAAAATGAGTCAAAAGACACTTTATAGCTTTGTTTATATCATATGAGAGAATAAACAGCCCTTATTAAAAGGGGAGTAGCAAAATTTGTATCAAGACTGCGCTAATAAAAATCGTAGGAGAGAATTCACTTCGCCCTCACGTATTACACTGAAAAACATGTCATTTTAGAGTACATCAGCCATCATCAACCTCTGAGTTGCTTGAAGTTACGAAGAAATTTTCGTAATGCTAACCGATCCCTTTCAAAAAATGTGACTATTTTTCATTTCAACCATCTTTGAACGGATAACATATTTACTGATCATGATTTGATTTTGTTTTTCAAATGTATGCGCAAATAAATAAATTGAATAAAATGTGTATTTTAACATATTTTAATGCATAGTTAAACCATTAAATGTAGCTTATTTCACACGATTAGAAATTAAAAAGGAATAGAAATAATCTATCAAAATTGGAAAGCATTATAAATTACATTTTATCCATTCAGAAAAATACATTAAAAGATAAACAAAATAATGTGCATATTGTTTTAGATATGTCTGTTCAGGAACTGTTAAAACAGGTAAGTTTTTATTTTAAATACATATTATTTCTTTTCTGTACTTTTTAATAATTAAACATTAAAAATTATGTAAGCAAAAATTTTATTCCCGCTTGTCAAACGAGGGCCGAATGGGTAGGGTGCTGCTCTTTGGTACCTGAGTTCTTGGGTTCTAATCTTACTGGTGGTATGTATGTTAACCAATACAATAAATACTAATTATGGATTATCTAAAATTCACGTTGCAATAGTACACCTACTCCACGGGTAAAACGCGTTCATAAAATGTAATTAGATAATTCCACCAATTTTTATCATACTCAGGATTAATTATGACTCTCGCTTCCGCAATCTCTCTCACTTTCTAGTTACTCAGCGAAAGGAATCCTGACCCATGATTTTTTTCCACAAATCTTTTCAAATTTAAGGAAATGTTTCATTAGCTTGCCAGGGCCAATACCCACATTTATGTGTTTCCTTTTACATTTTTTTTAATAAAAATTGTACTTTTAATATCTTTTATGACATTATGACATTTTGTTTTACAGGTCAAATTTAGTTTTATTATTTTGCTCTATGAACTGCTACTAAACCAGCTATAATTTTCTTTAAAAATATTCACGTAAAGCACAGAAAGGAAAGGAAGTGAAGTATATATATATATATATATATATATATATATATCTTTATATATATATATATAAATATATATATATATATATATATATATATGTATATATATATACTATATATATATATATATATATATATATATATATATATATATATATATATATATAATATATATATATATATATATATATATATATATATATATATATATATATATATATATATATATATATATATATATATCTTTATTAAATTGGGGAACACAAATATCGCTTGCTAAATGGTAAATATACAAAAGCTGAGTTTAATTTTATCAGAAAATAAAATCCTTCTAAATAAACAAATTCATAGTTGGGACGTGAAAGAAATTCAGTAATTACTATACTCTTATTTTAATCTGAGATTATGCAATGATTTCAAGATCCAATTAAACCCCTTCCTTGTGACACCCGAACTCAGTTTGGGCAGAGCAAATGGGTCAATTTTGGAATGCCCGACCTGAGTTTGCGGGCAAGCGAAAAATCGGTGTTTTAATTCCATGAAGACCTTACTAAGATCGCTCAATATGTAAATCTTTTCTGCGAAAAGTTTCACGACACTTTTCGGATGCTTTAACGGATTTGTGAAATTCTAAGAAATTTGAGGTATATGGAATTCAGGACAATTGATATAAATAATAATATTTTTTATTAGTTTATTATATTAAGATTGAAAATTATGTCATTTGATTTATTTTGTTACAATTTGAGTAAAAATTACTGTAATCCATTAACATTCCCCATAAAATATGAGAAAATATTGAATATAGTAATTATTTCGTTTAATTTTTTAAAAATTAATTTATTATGGGTGCACCACATTGGAGACCAACATTACTCCTTAGGACAACGTAAATAGAGAAGGTGAGTCCTTATAATTTAGAAGCAAGGATAAAGCAGTAGACTCATATTCTGGGCTTACCATCTTTTAAGGTATTGTTTGAGGAAAATGGAGGACATTGCTGCCAAGAACCGATTTTACGAGACCCAGTGAAGTAGAAATCGTGGGGATAAAACAAATGAAAAAACTTAGAAATACAGTAGAACCTCGATTAACCGAGCTTCGATTAACTGAGGTTTCTGTTAACCAAGTCAATAACGAAGTCTAAATTTTTTTTCTTCTTTCCAAAATAAGCTTGGAGAAAATGATACACATTTTAGTTCGTTGACCGTGTTACAGGCACATCTTTCTGATGACATGATTGCCGAGTCATGGCAATTAGTGAATCCAGCTACAATTCGTAAATCATTCAACAAAATAATTGTTGAAAAGAGGACAGGGTGAATCCAAGCAGACTGAAAACACACCTGCAGGGAACTTCTTGAGATCGTCAATGGAATTGATGTGAGGATGTTTTGAAGAGAACATTTGCGAGTGGCTGGACATTGAAAATCAACATCCAAATTTTAAAATTCTCAATGACGAAGAAATCATACAAGCCGTTAATCCTTCAATGGACATTAATGAAGTGGAAAATGAAGATGAGGACTTTAAGGATTCTACGAATATAAGTCATAGTGAAGGTGTTCAAGCACTGACAAATGCCTCATATATTTGGAGAAAAGAAACGATGCTACACCGATGGATCTCCTGTTGCTCAACAATTGGCGCGATAGGGATGTCCATGATAGAAATTCTGAACTTTGGCAACGAAAGGTAACATACTTTTTTAAAAGAAATCCAAATTTAACAAAATGTATATTAAATTTTATACAAGTACAATATATTTTATATAATTACAATATATTTTATATAATTTTATATAAGTACAATATTTTCTTGATATATGTATTAATTTTGAGAATGCGCCTTTCGATATTTAACTAAGTATAGTTAAAAAAAAAAATCCATTTTACTTTTTAAAATTTACCACTGGAGTTGATTTTGTTTTTAATTCTTTTTAGCTGTGAAACATAAGTTCATATATGTTTATTTTATCATTTAATGAACGGTCTATTGTTTTTTAGTTTAAAAGTTAGTTAAATTCGCAAATACGATAGATTTTTATACATGGTTTCTATTAACCAAGATTTCCGATATCCGAGGTACTAGCGGTTCCAATTATCTCGGACAATCGAGGTTCTACTGTATAATATTAGAAATAAAACTTATAAAAATTCTAAATACTTCCAGAAATGTTCAAGGTATGATCTCAGAGATATAAAGTTTCAAATAACCTGAAAAAATATTGAATATTCCTAAACTGTACTGGTAGTTACTGCATTATAGAGGAGCAGGTGATCAGATGAACAGATATTGATAATATAAAGGTCACAGGAAGATTTTCGGATGGATGAAAAACGAAAGTATTGACATGTGCATCTGACAGATAATAGCTTACGATCAGTGTAAACCAAGTTCAATAGCATTATCAAAATATATTAAATACAACTAAAGTAGTTTTACAGGATTTCTAAGATGGTAGTTGTATATTCAAGAGAAATAAAGAAATAATATTTATTCTATTGCCCGAACAGCTGGATATCTCTTTTAAAAAAGGCACGAGTAATGCAATAACAAAAGGAGGGGACATTTTTTATATCACTTTATCGGATTTGATAACAGAAACATCAAACAATAAATTTGCAAGTAACAAAAGTTGAATCAAGATTTTGTTTATGAGAATCATGCAAAAAGAAATTCACTAAGCTTATCTGAATTATACTGAAAAACATACAATCCTTCTAGGAAAAAATTGTGATTGTAAAGTCAAACAAATGCAATAAACATTATGCTCTTACGTTATTTTCAGAGTATACCAATTTGGTTTTTCAAGAAAAAACATAACCCTATCATTTGTTCATTGAACTGTTATCAAAATATCTAAACATATAAAGTTACCCTGCAAGATCTAAACACAGCCATTCTATAATCTAAAAAAGTGGAGAAATAATATTTATTTGATTGTCCAAGCATCTGGACTTTTCCTGAAAAATAGACTCGTGTAGTAAAAAAAAATGAAAGGCGGCGAAAAGCATTTTTTATAGGTTTGTTTATCGGATTTTAGTGAACGAACATCGGTAGCTAGAATGGGAATGGTATAAGTTGATGAGAATCAAGGGGAAAATATTTATAGTAAAAAATGAAAACATTTATAAAAAAGAAATTAAGAATTCAGTTCAGTAGATCATTTTTGATATGGTTCACTAACAAGAAATTTCTTCCATAAATAACATATAAGTAGAAAATAGCTTGTTACGTGAAGGAACTCAGAAATATTTTATTAACCTATAGACTGAGGAATTAAATTAGAAGTGGATTCTAAAATTATACTAGTTGTTTATTTAAAAATGAAAATGATTATTTAACCTTTCTACATACTTTTTTTCCTATAGATATGCTTAACTACACATATTTTCTATTCATTTTCATGCTATTACTAATCATGATTATTTAATCCTAATATAGTGTTTTCGTAAATCATTTTTTGTTGTTTGTAGTTCTACCCCTACTTATAGTTTTAGTTGAGTTATTTCTATCTGTTTTAAAATCTTTGTACTCTTAACATCCTGATAATTTATCAGAAAATATGTTCAACTAGCGTAGTTTCTAATGACGTTTCTCGTTCTAACATCGTTCATAATGCATTTCACCAATGAAAATGAGGACATCTTATTAATTTAGTTGCTAGAGTGTGTTTTCTTAGCATATTGGATTTTCACAGTGAAAAATTGTGTATCCTGGATCAAATGTGTCATTTTTACAGCTAGACAATTTAAACAAAAATTCAGCATATTTTAACTTTCAAAATACAGACGAATGTTCAAAATAGACAAATACCTATATTACAGTATTATATCAGCATGAATACATCTAGTGTATTTATAAAAAATATGAAATGATAGCAGTAATGTTTGTGTAAAACAGTTATCTTAGAAAGAGGTATATAAGTTTTTAACGTAATGATGAATAATCCAACTTGTACATAACTTATTTCACTATTATTAAGTTTATTTTTGTCATCATTATAGCACTCGTTACACTTGTCTGAATGTATGTATAACGATAGAAATACCTATATATATAACAGATTGATATGGGGCAACAAAATCGATGATACGGCATGCATCCTTATTTACCAACTATGGAATATCCGGTGTTATTGTTTATATAAAAACGGTCATAGAATGAAATTGTAGGCCCTAGGTTACTGTAAGAAAACAAATCTTCCCTATTTTCCCTTTGAAACGCTGGCAAGTTTACTAATCTCCCAGATATACTATAATATATATATCACACGGCAAATATTATGTAAATTAATTCCATTCATTGAAGAAAACTCCCCATACATGGTAAATTTTCATAATAAAAAAAACTAGATAAAATATTTCTTAATATAAACCAAAAACTCTTGAAAAACGAAATGATCATGGAAACTTATAGATTGTGTTGGATATTTCTTCCTTTTATGTATGTAATTTTTATATGTTCTAAAGTAATACACATACACACATACATACATACATACATATATATATATATATATATATATATATATATATATATATATATATATATATATATATATATATATATATATATATATATATATATATATATATATATATATATATATATATATATATATGGGGGGGTGTATCTCCAAGAAAATTTCAATAATGATATTCATGTGATTAATTTTGTTGTTGACAAATTTTTTCAGATTTCTTTATTTTTATGCTTTTGTTCATTAATTACATTTAAAAGTTGTTTTTCATTGTTTTAAAAATGTTTGACGTGATATTGTACATAAATTACTCCACGTGTTCATCGAAGTAGGTGTCAGCTTTTGCATAGAATTTACCCAACGAAAATCTCTTTTCTTTACTGGTTGGTTTGGTTTGGCATGCTACAGTCTACTTTTTGCAACACGAGGGCTAATGAGACCGGGACCTACAGCTTAAAGCCGATTCCGAAAGGATACGAAAACCCATTCCACAGTGGGATTCGAACCCACGAACTCCGGTATCGAAAGCCAGCACCCTAACCAAATGGCCATCGTTCAGCTCTTTCCTCTACTGAGTTAGGGGACAAATTCCACGTATTGTACTACTGCCCGCATTAATTTTATATTCGTTCCGAACAATAAAAGTCGGCGAAATGACCAGTTGACAAAAATGCTGATGAACCGACAATATTTCTACTCTCAATGACAATTGTAATAAAGGGATGTAAACATAATCAGCTGTCCGTGATTTTAAACGCTTTTCTTATAACACATGTCTTATGACTAATACTGTACCTTCATCATGAATTTATGTATCAAATAGTTTAGGTGCCCGATATGAATAATTAAGTAATGATTATAAATATTCAGTCTGTTGTTTAACATACGACTTTGTCTCCTACACTAATTTCTATTACATGGGAGGCAATTGTTTATTTTAAGGGTGTTTTAGAATTGGTCTTATAGAAAATTCAGTAATGGTTAGAAGTTTTTTAGCTCAGCGCTCCAATACCCCTTTACAGTATAAAGCTAGTATTGGCAGGTTACTTTTAGTTGTTCTTTTAGGTGTCTTTTAAAAGAATATATAATATTCTACATGTAAAATCGACCACGCTGCTTGAGCAGCGGGTTGTCAATTTCAAATCTCTTACCTGATCTCTTAATTTTATTCTGAATAATCTGTGCATCCACGTATTATAGAAGGACTGTTTTCGATCCTGTGAATTCGTTGATGATGAACAGCTTCCTTCACAAAAAGTCCACAATACACCCTGAGGCCATAAGATATAACTGTCAAGACCCATTTCTGGAAAAAAATCATAATTTAAACAAATAGTGTAAAAAAATTCAATAAAATATTTCAAATTCTACATTCATCTTAATTTTTTGTTCATATGTCGTATATTTGATAATATTTCTTCAATTTTCATAGAAGACTTACTATTTTAATTTAATTTTTTAAATAATTCATAATAGTTGTTTCATTTTTATTTTTTATTATCTGTAGTTTTTGTTCTAATTGTTTGTATTTCAACAGATGACATCACCCTGCAACGGTTTTTATTTTTTATTTATTTATTTATTTATTTTTTTGTTTTTGTTTTTAGTATTGAAGGCCCGAAAATGATGGCTGTTAGTTTGGTATTCGGTGTGTTTTTAATTCTATTCATTTGATCTGTATATTTTCATATTCATCTGGAAAATATATATTGAAAACCTAACATAATTCTTAATTCATTTTGTGTACTGTGAATTCAGCGTGATGTGTTGTATAATTAAAATAAAGTTGTGTTCTACAATAGATTTCTGTTTTCACCCATAATTTCAGTTTCTACAGATCCTTCATAGCAAATCACAAGGATAAAAAGAAGGTTAATAATTACCTTATTCAATCGTTGATTATCCTTACTGCTGGATATTTCAATTAATTAATTGATTGAAAACCAAAATTCAAGATTCATGTTTATTCAAAGTAAAATTCTTTCTATTCAGTACAATATAAAACTTTATATTCAAATAATACAAAAACGCCCTATCAATTTTGTAAAATGTTATGCAATAACAGTATTTTTTAACAAATACAAAATGAACTGACGTAATCTCAAAGTTACATCCAAAAAGCGACTCATTAATGTCCACCAAGTAACGCAATCTCTTGCTGTTAATGCGTTGATTTTGAACTCTTTTTTTTAAGTTAATCTAAAGCTAGATATCAAAATTATCTCACCTGCGAAAGTCACGAAAGACTCTTCTTTGTGGCATGCATTTTCCGAATCTTGCCTGGTTGATCTCTTCCTAATGATTCTGTCATTGAGTCGGCCAGTTAAAGCTTCGAATTCAGAAAAATCGCGAGGAATCTCTGCCGTCTGGAGATCAAGGGTAGGATAAGTCTCGTTGTCGAACAAGGAAGATTCGTTTTCTCCCATCTCCGGGTGCAGCTCCATGATGTTAGGGAATGGAGGATCTTGCGCTGCTAATAGAAGAGGAAGAGCTTTAGAAACAGTTTTTGATAAAATTCAAGCCTTAACACTTCGTCCCAGGTTTAGTGTATACGGCATATACAAAAGTACCAAAAGACTCCTGCAGTTGGCGAGGCAATGCTATTAGGAATATCCCTGAAATTTCCTGACAAAACACATCAAAATACGAAAACTATCCGTTATCTGTTTGTTCTATGGTTTCTTGTTTAAATTTTACTTGCAAAGAAATCTATGTTACTTGATTTTACATTTCTTATTATTCTAAATTTTTTTTCTGGATTCACATTGAAGAAAACTTATAAAGGCCATCAAAGATTTTAAATTTATTGGTTTAAACATTTTTGTTATTAAGAGATCTCAGGACCCTTAAGCCTTCAAACTTTTTTATTATTATTTTTTAAAATATGTTAAATTGCGATGTTCAACGCATTTTAATAACAAGGCATAAAATAATTCCACTTAGCTTAAAAGTTATAAAAATATAAAAGACATTCTAGTGCTTGCTAGATTTTTACTTATTACTTTATTATTTGTTTTTTCTCACAATACAAATATTTAATGTTGCGCTCAAAATTTCTCAAAACCTCTTCAATACTTTTGCACAAAATTTTCATCAATTTAAGTATAATGAGGTTTTCTTGTAATTGAACTAAAACTATGGTAATATAGATTGACATAGATTAACCACATTGCACTCTGTAAAACTAGACTGAGCTCTTAAAGACATAATTATATAGAGTACAAAGTGGTTAATCTGTCTTTTATTACTGTGTTTCTATGCTTTTGTATGTATGTATGTATATATGTATATACACATACATATATATGTGTATATGTATATATGCATACATATATATATATATGTGAATACATGTATATATATGTGTGTGTGTATATATGTATATATACATATGTGTATATGCATATATTCTTACATATTATATATACATATTCATTGTATTGTATGTTAATTTTTGTTAATCACACTTAAAATATGATTACATTATAAATTTAATCATTTTTATATTAAATTTATATCCATTTAATAATTAAAAAAAACAAAATTATTGCAATAACATACATATATATATATATATATATATATATATATATATATATATATATATATATATATATTTCAAATCATTCAAATGCGAAACTTTAAAGATATCCATATAAAATAAGATACACTTACACCACTTTCAAAGAAAACGGCTCATATCATGGCACGAAAACTTTGGTTTATTTTTATTTTTCATATTAAGTGAATTAAACTGTTACAAATTCTGCATTGGGAATTTTTAAGACATCGGATTCTAAGTTTTGTATAAAATGTATGTTGAAAGCTTTAGGTTAATAAAAAGTAAGTTAAAATTAAAATAAATTAGTTCCTGGATTGTATATTTACCTTGCATACTATGATTTTCGAAAAACTAACTACAAGAATTTTCTAGTATAAAGACATTTTATATGCAAGTAATAGAAGATTATTATTTTTAAGAATTATTATTAAGTATTAAATCACCAGATTCAAAAGGAATCATTCTTTCGAAAGGAATTTTAAAACGCATTAATAGAATATTTTAATTTCCTTTTTAATATTCAAAAGTTATATAAAATTAAGTACTGACAATAAACACATGGATATAAACTTACGGATTTCATATGAGCAGTTTATGTTTTGGAAATACAAGTTAGGATTGAGCTTGTTTCCGTAAGCATCTTCCACTTCGACATCAAATCCGAAATTTTTGTTGGAGTGATGCAACCAGAAATTGAGGGAAGTGATGACATTAAATTCGACCCATCCTTGATAATCATTTGATATTGTTCTCGAGTCAATAAGGCGTTTCTTTTCTGAAATGGAAAAGTTTTATAAATATATTGTATTAAATGGCATAGAAAATTAACACTAAACATGCCATATAACGGGTCAAATGACCCATAAGGTTTATGTAAAAAATTCGATGGGAAATGAATTAAAAATTCTTATTCTTTGTGTTTGCAATACATAAAAATTAACAATATACAATTTTGTTTATTGTTAATAAAGTTTATTAATAAAGTTTATTTATCTATTTCCTTCCAATTTTCATATTTATTACATTTATAATCAGAAAAAATAATGTCCGGTCATTTGACCAGCTATGGTAGAAATAGGTATGTATTAAGTGTTGGTATGTTTAGTGTTAATGCTAAGGTAAACTATCAGCTAGGCGAAATATACCTGGGTATTCCATATTTCTATCCCATTGAATTTGAAAATATGACTAAAACTATGAATGACTAAGGTTGTTTACATATGTATTACTTTTTATTTAACATAGTAATTATCCCCAAAGAAAATCAGTTATCACTAAAAACTACTTTAAACAGATAAAAAATATATTTTTTTTAATTTCATAAGTATTTAAAACACTTCAGGTGATTATGAAAACGTCATAATACGTTTAAGAAATTAACGAAATATTTTTAATGGGATATATAATTAAAGTATTGAACTAAAACTTTTAAATGAGTTTATAAATAGGAATTATTGTTATTGTTATTAAAAACTTTAGATTTTGTATTGTATTTTATCTCTAAATGACTTGAATTAATGTAACTGCGATTGTTAGGCTAGTATAGTTCTTTCAGTTCTTCAAGACATCTGAATTAATGTATGTAGATGTTTGTACAAGTAAAAGGTATATGTATTACACCCTCTAGTCATTACATGATAGTTAAAACCATTATAATAATCTTCAGATCTTATTAAACCTTTAACTGCGAAATGTATTCGGACGATTACAATAAAATAATTTAAAGGAGTATATAAATATCAGTTACGGGTATTTTTAATAGATACTTTAGATTTTGCATTGTATTTTATCTCTAAATGACTTGAATTACTGTAGCTGCGATTCTTAGCCTAGCATCGTTCTTTTAGTTCTTCACTACATGTGAGTTAATATATGTAGATGTTTGTACAAGTAAACGGTATATGTATTACGCCCTTTAGTTATTAGATGATAGTTAAAACTGTTATAATAATCTTCAGATCATATGAAACTTTAAACTGCGAAATATATTATGACCATTACAATAAAATAATTTAAATGAGTATTTAAATATCAGTTACTGGTATTTCTATTAGATACTTTAGATTTTGCATTGTATTTTTGCTCTAAATGACTTAAATTACTGCAGTAACGTTCTTTTAGTTCTTCAATACATGTAGATTAATATATGTAGACGTTATGTATCAATTTAGACGTATCAATTTAGACGTATATGTATCAATTTAGTCATTAGATAGTCAAAACTATTATAATAATCTTCATATCTTATCAAACATTTAACTGCAAAATATATTGTGACCATTATAATAAAATAATTTAAATGAGTATTTAAATATCAGTTACTGGTATTTTTATTAAACACTTTAGATTTTGCATTGTATTTTTCTCTAAATGACTTGAATTACTGTAGCTCGGTGATACTTAGGATTGTTATTTTAATCTAAACATAGAAAAATAATATATATAGACATTGGTACACGTAAATGTAGTATGTTTTACGCACTTTAGTTATGCGTAAAATAAGAAATAGCCTTCTTTTAAAATTTTGTACAATGTAAAAAAAATGTATGCATAACTGTTTAAATGCATTGCATGCATAAATGCATCTTTAGATCTAATTAAGACTTAACTGAAAAATACATTGTGCCTATTACACGAATATAATTTAAATGAGCATTTAAATATTAGTTACTGGTATTTTTATCACATACTTTAGATTTTGCGTTGTATTTTGTCTCTAAATGGCTTGAATTACTGTAGCTCAGTGATACTTAGTATCGTTTTTTTAATTCAAACATAGGAAAATAATACATGTAGACTTTCGGACAAGTAAATGCAATATGTGTTACGCAATTCAGTTATAAGTGAAGTAAGATATAACTTTATTTTAAAATTTTGTATAATGTAAAAAAATACATGTATAAATTTTAATTCTGTTATTTTTCAATGTTTTATAAAGTAGTTTTACAAGTGCCTTAAATATTTTCACAAAGGTTTATTTAGAAAATTTTAGCTCCTATTGGTTTTCTTAAACTGCGATTTAGATATGGTGAGTTACCATTAATATGAAATGTATTTGATGTACATACCTCTCCTATTTGCTCTAACTGGCTTGAGGAACTGATAAATAGACACATTGATTCCGTTTGCTGCTCTGGTATTGATCAAGCTCTCCAGCTGGTTAAGTCTTGGCATGTTTTCTTCGTTGGGGTTCCAACCAACAAAGTTTGGGTCTGTGTTCCCGGTTATTTTGTATAATCTGAGCTTTGCCAGCATAATGGTAATTTCGGAGTCACCAGATTGTCTACTGAATGGCATATCGTAGTATATTTTGAAAGCTTCATTAGATTCCCATAGAGATCTATCAGTATTGTTTGGTAAGGAACCTAAAAAAATGGATGAAATAAGGATGAATAATATCATTAATGACATACGAAATAACTATTTTTCATTTTTGTGAAATGGAATATTTATGAAAGGAAACAGAGTTCTGTACAGGAATACAGACATGGTAACTTCTCCAGATTCTCCGGAGCAGCTGCGGAGAAATGAGAAAATTTGGTAACTCCGGAAACTCCTCATATTACTCCGGAAAATAAAACTTTTGAACAGCTTAAAGATTACAATTCAGCAATTAAATACAAAATTTTGTAAAAAAATATGCTGAATATTACTCTTTTCATATAGTAATGCTGAATGTTAAAAGTTTTCAGTGCTGTGCCAAAAAGCAAACTGAATTTAGGTCAAATATTAAACTGAATCTTCTTCTTTGTCTACTCAAAGTAGACAAACTCTAGAATCACTGATGATAGGAAAATGGAACTATTTTAAATCAGGGTCAATGCTTCTATAAGAAACACTGTTCTGTAAAATAAGTTGCTAAAGCTAAGAAAACTACTCATAAATTTTTAAATGCATAAACTTTAATTTACCTTTTACGATTTACTACTGTGTAAATATTTTAAATTTAATTTTAATTCAGAAAACAATACGATATGTACATATGTATGATCTGTAATTACCATGTTAAAATTTCAAACCATGCTGTTGCTCCTGACACAAGTGCTTGAACGTTGGCACGTCTTCGGAATATGTAATGCATGAATAATTTAAGGCTATTTCTAGTGGTACTCATTGAAATTATCTAAACATTTTATGGAGTATAAGAACGTTTTTGTATTAGAGAAAGGGTGTAATAATTTATTTTTCATTTATTTTTTCAAGGGGCATTTCGAGCCACAGGAGTCAGTAGGAAAAGCCTTCGAGCCTATAAACAGAGAATTGTGTGTTCGAGTCTCGAACAGATCAAAAACCACCGTATTCATTAATTAAGACTAGGGCACGTGACCCGATTCGTGTAACACACTTGACGTAATACGGATTCGTTCTATCTCCAAATTTCTAATGATACCTCTAAAAATGACAGGCCAAGCCTAAGGGATCTTCTGCTTGGTCCATGGTTATGAACAACGAGAATCCACTTTGAGCTAAAAGTAGTTCTTTCACATTAGCAGTGCTACGAGACGCATAACCCTTTGTGTAATTAGAGTAATCTCTTTGTGCAATTCAAGTAACTTAAGAGATTGACTCATCCAATGGACATTGGAAACAACAATGACAGTAATAACCTTTTCAAGAAAAAACAGATTTCTAACATTATACCGAGTCATGTTCACGCTATAGGAGCTACGAGAGACACAACCCTTTGTGTAATTCAAGTGATCTCCGAGTAACTTAAGAAATTGACTCATCCAAAGGGCATTAGAAGGAATAATGACAGTAATAATTTTTTCAAGAAAAATTAAGTTTCTAATCTTACATCCAATCATGAATTCTGACTACAATATATTTTTTTTTGTCAGTTTAAGGTACTTGATTCAAATACCCGCAGTTTCTAGTTCAATTTCAAGAATTTTGTTAAATGAATCTCAATAATTACTTAGAATGTCTCCCACAAACTATTATTTTCAATAGGCTTAACCTTCTAACGCCATTTGGATCACCTCAAGTGATTACACTGCCTAACACCTAAACAAAAATACTTAATATTTTTTATAGAAGTTTAGTTACTAATCATAAAAATTTTTATCTCCAACATAGCACGATGCAACACAATTTTAAAGATACACCATCTAAATTTAATTTTAGATAAAGTCGCCTAAACAAAATATGACAGAAAAATATACTTACACGATGGATAAAAGCTTTGTAATTTTGCTAGAAAGGGGTCTGCTGCTTTATCCATGTACCCATTGTTCGGATTATGCATTCGTTCAAACAACATTGCAATTTTCCTTTGCTCATCTTCAGAAAAAATCGAAGATGAAATATTTGGCTGGCGGTTCATTCTCAATCTGTGTAGTATCTGAGCCTGTATCACAATGATACGTTCTTGCTTCTTTCTGAAATACAACGGAAAACAAATTAATTATAAATTGATACCGAAGAAAGCAAAATCTGTTATTTCGTTTTCATCTTCAAACTATCTTTTACCCTACCAGAGAATAATAACAACGAGGAAAGAGGATGGGATATCAAGGCTTAAATTGTGCAATACGTTTAAATCAAATAAAATATTTCGTTTTTAAAATCAAATACTTATGGTATGGGGTTTTAAAATAAGTATGGGGTTTGGTACCTTTTAACTGTTATCAAATTGACCTTATTTATATTTTCCACAACTCAATGAATTATTTATAGTATAAAAACTAATTATTACCAAATGTTAAACGATTTTTGTTCTGTAAATTTGGATAGTTAACAATGCTCTATACTAAACAGAAAAGTATCGAATTTCGATTATTGTTTTTACACTTATCTTATTAAGGGCAACACTACACACATTTCTCATGAATATACATAATTATTTAATCAAAATTATTATAAAAATATAACATTTATTTTAATTAATATGAAATGAATATTATGCTTTCCCCCCCCAAAAAAAAAAACATTTTTTCAGTAGTTACTAATCTTATATATTATAAAACTTTTATCTCCGAAATAGCACGATGCTTCAGGATTTTAAAGATTTATCACATAAATTTTATAAAATAAAAATTGTGTACGCACACATCAAGATATTTTGTTGTGCACCAGAAATGTATGCTTGTGCAATTTTATTGTAGTTTTTATTCTATTGAATTATTATTGTATTTTTATTGTTTGCTTTGATCACTGTATGTCATAAAGATCTATATGCCTGCAATATAATCTATATGTCTCTAATTGCAGCTGCATTGGAAGTAATATACACAATCGTGTTTTTCTGTGTTAGTAGAAAAATGAATAAATGTACTACAGTATTGCACAAATGAGAAATTGGTAAATAGTTTTTGCAATTTTTTAAAACTTTTTTTGTTTAATTTTGAATATTTTTCTCACCCCATAATTAAATAGTAAAAGATCTAAACAACAGGTAAAAATTTAATTTTTCTGAATAAATATTTTTTTACTTATAAAAAATTGAAAATTAAATTGATTTTATTGATTTTAAGAATTGCTAAAAGGCAAAGACAGACCTTTTAATAAGCATTTGTTATAACATCCTTATAAAGAAAGGGAAATACGTTGTTTGGAAAATTTGATTGTTGCTACAGAAGGAATGCTGATATTCCTGAAATCAATGAAATAACATCTTTCAGTAAACATATGGAAAGAGGGGAAGTGTTTAGACAGATAATTCTTAAGAGTAAATATAATCGTGAAATGATCGATATGTCTAGGCATATTTTCAAAATCCTTTTTGGTAGAGAGATAAAGAAGTATATCAAAATGATCATTCTTGTAGCTACATACCGACACGTGCAATGAGCTTTTCCTTGACTTTTAAGTTATTGAGAAATAGATTATGGACAATTGTATCACTAGCTTGTTTACAACGCAATGGCTTATCTATCACTGAAATGAAGCCCAATTAAATAGAAACTCATCAAGAAGTAAACAACATTCAGATACTTGCGATCACAGGCTTTATAATCTGAACATTACTTGAATAAATTTTCTACACATGTAAATTATTTATAGCTAATTAAATAGGACAGATCATCATACATCATAAAATAATTTAATGATCTACATTTTAAAGCTATTTTCAAAATAAGTTTGGTAGAAAGATAAAAAAGAAAGATATGAAAATGATCATTCTTGTAGCTACATACCGCCATGTGTAGTGCTTTGATTGAATTGAAAGTTAATGATAAATTCATTACTGACAGTTAAATCACTATCTATCTTTGCAATTTGATGGTTTATCAATCATTGAAATGAATCCGAATCTAATTCCATCTCATCAAGAAGTAAACAACATTCAGATACTTGCGATCACAGTCTTTATAATCTGAACATTACTTGAATAAATTTTCTAAACATGTAAATTGTTTATAGCTAATTAAATAGGACAGATCATCATAGATCATAAAGTAATTTAATGATCTACATTTTTAAGATATTTTCAAAATAAGTTTGGTAGAAAGATAAAGAAGAAAAATATGAAAATGATCATACTTGTAGCTACATACCGCCACGTGTAATGCTTTGATTGAATTTAAAGTTAATGATAAATACATTACTGACAGTTAAATCACTATCTTTCTTTGCAACTTGACGGTTTATCAATCATTGACATGAATCCGAATCTAATTCCATCTCATCGGAAATAAAAAACAATTCAAATACCAGTGATTATAGTTTACAAAATTAAACATTACTCGAAGAAAAGAATACGGAAAATCATTAATGTAAATGTGCTAAATGCAAATCAAATGGTTAATAATATAACAGAATCTATAAGAGATTTGCACCCATATGAAATTATCGAGGGACTTATTCTAGTGTTTCATGTATTATAAGAAGTAAAACCGTAGTTACATATTATTAAATATGCACATTAAAATTTAGTTTTATAAGTTTATATATTCTGCAAGTCTTAAATGTTACATCAAATATGCATATATATAAGAAAATATATTTAAAAGAAATAAAATGCAAAATTTAATAATTAAAAATAAATTAATAATAATAAAATAATTAATTAAATAAAAAATAATCTAATGAATTTGTTCAAATAATTAACTTAAAAATTTAATAATTAAAATAAGTTAATAATAATAAAATAATTAATTAAATAAAAAATAATCTAATTAGTTTTTTAAAATAATTAAATTAAAAAATTAATAATTAAAATAAAGAAAAATAAGGAAACATCAAGTTCAGTGTTTAACTTATGTCTTTTGGTAAAATCTTTACAATTTGGTGTAAACTTTCTTAAAATCCTTTACACTAGTTTTATAAGTTAATATCATGACAGTTATCAATGGTACTTCAACTTTAACCCCTTCCGGTATGATTTAATACTGAAAAACTGTGCATGAAATAACCATTTAATTTTTATTTAAAAAAACTTGTTTCATTTTACAGTTCTTACATATTCTTAATTAAAATCCACTTTTTACATAGTGTTAAATAATATCAGAAACAGTAAAATTAAGAAAATATCAAAGCAAAACATTGATAAGGTATACAGATAATCGTCTTCAAGCTAGTGGTACTTTTCAAAACAAAGTGCAAAGGAATTCTTAATTGTTTACACCGCCAAGTAGTCTCACTTTTAATTTGATTCTTGTAACACACACGGCATTTCATAGTAGGTTTTCTTTTATTCTGACTCATTAATTTGGCAATGACTTGTACCAAGTAAACAATATGCAATAGTGACTTGTGATTTTCGCAAGTGATAAAAGTGTTGCCAAATTCAGTACACTAGAAATTTTAAACTAAATGAATTATCATATTTAACAGTAACTTTAATTGCATGACGAGTGTAGCTCGTCATTGTACAGTATAGAATGAAAAACTAATGACGAGCTAGACTCGTCATTTTACCGGAAGGGGTTAAGATTTGCTCTGTGTAGTAAAATGATTACTACAATACATTGTACCAATGTATAAGTATGTATATATGTATGTGTATGTTTGTATTGTCTGGCGGTTCTTTCGTACAGTCATTGTTTTTGTCCAGTGCCAATCATTCTATGTCATTTAGCCAGTCGTAATGAATGCGAGGCCTTTAATATCTTATAATAGACTATGTCGCCCGCGTAAACAGACATGTTAAGAATGAAAAAGTTCCGTGCGGAAGTGATATTCGACCCTTTTGTTTTTCTCGACGGGGAAGATCCTTTGGACGAGGTTTAAGGAAAGAAGTTGACAATACCTCCTCCGCTCTCGAATTGAGGATAATAACAATTATAAAAAAAAGAAATTTTGTTGCTTCTCACTCTCTCTTTTTTTTTCCCCTTTCGTTCTTGTTTTAATCTCACATCTGATGACGCAACCAGACGAGAGAAAGAAAGTCATCTTGTTTCAGACGGTTTCGAAAACACGCAAAAAATGGTCTCATCCATGTGCCAGGTGGCAGCTGATTCTGAAAAGTGCTACAGTGTTTCGATCACAGACTTCAAGAAGAAGACGAAGAAGAAAGAAAAAAAAAAGAAAGGAGTTTAAAAAAGAGCAAACAAACTAAGACGGGAAAGACTTCTGCCTCTTTTTTTTTTAATCTCTTAAAACTACGATTTCGAACTTGCGATTTCTGGGTGGGGCTGTAACATGAACAAACACTTTCCTGGAAGGTACTTGCGAAACGTAATGCAAGGTATAAGTCTATTTCAGCTTAAAAAATTCCTTCTGAGAAAACAGCCAGTCAATATATATTTCTGTGGAAGGGTGCATCAGTGGAATAGAAAACGGTATATCCCCTATATAATAACAGCCTAAGTTATCTGTCCGCCTGTACTCGAATTTATGAAGCGGTTGGACCTGGAATGGGTAGGGACATTCATATTGGATTCTTGATGAGTTTGAGTTATATACGGTCAAAATCCACCCCTTACCCCCTTTTTTAGCATTTAATGCTATTATTTCAAGCCTTGTGAAGCCAAGAGCAGGTGATTAAATTTATCAATTTGTCCCATAATAAATAGGTAAAAATAACAATTTTCTAGAATTATGGCTCCATTCTTTTAACCATCTCATTTAATCATTTCTTACAATAAATTACTCAAATATCATCTGCATTATTTTCATACGTTTTATCACTGAACTTAGGTATTACGTCAATAATTTTCTTTTATATTTGGCTTAAATAATAGATTAAGTACATATGTGATAATTTTAAATTTAATCCATTATTTTTTGTTGCAATGAAAGTTTTTATCACCGGTATTAACAATAAATCCCATCTACCTCTATGGTGTAGTAAAAATGATAGTTTCATTTTTTAGTTCTATTAATTACTGTTTCAAAAAAAAAATGGGAAGAACTTAACGATAATTTCGAATTAACTCAGAAAACTTTGAATTATCTTTCTAAATGAATTCAACACGATTCTAAACTACATTCACAGTGTCGGGATAATTTAGAGAAGTATGAAGATAAACAAATTATTGAGCGTGTACCAGATAATTCTCAGCGAAAATAGAAAATATTTTTTTACCTGAATAACAGGGTACTTTACAATTCTTTAAATTTAAAAATTTTACTGATTCCGTCATACGACGGGCTATATACTAGTCTGACATTCTGGCGTACATTCTTATGGCCATCTTAACACTCACCTATGAATTTTATTACGAATGAATATTTTTCACTGTATTTATATAATTTTAAATAAATTGCTTGAAGAGGAAATCTAGTTCAAAAATTTTATTATGAGACAGAAATTTCAGATCCAGAGAAATCCAAAATAAGACTTAAACTGAACTGAAATTGTAATACTAGTTCTTACATTGTTGACAAAGAATTCTTAATAGATTCATCAATATCACATTAGTTCATACTTTTACACTCATCATGGTACAATCACTGTAATTTTGTTGCTAACTATACTCTGTCCAATCAGGTTATTCAAAGGTATTGGAACCAGACAAACGAGGATTCAATATTAATTTTTGAATCAAGCGAGACCTAGCTTTAATTGTCTTAATATAGTTTTAATTCTAGTGTCCTCAGAAATGACAAAATATATTTTAAAGCTATACTAATTATAAAATTAATGCTTAAGATTTTAAAATTAATGCTTTATTAATGTCTTAGAATTAATTTATTATTAGACAGTCTGATCTATATTTCTGATTTGTGCTACAGTTTGAAAAACTGACGTTGCAAACGGATTAGATTATTAGCAAGATGCTTAGAAAACCTAATGCATTGAAATAAAATAAATTTTAATATAAATAATCAGGATTTTGGGAAATTTTACACATATTTTGGAATTCAAATAACATTAAGTATTTACGTAGTATAATCAGAATTGGCTTTAACATAACGGTATTTAAGAATTTCCTTGACACTGTATAATTATATGACTGATAAAAAGTATAGTACATACTTTATAATGCAATACTTATTATGTTTCTAGAACTTTATAAGTATATAGAATTCTAAGAAAATAATAACAGTTTTGTAATGGAGCTTATAAATAACTTATTTACAACGTAATTGCATATCTAACATTGAAATGGAGCCATATTTAATTGAAACTCATCAGAAAGTAAAGACAATATTCAGATATTAGCGATTGTAGCTTTAAAAATTGAACGCTATTAGAATAAATATTTTCAAAATAGAAAGTTGCTACAGAGAATTAAATATGAAAGATCATATCAGATCATAAAATATTTTAATAATTTTCAAAGGAATTTTGGTAGAGGATAAAGATGTCTGAAAGTTATCATACTTGTAGTAATATAAGTAATCTGCTGAACTTAAATAGTTTTTAAAGTCATTGAGAAATATATTACTGACAGAAATGAATATGAATCCAACTAAAATGAATCCAAATTTTAATATTTTGATTTTAACAGTTTGATGTTAATTATGAAGTAAATCTTATCTGTCGTATTGGTTTTAAGACTTTTAAACTTTAGGATTTAAGTTAAAAAATACGAATTTATATCGACCCACTTTATCCTTGGCACGTGAAATTATTTGAAAAATACTTGACTAGTTTGAAAAAAACATTTAAATTAAACAACATTTGAGTGTTTTCAATTGACCATAATAAACTACCATGTCCCATGATGGAATTTTTAACACTAATATCACATTTGTGGAACCTATGAGAAGGTAAAATACATACTCAAGGTCCTGATATGATCCACCAAAAATGCCTCTTGCCAACAAGTGGGTCACGACTAAAAGTTTTGGAAATGCGAATCTATGGAACTTCACCATAAATTTGCAAATGTATGTGTTGATCTGAATATGTCTGTTAATTCTTTCTGGTAACGACTGAAAATGTAGAAACATTTTGTCCCGACAGATGTTTATTAGAGAATTTCTTTGCCACTTATTAAAAGAATTAACACAATTTTAATTTTTAATCTCTCAGTCCATCTTACCTACACAAAAAAAGTTACTGCGAAAAATAGAAAAGAAATATTTTTCTTTTTTTTGTATTTTTGAGAAAAAAATATTTTAAAAATATATTAGAAAATATGACTAAAACATTTTTGTTCTAATAGAGTGCGCTTTCTAAAAGAAATATTTGGAAAAACTAATATTTTCTAAAATTTTCTACCATCACCTATTAATATACATCAGTAGCTTATAAAACCGCTTATCTATGGCAGATGTGCATATGAATCTGAATATGATATTTATAAATTCATTCTGGAAATGACTCGAAAATCCGGATTAATTTAGTCATGATAACGCTTTTATCAAATTATTGTTTCCTTTAAAAACTACTGAGAGATTAATAAAATTTAATTAAGTATAGTCCAAATAAAAAATTTTTAAAAACAGTTTTTGTTAAAGTGAGATCTTTTAAAAGATTTTACTTTGTTTTATATTTTTGAAAATATGTAATTTGCACAGAGTGTGTAATTTGAAAAGAAATATTCGAAAATTGAAATATTTGTTTAAAACTTCTAATATTATCTATTAATATACATCAGTATAATATTTAGCTGATCTGTGGTAATATTTGTAAATGTATGTATTGAACTGAAAATGATATCTATGAATTCATTCTAGGTATGACAGAAAAACTGGAACATTTTCTTAAAATTAGAAAGTGGTTTTGAAAAATTATTGTTTTTTATTAAGCTTTCGTTAATTTTTTAAATACTCCTCGTTACTTAATATTTCATAGATCCTCGCAAATTGGTTACTAAAATTTTTTTTTATGTTGATTTGAACGATTTTCTTCTCTCATCTTGATTGACTTTATTTTGATTTTTAAATCCAATTTAGAAGTAAAGAAAGTAAAGTTTAAAAGCAAAGACTTTTTTTGGTAAAATATAAAATATTTTATCTGTACTTTTTTAAAAAATTCTATAAAATTTTGTAACTGAATAAATATGAACTTAAAAATTAAATACACTTGTTTTTATAAATTATTGACATAGAGTATTTGTATACATATAAATTGATTTGTAAATGTATTAAACACATTAAATTGTTTCTTAAACTGCGTTATTCATTATAAGTAATTCATTTTCTAGGAAATGTTTTGATAATTATTAAAATAGTACTTGCTTCTTAATTTTACATAGATTCCAATGAAATTAGTAAGAAACAGTTCTGATTTATTATTAAATAAATATGGGATCCATTATAAGTTTTTGCATTATTTAGATTATTAAAAAACAATTTATGTTTCGAAAATCCAAATTTTTTCGGAAAATTCTACGAATACACATGAAAATTATCTTTTTTTTTTAAATATTTTATAAATGGGATTTATTGAATTATACTTCAATGTACAATTGTACAAAATTTCATAACTCTAAATTAATAATTTACAAACACGCTTCTCAACGCCCACTGTCCTGTTAATTAATTCTGCATTAATAATATATATAATTTCTTTCATAAAAATTACTTAAATGACTAGAAGCGAAATTTCCTATTTTATTTCATGTAATTTATTTAATTATATTTTAATTCATAAGTGTACAAATTTTCATAGCTCTAAATAATTTACAAACACGATTTGCAACATTCACTGTCCTCTTAATTAATTTTGCATTAATAACATGTATAATTTCTTTCAAAAAAATCCTTTAAATGAATAAAAGCAAAATTTCGAATTTTATTTTATAAATAGGATTTATTTAATTATACTTCAATATATAAATGTACAAATTTTTATAGCTCTAAATTAATAATTTACAAACACGCTTTGCAACATCCACTGTTCTATTAATTAATTCTGCATTAATAGCATGCATAATTTCTTTCATAAAAATCATTTAAATGACTAGAAAAGAAATTTCCCATTTTATTTCATAAATGTGATGTATTTAATTATAATTCAATGTATAAGTGTATATATTTTCATAGCTCTAAATTAATAATTTACAAACACGCTTTGCAACGTTCACTGTATTCTTAATTAATCCTGAATTAATTACATGTATAATTTCTTTCAGAAAAACCACTTAAATGACTAAAAGCAAAATTTCGCATTTTATCTCATAAACGTGATTTATTTAATTATACTTTTATGCATAATTGTACAAATTTTCATAGCTCTAAATAATTTACAAACACGATTTGCAACATTCACTGTCCTCTTAATTAGTCTTGCATAATTACACGTACAATTTCTTTCATAAAAATTACTTAAATGACTAAAAGCGAAATTTCCTATTTTATTTCATAAATGTGATTTAGTTAATTATACTTCAATGAATAAGTGTACAAATTTCCATAGCTCTAAATTAACAATTTACCAACACGCTTTGAAATGTCCGGTGTTCCCTTAGTGAATTCTGCATTAATAACATGTATAATTTCATTCCGAAAAGTCTCTTAAATGATTAGAAGTGAAATTTCCCATAGAGATCGCTTACAGGTGGAAGTAAAAGCAACAGCAGTAAAAACAAAACTCTTAGGTTGTCTGTGTTTCCGCGCTGGCATTCCTCCAACTTCTCGGAACGATCAGTCTGGAGGTCTTGCTTCCCCGTTACACGTGCGGCTGCAGACGTGAGCAAAGTGATCATCCCCACCCTATTCGAAGTGGATTTTATTTTTATGAGCACCCTGTGTTGTGTCTGGGACTTTTAAATGCATTGGGTAGAAGGGAAAAAAACAGCACGATCCGATGCTGTGTGCTATACTCTGCAAAATAAAGTTCTAGGATCCTACGAAAACTTTAGAGCGGTTCGCGAGACGGAAAATATTGTAATATGTTAAATGGCTTTGTTTTCTGTTTTGAGAAAAGACATTATGATATATGTGTGGGTATATCTCTTTCTACAATAATTTTGTATAAGTTTAATGGGTATTAACGTGTATGAATTAATTATAAATATGAATATTTTTGGGGCAAGGCAATAAATTTATCTGATACTTCATATGATTTATAAAAATTTAGTTATGATTGTTAATGGACGAATAGATTATCTACACCAGTGGCTAAAATTAGGGAAACTCTTTGGAAAAAGTTAATTTCGAACACAAACACATATATAATATTTTAGAACTATTACCGTAAAATTATAAATCATTGGAACGGCCTAGAAATAAACCAAATTTTAACTCATTCAAAACGACTAAAGAAACTTGAGTGAGAAATACCCCAGCAATAAAATCTAATTAACTAAAGAAACAATTAAATCTTGGTCTCACATTATGACAGCTGATGAGCTTAAAAAGTTTGTTTACTCTATGTAAATGCGTTATAAATGTGAAGTTATGGCTAAAGATTTCCCGACGTTGTCAGTTGTTATATAACAGACGTTGTCAGTTTTTTTTTGTTGACGTAACATTTTTTGTGTGTTTCAATATTTCTTTTTTAAAACTTTTTTCATAGTACATTTTCTTCATAAAAGTTATTCCAATAACTTTTATATTGAATAAATTGCCTTTCTAAACATGTTTCATTATATATTATTATTTTTAAAAAGTATAAGAACTCACAAACAAATGCAGGTTTTTCTAAAACTTTTCTACAATTTTGAACATTACACTATTTTACCACATTTACTCAATTTTGCTCTCGATTCACATTTAACTGTTTATCCTCTCAAAATCTTAGTTCAAAATTTTATCCAAAAATAATATATATATATATATATATATATATATATATATATATATATATATATATATATATATATATATATATATAAAGACATTACTGTCTTTATATATGCTTTTTTCTTATGTCTTAAAGACAAGAAATTATTTTTGGAATTTTCTTCTGCCAAGAAATCCATTTATCTTGATCTTAAACAATTGTAATTTTTTACACATTACTGACATTAAGATAAAAAAAATACGGCTTACCTACTATATTTGGAGATGTATTAATCTACAGGTTCAATTAGCAAGTTGGTAAAGGATGATGGAACTCTGATTGCAAAACGCAAATTCAACGAAATAAAATCCCAAAACGAGTTAAAAAATTAATTGTATACAGCTGTTCATATTTTTAAGTCCAGATAGTCTTCAGTAGGGAAGATAAAATAAGATTGAGGGCCTCAGCAAAAACTAAGCAAGTGCTGGTTTTTATTTTAAGACCGCTAATATGTACCTCTTGTGTTGCAGGAGCTTGACTGTGCCTGCGATACACCTGTTAGACAAAACGTTTTTATTGATTTTACACTTTTATACTTTTACCACATTCTAGCACAGAAGTTTTCAGATTTGTCAGAATCTCGGGATCATTAGAATAAATATAAAATTTATAGTGAACCCCATGCTACGACTAAAATGATACATATTAACAACTTATAAAGTAGATCAATATAGCAAAAGTTCTGTCTGTATAGTTAAAGATAGGTTTTGTACTTTTATTAAAAAGTTTTAACATTTATGCACTTCACTCATTACTAGCAACTCGTTCTCATGGTTTAACCTACCAGCGCTACCACTAAGAAGATACATATTAACAACTTATAAAGTAGGTGAATATATTAAAAGTTCTTTCTGTACAGATAAAGATAAGTATTGTACTTTTATTAAAAAGTTTAAAATATTATGTAAATTAATCGTTAATAGCAACTCGTGCTCAAGGTTTAACATACCAAGGCTACCACTAAGAAGATACATAATGACAACTTTTAAAGTATGTGAATATATTAAAGTTCTTTCTGTACAGTTAAAGATAAGTATTGTACTTTTATTTAAAAGTTTTATATTTAGTAACTGGGGTATCAGTGGGAGGCACTTTGCTAAAGGCGGTAAAATATTGAATAATATAATATTGGAGACACATTACTATATAATATTTATGTATATATATATATATATATATATATATATATATATATATATATATATATATATATGTGTGTGTGTGTGTGTGTGTGTGTGTGTGTGTGTGTGAAATTGAAAAAAATGACGATGAAAAAGATTATCACATTGTTTTTTAATAATATCTTTTATAATTTTCTCTTAACAATAAGTTTTTTGTTAAAGAAATAATATTAATTTTGGATGTCAATTTATTAATATTGAAATCTAAAAAATATTTTTGCAGTTAAATTTTGGTGTTTCCTTTGTAAAAATTTTTAACTCTGGAGAAAAATATATCTTTCACCTGAATTTTTTCCTCGCTAGCAAAAATTTAATTTTTATGATAATATATTTTGTAGAAGGGACAGAAAATTTGAATCTGTCCCGTATGGCAAATTTTGTATCTGTCCTGGATGGTACAATCCTACATTAAGCCACTGTGTGATGTGATTGTATTATTTTACACAAAATGTTAAAGTAAAACTTTACTAATATTTCCTTCTTCTTCACCTCATATTCTTCATGTAATTTTTTTCAATAACTGTACTTTATTGCTATAAACGTCGAGAAAGATTTTGCTTCTTAAATATATTGTTTCTAAAGGTAAAAAATCCTTATGTCTATATGAGAATCTTCTGAATATTCCTTTTATTTTAAATTTGATTAATTTAGTTAATAACAGCAGTCAATTAGTATCAGTGCTTTATATAGATCGCTTCTATTTTTAATTTCATCTCTCTGAACTCTCAGAGATGCAAACTGATTGAAAACTAATATTTTAGATAAAGTACTTTTTACTGGTTAAAATCGCTGCTATCAGATACATATATGCTGGTTAATCTCTTTAAATTTGTGTTTTTCAAAATCACCCACCTTTCACGGTATCTCAACTGCAATGTCTGAGTCAGGTTGTCATTTTCGATATCTGCAAAACTTGTATTGGACAGCGAAGAGGGTATGTTGTTGATAGCATCCTCAGGTAACGTCGAGGACGAATTGATAATAATGACGAAGGGTGAAGGAGACTGCCTGATGGCTTGAGGTAAAGACATGAGAGACTCTTCGTCGATGTGATTCGTCAAGACACTAGATATCTGGACGGCACAGAGAATCAAACATGCTGCAGCAACGCTTGGCCTGTTCATTTTGACAGATCAGGAGTTAAACCCGAAATGGTAAGACTATGATACTCCTGTGAAACGGCGTCACAATAAATAATGAGGTAGAAAAATGATATTCTAGAAAAATACCTGAAAAAAAAGTGCAATGATATCAGAAATATACAAAAAATGTTTTATTTTAATAATTATATGACATTGTTAAAAACATAATTTTATTTAAGCAGTTTACATGATATGTATTATATAGCTTGGGATCACACACTGCGAAAATAATTTCCACTTATGCATTTGAAGGATGGTCAAAATATAAAATGAACGAGATATATTCAAGAATTAGAGATTTCATAAATGTTTGGCTAACATAAATACTGAAGCTGCGACCATGAAATCATTAATTTAGTTTTGTTCATGGTTCCCAAACTAGCATACATCTCTCTACTTTATTTATAAAATATTAACATATATTATTATTATTGTTTTTATTATTATTGTTTATTATTATTATTGTTTTTAATTGACTTAAAATGTGTCCTGAAAAACGTTTTCGTTCTTCTACTTTTACTAAAATACAGTTAATTTATTCTACACCTAATATATTAGAAAAATATATTTTACTGTTCTCAATGGTATATAGAAATTCTGATTAAAAATGTAACATATAAATTATAGTATTATGCACTTAAATCAAAACATGAATTTTCATGAAGCTAAGTAAAATTTATAAGATGTGAATACAATTTAAAAAATATGCAATATGTTAATTAATTAGCTTTCTGAGTGTACTAAAGTCATTCACTGTTACGAATCTTGACATAAACATTTTCTTTTAGAAAGAAATATTTATCAACTGTAGAAATGAAAAAAAATGTAGGCGTAATTTTCATGAAGCTAAGTAAAATTTATAAGATATGACTACAATTTAAAAATTATGCAATATTTTGATTAATTAGCTTTCTGGGTGTACTAAAGTCATTCACTGTTACGAATCTTGACATAAAAATTTTCTTTTGGAAAGAAATATTTCTCAGCTGCAGAAATAAAAAAAATGCAGGAGTAATAAACTTCTTAGATATTTTAAATATTCCTGAAAATTGTTTCCATTCCCAATTGATAATGCACTTATTCCAAAATGTCAAATTTAAATTACATATATTTAAAATACCGAAAGAGGTTTTACAAAAGTAGCAAGAAAGAAAATAGAAATATAACATCTTACTTAAACTTACTTCACAAAAACAACCGAATATTCGATATTAAAAGAAATAATGATAAGGAAATAAGAAGAAAGATAAATTTCCATCCTGTTCTAGTGTTTGTTGAAATATTCTGTCTTCCCTAACAGAAATGCTAAGCGATATCTGAAGTTTATCAGTGATTGATGAAAAAAGGGTTTTGCATATTTAAAGAGTAAAACAAAGCTGTTCTTTCTTTAAAAGATTTACCTTTCAGCCGATGTTTACGTCGTAAGAAAGAGTCATAAATAAAAATACATATCAGAATATTTTTTCTTTTTACACGTGCTTTTTCGTTATGATTACTATAAAACAACATATTTTCTTCTAAAAAAAATTGTTTAATATATGAAAAAGAAAAATTCAGACTTGAAGAAAATAGCAGAAATAGTGTCATCTTTACATAGACGTTTCTATTTTTAAAAACAAATGATTCGAATAAAGAGAAAACTTATAGCAAAAGACTAAAGAAAATCGTTTCATCGTTACAGTAAAATACAAAATATTTTTTTTACAAATCTTGTTTCTCAGCGATGTCTGAGTCTTGTCATTTTCGATGTCTGAATTAAAATTCTTTAATTGTAATTATCTAAAACCTTATTATTTTAATTATTGAGAAGCATCAGAAGTTAAATTATTTATGTAATGAATTAGTCAGTCCCATTTTCTTACATATTCTATCTTTTTAAAAGTTTACTATATGCTAAAATTTTTAGATTTATTCTGTTTTAAGCATTAAATTATCAGTACTATAATATTCTTTTTCTATTTTGATTCGTAAAGAATTCAACCGTTTGAATGCTCAAAATAAGGTATTAAAAGTGTGCAATGTTTTTAATAATGTATTATGTTCTTATATGCACAAGAGTTCAATTCGCATGCAGATTGTAAAAACAAAATTATTTATAATTAAATCGAATCATTGCTTATATTCAATCGAAATTTCGGTACCTGTTTAAAAAATGTTTTTCTCAGTATTTTTGCAAGAAATATATAACTATCATACTTATAGAGTTTTCATTCATGACTTATAAAGCTTATATATATTAACAGTTAATGTAAGTAAAATGTTTGAGAGTTGAATGATGTGGAAGTACTCAGGACTGCAAATGCTATCATGATTTTTTGCATTATGTATCTTATTATAAATATTTTATTAATAAATTATACTGCTTCATTTCTCTACATTGATGACAGTCATAAGTTTTACTTCCTGTATTTTATGAATGTAATATTATTATTATCCTATATTAAAATTAGCCATGAATTTCCCTTACTTTATATTATGTTTATAATATTACTGCAATTTATTAAAAGTACTTTTAACTCAAACATCCCAGTTTTTAGCTATTTATATTACATTTTTCATAGAAATTTTGAGAGAAATATAAAACATTTTTACATTGATAGAGATATTATGGATGACTTTTAAAATTTATATCCATTAACAGTTAAAAAAAGCTGTATGTTTGTGAACTGAATGGTTTAGAGGTACTCAAGGCTGCGAATATAAACATATTTTATATATCTTGCTATTATAAATATATCCATATATTAGGTTGCTTCATTTCCCTACATTAATTTCTTTATTATATTTTGAGATTATAATATTTCTATCCTCCTACATTGATAATAACCACGAGTTTTCCATATTGTTTTTTATGATTAAACTATTACTACGATGTATGAAAGATAATTTCCTCTAATTCAATCACACAAGATTGTAGATAAGGATATTTATATTATTTACGCGGATATTTGTACTAAGGATATTTATAATATTTAAAAACCTTGAGTATAAATATCCTCGGTAAAGAAAAAGATTATAGATTATTTTATTATTTATAGAGTGAATCTGACATTTAAAATATTTTGTAATAGCTAATTATTGTCATTCATAACATTAATGGTATTAAAATATCAATATTGAGATAAAACATTAAAAACAAAATAGCCAACTTATTATTAAATATTCTGTACACAATACCCTCATTAAAAATGTTAGACTAGTGATAAAAGCAATAAAATCAACATTTGTAGCATTTATGACACACTGAATAAGTTAATGTCGGTGTTTATCCCCTAGGTCTAGGTCCTCCTAGGTCCCTAGGGTTTTTTTATTAACTATGTCTCGATATTTTAATAATAAACATTATTAATTAATAATTTATTTTTAAAGAGTCTAAATTCTAAATTCTGATACAAAATATTAAGCCATTATATATTTTCTCTTCATTTATTATCAATTTTATAAATACTTATTACTGATATCACAAAAAAACCTAAAGACTGATAAGAAATAATTATGTTATTTATTACAGCTTCAGTTTTTATTAAAATAGTTAAAAAATAGTATGTTTATACAATTATTTTCTTTTCGTTTGAAAAAAAAAATTATTAACAGCCCATTAATTTCTCTATTTTCATTCTGGGAAGATATGTAAGATAGTAATAATTTTATACGATTCACAGATTGTTACTATCATTGTTATGAATATCAGAGTGAACCTTAATCAGATATAAACTATTGAGGTTATTATTTATATATATTGAGGTTATATATAATTATTTAATAAAACTGATAATGAGATAAAATATTAAGGCAATTATTATTCTCATGTATTAACTAGGATTATTAATAATCGTTATTATTGATAATACTAAAACTCTCTGGTATAAAATATTTAGATTCATTAATTATTATCTAAGTATTTACTATGATTGTTAGTGAGATAAAGTAAGTACTTCCTATTTACTAAGATTGTTATTAATTATTATTAATGATATTAAGAAAAATTAAAATACCAATATAAAGTGTTAAGGTACTTATTATAACATCAGTTCTTTTTTAATATTGTTGTAAATAAACATACTTGATTTTAAAGAATGATAAGAACAAAAACTTTTAAAATATTATCTCAGTATTTAGTAATATTTCAAATATTATAATTCTATTAAAGACAATGAATGTAAAGCTATTGAAAATTGAACAAACAGAGACTGACTTATATATAAACAGATGCCATGAATCGACTGCCATGATTTGTAAGATCGCCATTCTAATATGAAATATTAAAATTATTCAACATTTAAAATCTCTCTCTATTTACTAAGATTTATTATAAGACTTTATTTTTAAAATTCCAGTTTTCCTACAAAAAATGGTAATAATAATGAATGTAGTGTTATTGAACTATAAAGAATAGAAATTACTTTATATAAAAAATTAGCAGACTTTAGAGACTATTTGTAAAGTCCACTAGACTAATGTAGATCAATAAACTGATATGAAACAAAAACTAAAATATTATCACAGCGTATACGAGAATTTCAAAAATTCTAATTTTAATTCTAATGGCGGGAAATGTAATATTATTGATCTATAATAAACAGAGGATAAATTAAATATTTACAAAAAAATGCACTGAATCGACTTGATTGATTTTTAAAGTCTGCCAGACTAATGTAGATCAATAAGATGATGTAAAACAATAATTTTAAAATATCATCATAGTATATAGCACGATATGAAAAATTCTAATTTTAATTATAATACTGATGAATGTAAAATTATTTAACTATAATAAATAGAAGATAAATTAAATATTTACACAAAAATGCAGTGAATGCTTGATTTTTAAGGTTTGCCAGACTAATGTAAACCAATAAGCTGATATAAAACCCTAACTTTAAAATATTATAATAGTATATACTTTTAAAAATTCTAATTTTTATTCTAATGATGAGATATATAATATTATTGATCTATAAAAACAAAGGATAAATTAAATATAAGCACAAAATGGCACTGAATCGACTTGCTTGATTTTTAAGGTCCGCCAGACTAATGTAGATCAATAAGCTGATATAAAACAATAACTTTAAAATATTATCATAGTATATGCTACAATTTAAAAAATTCTAATTTTAATTCAAATACTGACGAATGTAAAATTATTGAACTATAATAAATAGAGGATAAATTAAATATTTACACAAAAATGCAGTGAATCGACTTGCTTGATTTTTAAGGTCCGCCAGACTAATGTAGATCAATAAGCTGATATAAAACAATAACTTTAAACTATTATCATAGTATATGCTACAATTTCAAAAATTCTAATAACGAGACATACGTTATTAATCTTTAATAAACAGGGAAAAAAATTAAATATATAAAACAAAAATGCACTCAATCGACTTGTTTGATTTTTAAGGTCCCCCAGAATACTGTAAATCAATAAGCTGATATAAAACAATAACTTTAAAATATTATCATAGTATATAATACAGTTTCAAAAATTCTAGTTTTAATTCTAACAACGAAGAATGTAATATTATTGAACTATAATAAATAGAGGATAAATTAAATATTTATACAAAAATGCAGTGAATGGTCTTGCTTGATTTTTAGGTTCGCCAGACTAGTTTAAATCAATAAGCTGATATAAAACAATAACTTTAAAATATTATCATAGTATATGCTACAATTTAAAAAATTCTAATTTTAATTCTAATAACGAGACATACAATGTTATTAATCTTTAATAAACAGGGAAAATTAAATATATAAAACAAAAATGCACTCAATCGACTTGTTTAATTTTTAAGGTCTCCCAGAATACTGTAAATCAATAAGCTGATATAAAACAATAACTTAAAAATATTATCATAGTATATACTACAGTTTCAAAAATTCTAGTTTTAATTCTAATAACGAAGAATGTAATATTATTAAACTGTAATAAATAGAGTATAAATTAAATATTTATACAAAAATGCAGTGAATGGTCTTGCTTGATTTTTAGGTTCGCTAGACTAGTTTAAATTAATAAGCAGATATAAAACAATAACTTTAAAATATTATAATAGTATATACTCTCAAAATTCTAATTTTAATTTTAATGTCGAGATATATAATATTATTGATCTGTAATAAATAGAGGATAAATGAAATATTTATACAAAAATGCAGTGAATGGACTTGCTTGATTTTTAAGGTCCGCCAGACTAATGTAGATCAATAAGCTAAAAAAAATAACTTAAAATATTTTCATAGTATATACCACAATCTCAAAAATTCTAATTTTAACTCTAATACTGATGAATGTAAAATTATTGAACTATAATTAATAGAGGATAAATTAAATATTTACACAAAAATGCAATGAGTAACTTGCTTGATTCATAAGGTCCACCAAACACTTACCCGCTATAACAAAAGACAGATCCTCAGCTGAAGGGATGAGGCTCACTCGTCTTCCCTGATGAGACGTAAAGTATGACGGTCTCGTCGAAGATGTTATACTTCATATACTCAACGGATGGAAAGGAGAGGGCGTGACTAAAGTTTGTTTGACCCTCCTCTTTGCGCCGGACAGCAGCGCAGAGACCAAGAAGTCTGAAATAACAGAGATAAAAACTGTTTTTAAGCCGGCGCTGATTATTTACTAAAAGAGATAAAAAGTGTAGAAAGCTTCTGTTTTGCTAGATTTCGATTACTTTTGATAGCGAGTGATAACATCGTAACTCAGTGGAAGAATGATTGTGGATTGTTTTTTTTTTCTTTTCCTTTCCCGGTATATTTGGGAAGAACCGAAGATATCTGTTGAAATAGATAAAAGTATTTCGTAAAATTACAAGAAAATTGAGGATTTCTATAAGACTTAAAAAAAAAAAAACTAATTTGTTAGAATGTAGTGAAAATAGGTTAAAACAGAAGTAGAATAAGTGGAAATATATCAATTCTCATATAATATAGGTAAAGAAAAGCCATTTATCAGGAAGATAAGAATTAACTATTTGAATTTGTCAAATAATTAATTCTTATCTTCATAACAATGTCACAGTTAAAACCAAAAAATACCATTTATTGGTTATTAAGGAATTCAGGACTTTTTGCATTCATTTTATTTTTGTATACACACACACACACACACATATATAAATATATATATATATATATATATATATATATATATAATATATATATATATGTATATGTATATATATATATATACATATATATAATATATATATGTATATATATATATATATATGTATTTATATGTATATGTATATATATGTATATATGTATATGTATATATATATGTATATATATGTATATGTATATATATATATATATGTATATGTATATAAATACATATATATATATATATATATATATATATATATATAATATATATATATATATATATATATATATATATATATATATATATATATATATATATATATATATATATATATATATATATAAATATATTGAATGATTAATAATATTCTGAAAAAAATTGTGACACATTTCAGACCTCTTTCAAATCTTTTAAAACGCCTTCTCTTAATTTATTACTATAAAACTGTAGAAGAATTAGTATAGAAAAATTTAAAATATGTTAGATCATGATCAATAAGATTTAAAAATTATTTTCAATAATTAGACTACATTTTTTCTTTTTCCTTGTACATAGCTCTATTTTATAAAGAATAAATTGATATCATTCAGATATTCCATGACTTCCTCAGTGTCGTTATGAAGCATGCTGAAAGATTACTTATCAAGCTGCAAGAGAGTTAAAAATTAATTGAAATCAACAACTGCAGATGGTTTTATCTCCCAAATTACTCACGGAATAGTTAAGGGTTAAATGCTAGAAAATATATATTTTCTGAAGTGTGAAACTTATATTTTTCAAATGCATATGAATGTCAATTAACCCCTAATTTGACAAGATTTTTTTTCAAATATCGATTAAAAATATATTTAAATAAATAATAATAACGATAATAATAATAATTTAAATAATAATAATAATAATTAATAATAATAATATATAATATATTTAATATATTATATATTATCGATAAAAATATATATTTATTATAAAGATTTTATTTATTTGATTGTCGCCTTATCATTCGTTAACCTGTACGCGTTTAAAAAAGCGATATATCGTTTACGTTTGTTTCGCCGGTAAAATACCTGCGGATTCCTCGTATGATAACAAAAGTTTTTAACCGATTAATGGCATTTGCAAACCTCATCCTGAACTAAAGGAATTCAATTATTACTATTACACTTTAAATCCATGCATATTACATCAGAAAAAGTAATTATAAACTGAATCACATTTATTTTCAGCACGTACTGGTTAACGTTTGATAAGGACTTTAAAATAACTGCTTTCTATTAATGAAGTTAAATAATATATATGTAGTGTCTATACATATATTTTGTAGGTAAAATATTTCTTACTTATTTAGAAATATGTATTTGACAGTATACCAAAATATCTTCTTAATAAAGCTAGTCCTATAACACTGGCATGTAAAATATACAGTTATAAACCAATTGATTCATATTTTGCAACAAAATGAATTTACAACCTTAAACTCTATTTGAAAATTACATTGATATACAGATACATAACACGTTATGACTACGTTAGTAATAGATTAAATTTCAGCAATTTTAATTGTCTAAGAATTCCCTTTTCCGCTGATGACCTATAAATGACATGTCTAGAAATAATTAAAATAGTTACTTCTGATCTTCACAATTAATAACTTTTCTCTACTACATCAATTTAGTTTTAATTAATATGTTTCTCTAATTTTTTTTTATTTTTTTTCATGTACGTCTACAAAAATCTGTCCTTAAATCAAATACAGGTAAGCTTATGTAAATGTGCTTTAGGAATCCTATAATTTCTTGAAACTTTACAAAACAGTTTTATCTCTTTTAAGACATATTTTTTGGCCTTTCCAAATTTTCATAAAGATAAAGGGGATAAAAAATAAAAAAATACATTCACCTATCTGTTAAGCAATTCAATGACCCTTACTTGTTGTCTCAAAACATTTTAAAATATCTAATTAAATTGAATTAGTCTCAATTTTGAATTTCAAAATTAATAACATGTCTAGACTACTCGACTATAGGTTTAATTGATATATATATATATATATATATATATATATATATATATATATATATATATATATATATATATATATATATATATATATATATATATATATATATATATATATATATATATATATATAAATTTTTGTTAGGTCAAAGCAGACATACTTGCAGCATGAGAAAGTAAAAGAAAGTTCCAGACATCTTTTCCTTGTTTTTTCCTACATCTAGAATTTGTATATGGTTTTATATTTAATTTAGTTTCGGTAGCAATTAATAAGATTAAAAAGTCGATGTCTCCGAATTCCTGAAAAAGTGAGTGCAGAAACAAAACATTAGGCTTAGGTTTAATTTAGTCAGTTTACATAAACTAAACGACAAAGGCAACGATCTCGTAACTAAAGGTTGCTGGTTTGGACCCCGAGCCAACCTAAGATCCACCGTGTTCGTTTAAGGTGACTGTGGTACGTAAAAAAGGTTCGTGTTCACAATGTCTATTGTAATTACTAAGTTCATCTGATAGAAATAGAGTGTCATTAGCACAATATCTAGACTTCGTTTGACTAGCATTTCCCCTTATTTGATAGACTTTTTAGGAGCCGTGGTAGCTCAGTCGGGAAAGGGAAAGAACTCTTAACTGTAAAGTTAGGGTTCGGAGCACGAGAAGGCTTAAAATCTACCCTTTTCATTAAAGGTAACCGGGGCACCCAAAATATGTTCACGGTCACAATGTTCTCCAAGTTCTCGATCAATACCTTTGGGAGTGGCAGGCTAAGTTTATGGGTCTTCTGCTTAATCCCTCCTTCTAAATTACGAGGACCCACTTGAGCATAAGTCATGCTTTCAACTTAGGTGCTCGTCAAAACGCAAGACTCACCCCTTTGCCCTAATTCGAGTAGCCTCCTGCTCAATCATGCTTGGTTTGACCAAGTGGCATAAGCAACAAAAACTTAAACTAAATTTTCAGAGTACCATTTGCACAATACAAAATAAATTTTGTCATATAAATGAGTTGTTTGATTTGCTCAATACCTCCCCTTGTCAAACATTCAAATATCTATGAGGTTTCTTTATATTTACTTATAAAATCAAGATAAACAAATTATTTCTTTTCCTGAATATTATGATAAAACCAAATGATTGTAATGATTTATTTTTCACCTTTCTCTTCGTGTAATAAGTACACAAGAAAGTCTTATTTTTTTTCAAATTCCAGGCACTTGAACTTAATTACATTTAGCTATACAATCCGCTTGTCTTTTGTTGTCCATTTTATAATAGAACAACCATATAAGTAAGCAGCATCGCTTTTACTATCAGGGTGCGTCACAAATATAACCAATCCTTTCCTCGGGAATTGTGTGGAAGTACAATATATTGGCCACTATCAATTTGGCTAGAGAGTGCAAGAAGGTAAAATCTTTTAACCTACTAGTAAGAAAATTGGCTTAGTTCTGAAAGAGAAAGTATGTTCATATTTCTTAAGATGATGTCATTATACAGGGTGTCCCAAAACGACCGCATAAACTCTGCACAGCTAGACTCTTCGTTGGGAGTACATAAAAACTGCCCAAAGAAGCGTTCCTGTACTATCCACACTTTACGAGAAAAATACGAAAAACAAAATATGACATCACTGCCGGTTCAAGGAAAAAAAACCACTTTATTAGACATATCAACAACAGTATTTGCACACCATTCCAGACGATAATTTTTAAAACATTCGTCGCGCATATCTTGTCATGCATGTTCACGCACCATGGAATGGCGTTAAGCCGCCGTTGAGCTGGTATTTAAAATGCTGCATCTTGCAGTTACCGGTAGTCTTCGTATAGTAGCCATGTATTCCGTCCGTGACCACTGCGACATGTACCTGATGTAGGCTGATGTAATGGAAATGCCTTTCTGTTAGGGAGTATGCTCGTGCATATACTGCTGTTGATATGTTCAATAAAGTGTTTATATATAATGTTATGTTCAATTTGTTATGTTTAATTATGTTAATGTTATGTTCAATAAAATGTTTATATATAATGATATGTTCAATAATGTGTTTATATATAGTTTTCTTGCATTGGAAATGATGTCATACTTTGTTTTTCTTATTTTTCTCCTAAACTATGGATCTTACATGAACGCTTATTTGGGCAGTTTTTATGTACACCCAACGAGGAATCTAGCTGTGCACAGTTTCTGCGGTTGTTTTGGGACACCCTGTATATTCAGCGAAACTATTTTAGAAACTGGAAAAGACCAATGGTATGTCGTCCAATAATTTTAATGCTATTTGTGAACCCTGATGTTGGAATGGTTTGTAATACTGGTAAATCTGTTTACCAGCAAGTTGCCCAAATATGCCCTGAAATTATTGTCACGAAGATTCGAATGAACACACCGTTTAACTTAACAGAACAATTTATTGAAGCCAAGTAGCAACTCGCAACTTTACAGGACCGAGAAGTTGCCTACAACTGGTGGGTATCAGCTTTTATACCCGAACAGAATATTCGAGAAATAACTAATCTACATATTAAAGAAAGATCTAGAATGTTCAAGAACATAAGGAATCAATAAATAACATTTTTAAATTAAAAAACCGTACTTTGGATAAACTGCCATGGCAAGCATCGAACCCATAATCTTCGGGTCTGGATCGCGTGCTTTGACCATTCGGCCACTTAGTCGTTTACTAAGCTTCTTTATGCGGCAATATTTATAGATAATTTTCAAGCGGAAAATCTATATTTACAACTTTTATCTTTTTGTAGAATGTTTGTATTATATTGGTTACTCATATGCTTCATAGCAACATAGATTTTATCATGTTGGCATCATCGGATTCCTACCGCATATGAGACTAACAGTATAGTTATATTGTGGATGGCTATGTTCTGTATGCGAAAAGTGAAGTTCATATTCGTAACAGCATGTATTTCGTGGTTATATACAGAGGGCATCAGTAAGTAACGCACATGTAAATTTCCTTTGCAGGTGAAAGTTGTTTAGAAGAAGTATGACTGATGGAAATAGATGGCACTAGTTGCATGTTATGGTATAGTCACCTTGACTATTCTCGTACAGGTGCATGAGTCATACTTAAAATGACATTTGTAACTACATCACCCAATGAGCAGTGATAAGATTTATTTTAGGAAAATTAGAAAAATATAAAAAAATTCAACTGGAAATGGTGGATGTTTTTAGAACAAAGTGTTTTTTACTGTTCCAATATATAAAGGTGACTTAAATTCATGAAAGGCGCAAAACTGACTTAACTCACTGCAGATTTAACTCTATCAGACAAAAATTTTCAAACTGATCTATTAGTGAGAAAAATAATTCAACATGAATAGCGCTTAAATTAGTAACACGGCAATTTCCTTTTCATATTCTTATGTATTGCAGTATATATATATATATATATATATATATATATATATATATATATATATATATATACATATATATATATATATATATATATATATATATATATATATATATATATATACACACATATATATATATATATATATATATATATATATGTGTCAGGATTTAAAATATATAGAGTATATTTAAGAGATTTTAATTAGGGATTATTTTAATGGGAGTAACGCGCCTCGCGTTACTAGTCACATAAATACGGCTCACGCGCAGTGATAAGAGCAGAGAGCGATAAGCAATTACTATAGTCGGACCCTGTGGCTCCTCGAATAGTGAAAACTGCTTTTGTTTGCAGTTGGGCGCCAAAGATGAGACGCCATGTTGATTAGCGTGTTAAGTGGATTAATAAAGAGAAGAAAATAATGACTTGAGTGTGGACTGATTTATATATTTACTAGTGGATACTCGGACCGTGTCATACATATATATATACATACATATACATATATATATATATATATATATATATAAACTAAATTAACCTTTCAAGGGTAGGGTGCCATGATCGAACGCAAAACGAGTGTAAAGCATTTATTCTAACAGTGGTTTTCATAGCAACAGCCTCGAAGACCAGTGTTTTACCTATTCGGTCATGGACCTGTTCTTCTAGAATTGTGAATATGTCCCAAAGTCTGATCTTCAGGCTATGAGAAATGTTGGAAAGAATAAGAGGTGAAAAGACCAGTGGTAGGTCGTATAATAATTTTAATGCTCATAGTGAACTCTGATGTAAATATTTGTAATACTGGTAAACCAATTTACCAGTAAATTGCCCAAAGACACCCTGAAAATATTTATTGGTAATTCCCAAGTTGAAAATCTGTATTTACAACGTTTATATTTTGTAGAATGTTTGTATTATATTGTTTACACATAAGCTTCATAGCAACATGGATTTTATCGTGTTGGCATCATCGGCTTCCTAACGCATATGAGAGTAACAGCATGGTTATATTGTGGATAGAAAACAGTTTATCTTCTGTATGCGAAAAGTGAAGTTCATATTCGTAACAGCATTTATTTCGTAGTTATATACAGAGGGCATCAGTAAATAACATGTAAATTTCGTTTGAGGGGCAAAGTTGTTTAGAAAAATTATAACTGGTGGAGATAGATATCGCTAGTTGCATGTAATGCTATAGGAATCTTGACTATTCTACGTACAGGTAACATGCATGAGTCATACTTAAAATGGCTTTTGTAACTACCTCATCGAATGAGTAGTGATAAGATTTATTTTAGGAAAAGGAGAAAAAGATAAAGAAAATCAACTGGAAATGGTGAATGTTTTTAGAACAAGATGTTTTTACTGTTCTAATATGCAAAGGGGACGTAAATTCATGAAAGGCAAAAAACTGACTTAACTCACTGCAGATGAACTCTATTAGACAAAAATTTTCAAACTGATCTATTAGTGAGAAAAATGATTCAACATGAATGGCTCTTTCGTCTAAAAGTAATTAATAAATTAGTAACACGGCAATTTTTTTTTCTATTCTTATGTATTGCAGTATTTATAATTTTGTTCAAAACTGTGTGAATAACTTTTTTGTACACCCTTGTAAATTATTTTCAAGTTGCATTCACACAGAATGACTTCGCATAAATATCTGAACACAAAAAAGAATTGAAACAATTAACGTTTTTCTTAAGATACAATTTTAAACGTGTTAAGTTATAAAAAGATACCCATTATATCTGTATAATGTTTAATTGTAGCAGCTTTATATGTTTCACCAGTTTTTATAAATTAATACTTAAATAAATTAAAGTCATTATAAAATAATTTTTAAAATTTAAAGTATTTAAATTTTTATTGAGTATCATCCTGTCTTTGAAATAAAGAAGCACATACAAAAATAATCTTACATAGTACGTAATAACTCATTTTTATGACATATTTTCAGGGAAAAATAATACCAGTAAATTACAGGTTGACAGGTCGTAAAACTTATTTTATTCAATTGCCAATAACTAAAAAAGTCCGTAAATTTGAAATTTCCGATTTCAACTAACTTCAATATTTTATAGAAGTACGTATAGAGGACAACTGTCTCTCATGCTTGCAATCTGTAGATTAAAAATGTTTCGAGCATAACTATGAGCCAGATACTGAATAATCTACTGCTTGGTGAGAATGAACGCAATTGGCTTTATTAACACATGCATGGAGAACGCGATAATAGTGAAATGAGTCAAATAACAACAGGGCATGCAACCAGTGAAATCTCCAAATTATTCCAGGAGTACTTACTCACTGATCGCTTCTCTGCCTTCATTTACTTATAGACACTAATATATATTCTCTTAAAATTACAATGAGGAGAAGCATTCGAACTTATCTTGAAATTTTCAGGTGTTATTCATTACATTTGCATGGCATTTCTGCGTTTTTTCAGCATTTCATTGCTTTTTACTTAAATAGGTATCTCCTAGTAGTTATGTTTGCTAATTTCTCCTGAACTTTCCAGTTTTTGGGGAAGACTCTGCAGCAAACTTTTATGCTGTAAGTGAATAGTGATCAGTATTTTTGTTAACTTTTTGATAATATACCCATCAAAAAAATTTTAGCAAACAAAATAAAATTATTTATTTCTATTGGCTATCTGCTATTGCAAATAGACCGATATATGAGAGTCAGAGTTCTAAAAATAGACATGAGTCTATTGATTTATAGTTAGTGATAAAATTAGATTTTGTGCTCAAGCATATTCTGACCAAAGAATTTTAAACTACATTCTCCCACTATTTATTATGAAATTGGTTCTTTACAGAGACCTGGAAAGATAATGTACTCATTAAAAACAAAAGGTGGTCTTAGGTTTTTTTACAGGTATTTTATCAGAGTTTCTGTTATTTCTCAGTAGTACAGAGAAAATACTTATGACTATTATGATGCATGTGAGAATATAAATTCTTATTAATAGACTATTATGTTTGCATTACTACTGTGATTTTTTCTTTGGAAGGGAAAATGCATGTCCAAAGTGTAATAGCCCAAAGTGTATTGGTTGCCAAAATCTGACAATATCAAACGATAAAGAGTTTGTAATGATCTTGAAAAACAAATTGCATCATTTTAGCCTTCAATCAATAGGTCTAAAAGCTGAAAACATTTCTAAACTGCGATGGAATGTTTTCTTGGAAAAAGCATCAGTGCAAGAATCATCAATCATCGACAGCACGAATAAGTAATTCATCAGTTGTCAGAAAAAGAGGCAGCTACACTCATTGTTACATTCCTTCTAATTTCTTTGTTTTCAAGAATAATGAAAATATCATTCCGATAGCTTTGCTGAAGTCATCATTATTTTTAGTTTAGGGCAACTCAAGGATAAATAGCAATAGTTTTTAAAGATTAAAATAAAATTCTTAGACTGCAAGAACCAGAAAAGTTTTTGATTATATAAAATTCATATTCATATACTCATCATGTTTTGAGAAAAAAAATAAATACTAAGAACAAGAAGTAATAAACATTGTTTTTGATTAAAATGCCAAATGATTATCTGTCCTTCAATCCGAGGTTAGACTACAAGTACCAGAAAAGTTTTTGATTATATAAAATTCATATTCATATACTCATCATGTTTTAAGCAAATAAATAAATAAAATAAATACTAAGAACAAGAAGTAGTAAACATTGTTTAAAATTAAAATGGCAAATGATTATCTCTCCTTCAAACGGAGGGGAGATAGTCATCTAATGCAAGAAAGAAAAAGTAAAGTTAAAAGAGAAAATTATAACATATTCCATATAATTAATCATTCAAGACATATAGCACTTTGTAAAGAAATAGAATAATAGTACGGAAAATGATGGAATACAATTTAAAGTATAATTTCAGTCCTTCACTTTGCAGATAAAAAACTATCACATTTCTTTGTTGATAGTTTGTAAATATTTAATAGAATTACTTCAGTCACCTTATTCGATGCATCCAGTCATGATTTTTTGTTGTATTATTGCATAATTCTCCACAACCTGCAGAACAGCGGATTTCATCAAATTCTATTTCTACGGAATCAAATCTGATTTAAAATGTATTTAATCATATTCGTTGCTGAAAATGCCATTTTGTTCTCAGTTTTTCGTGATTTAAAGCTTATTTTGAAGTTTTATCAGTTTCTGGGATGCAAACTAGTAATATCAAAACTATAGCTACCAGTTTTGTACGTTTTTCAACTCTTTTTGACTCTATAAATAAAATTATAAACATAAAAGTTATATAGGTATTTTAAGCATATTTATACTTAGTTAAAAATCTCATTCTATAAACCTTTGTTATAATGATTAATAATTACCATCTCTCCATTACTTTTTGATGTACCATCTATCGTAAAATTGGAAGAAAGAAGTTCATTTGATGTTTTAAAGCGTCACTCCGTTATCATACGCCATTGTTTTTAGGTTTAGAATCCAAGACTGTATTATATACGTGCCTTAAGAGTCCATTTAGTAAAAAAGAATGTAATGTACATATAGCAAAACTTTCAGATACCAAATTCATCAAAAATTATTCATCCATGTAATTAAATAAACAGTAAAATTTGTTATAATTTTTTATAATCAAAAACACAACTGTTTGTCTATAAATGAGCTCATTAAACTATTTTTAATAGACAAACTTATACTGCCATTTAAGATTAAGATTGGGTAATATTTACCCTGGCAATTTTTACTTAAATGCTGCTGGAGTAGATTTTATCTCTACTTATCTATGACGTAGATTTTATCTAGTGTTTTAAACTTCTTACCCCCCCCCTATTCCATCCCAAGGAATGACAATTCCACACAGAACCCCGATTGTAATTCATTGTCAATAAAGATCCATTCCTTTAAACGTGTTTAGATGAATGCTATAAAAATAAAGAAATTGCTGTTTTGCAAAGTACTTAAAAAGGATTTCATTTGTATTTTAAATCGTCTCTTTATAAACTGCAATGCATATATATGATTTTGTAAAGCTTGTATTTTAAAAATCTGTAGAAGTTTTCTCGTGTTTTAAAACTTTATGATAATATAAATTTAAAATGTATACAGTTAATATACAATTGTGAGTTAAAATATATAAGATAATTGAGGTAGCAAGGAAAAATTACGTTTCGTTTTCGAATATGATGAGTTTGTACTTTGACATTATACTTTTTCTACATCTAAGATTAAAGATATTCTACATAACATTTTGTACTAGTTGCGATTCCGTAAAGAGAGAGGGGATTGGAAGTTTGATCTCCCAAATTTTTTAACTTATATAATACTTTGCATGTCTACATCTTTAAAATAATATTTAGTTGGATAGATATTATTTCTTATCATTTCCTTTTTGAATTTAAAAGAATATATCGTCTATAGTCATTTATAAAAATGCATTTTTTAAATTGCAAGTTTTTAAAATTAAAATTGTATTTTTATGCAAATCCACACATTATCGATACTGGAACATTCAGATTTTTTCTTGACCATAAAAACATAGTTAAGAGTACAATTTCTACAGTTCTGTTTAACAATTTGAAAAGTAATGTTCACGTATTCCTGTTTTGACTTGATGTTGTTATAGTTTTCTGATCTTTTTTTTAAAAGATTGAATCTTTTATATTTCAAAAGTAGTAGTTTTTATTTTAATAAATGGTTCAACTTTTTACAGATGTAGCTGAGTTTAACATTGTTAATTCATTGTTAATTATTTTTCTTAGAAATCTTGTTTCTTTCTGATAGTACAATTTTTCATGCACTTCATTCATTGTTTTATCCGTTTGAATCTGAAAAATTTCATGATCCCTTGGAAGTTTGTCTCTCAGTCCTCAACACAGTAGAATAAATATTTTATTCACATATATTCAAATATAGCACACTTTATGAATTTCACGTCCTCTGGCAATAGGATTATTTGCTTCAAGGTATTTAGTTCACTGCTCCCATCAATTTTCTAGGTTTCCAGTTTTCTTGTAGTCGTTATTTTAACTTTGCACCACAGTATTTTGTTTTTCTCTTCATGCTACAATTGTAACCTCTGTTCATTTGGCAGTGTTGTTTCATATATATCAACTACGTCATGAAATACCATTTAGACTTTCCTTCAGCTTTAAAATCCAATCGTCTATATTTCCTTAAAACATCTATTAGATTTCTTATTGTTGTAACTGGCATCATTTTCGTAGACCATATAAAATAATTCTTTACAGTAACGGAACTGAAGACAAATTGCTATTCATTTTGTCTTCAGGTTTGAAGCAAAACGGTCAATTTTTTTGCAACACGAGGACTAATGAGACCAGAACCTACTGCTTAACAGTGATTCCGAACGGCTACGAACATCCATGCCACATTGGGATTCGAACCAAACGAACTCCGAGTACCAACGATCAACGCTTTAACCATTCGAATATCGTTCGGCCATTTTTGGCTATAGAATTGGGACATAAAGTATCAAAAAAATACAAATCGGCTGACAACTTAATTAGTTCGTGCAGAGTATGGACACTAAATAACGGTTTATTTACAAACAAATGAAAAAGATTTATATAAATGTATATGCATATAAATAAATAAATAAATAAATATATATATATATATGTGTGTGTGTATATATATATATATATATATATATATATATATATATATATATATATACTAATAAAAATCTGTTAAAGTAAAATCATATTGTAACGTTGGTGTTCTTCTGACTTGGAGTCATCCATCCAACTCTTTTGTATTTTATTATGTTTTATTTTGGACGATACAGCAAACAATACATATAGAGAGCAACACATATAGAGCAGTAATGGTACACACAAAATTATCTGTCACACGCGTGTCCCCTCACTCGGACAACCGAAAACACACGGCCTTCACACGCCGTTTTTTTTTTCTACCCTCTCCTCCGAACAAACATATCAGCCACCGTTCTACCCAATAGAGGGCGCCAGGCACTATACATAACTTAAATGTTTTCTGTTTTTCATTGAAAATCTAGATTTCCTATTGACAAATTCTAAAGTACATTTTTCATAATAATGGCGCCGATCACTCATTTCCTGGAACGTTGAATTTAGAATCGTAGCCCCATGTATTCATTTTTCCTGCGCATTGTAGAGGTACTATACCTTCTAGAATAAACGAGAAGAAATCAAAGAAACGTAATTGGTCACCGGAATGACATCATTCCTCCAGCCACACCCATTTCCAAAGTTAATAAAATAGCTGGTACACAGATTTCGTGGCTTTTTCCTTTAAGATCGCGATGTAAACAATATCATCAAAATATTTATGTATTTTGTGTTCTTTTTCCTTAGGGGATGTGTGTTTAGTGTCATCTTTTACTCTAAATAAAAGATGCTTTTGTAAATGAATGTCTGCAGCAATCAAATCAGCTACAGTATTTAATAATCGCTTTGCAATGATGACTACAGTATTTTTAAATTATGTGGACGTTCTACATACACACATATATATATATATATATATATATATATATATATATATATATATATATATATATATATATATATATATATATATATATATAATAAAAGAGTAAAAAATATTGTGCCCCCTTTAAGAGAAAGAGAACACGGGAGAACCAAAGAAATAAAAATACATATTGACCACATTTTGAAATAAATAAAGTATCACTTTTTTTTTATTTTCCTCCAATAAAACTGTAATACCTATATGTCTACAATTTTTCTTAAAATATGAAAACATTTAAATTAGTTTTAGCTTTCAGTGTTATCCTCTCCCAATTAATACTTCTGTGTAAACCGCTTTCTCTATATAAAACTTCCATCTTATGTAACTCATCCTCTGGTGTTGAATTTCTAAAGTAACTTTTTTGAAAATTAAAATGAGCATATATGAGAAACTTTTATTAGTCATGGTATTTTAACTTTGGATGTTGCAGATAATCAAATATAAATGAAAGGGGAAACTGTTGGTAAAAACATTATTTCATTACAAACATGTGTAAATTTTGTGTTGTGTGGGCCCCAAAAAGCTGAAGCCCCGGGCACCCTTTGCGACGTCTTTAATTTTGTTTCTTAGTCTGCGGTCTATCAATTAGACAGCGCTGGACAGGATAGAGGTTAAACAGGCAATAATAAAATTCTATTATTAAACTACCATATAGCCAAAATTATAAAGTACTCTATGAGGCAGGAAAAAAAATTGTTTGTTTTTTGTGTTTTAATTGTCCAAAAATTAGCGAATCAATTGCAAACCGTATGGTTATACATAAAAAACAAACACACAAACGAACAAACTTCTTAATTTTCAAAGATATATATTTATTAGTCTCTGAACGTTAGATATTTATTAGTCTCTGATTTATTAGACTTTTATGAAAAGAACTTGTTGTTGAAACCGGTGATAAAATTTTTATTGCAACAAAAAATAATAGATGATTAAATTTAAAATTAGTACATACGTAGCTAATCTATTATTTAAGCTAAAAATAAAACAAAATTATTTACGTAATATCTAAGATCCATGATAAAAAGTATAAAAATAATGCAGACGATATTTAAATAATTTAAAATAAGAAATGATTAAATGAGATGGTTAAAGGAATGACGTCATAATGATAGACAAATGTTATTTTTACCTATTTATTGTGTGATAAATTAATAAATTTAATCCCTGGTTTTAACTGGAGGAAATAGGGGCTGGAAATAATGGAGTTAAACGCTCGATAAGGAGGTTTTCGAATGTTTTTAATTTTTTTTGCATATTTTGCTTTGGTATTGAGTATATTTATACAAGTTTATTTTTGAATCGGATAGTTAGTTTAACTATAAGTAAAATATAAACTTTAAAAGTTATACTTTAATAACTTTACAAATTTTAAAAAGATAAATTTTATTTAATTTGAATTTTGCTAACATTAACTCATTAATAATCCAATATGGATGCGTCTATTCATTCCAAGTCTAACCGCTTCCTAAATTGGAACAGACGGACAGATCACTTAGGCTATTATTATATAGGGGATTATATTTGAAATATAATCATCCAATTCAGCTAAAAACAAGTTCATTCAGATATTTTCACATTTTTACGTATTTTAACAGCAATTAACATATTTACTGCAACACTTCATAGGGTATTCATGAATAACTAAATAATTCATCTTAAATCCTGTTGTAGATTTCAATAATATATATCTGCAGCATTTATTTTATTTGTTTCAGAGATATTATTGCTTGAAACACTTTTATTTATAGAGTCAGAGTTCTGAAATATTATGACTTTTCCTAATTTTTAAATACAAATGCACATGGTCAAAAAATCAGACAAAAGATGGAAAGAAAATTTGTTAAATATCTATCAAGACATACTTAATATTTGTAAATATTTGAATAAATATTGGCTCCAGCAATACTTTTCTGCAGTATAACTGAAGAGAACTAGAAAACCTCGTTGTATTGGTCGGAACGAAAATCGGAACTGAACTGAAATAATGTATCAGTTTATTTCGGTTCCATATATTTTCAGTCATTTTGTTACTGTAACCAACTTATCAATGTATTGTAATTTATCGTCAACCATATAATTAGCCTCTTTACATGTACATTGCTTCTTGATTTCCTGTTTTGATGTTCATTAATACACCTCTGTTTCAGTTTCGCATGAAACTACTTCTATAAGGCATATTTAATTCAGTTGAATTTTCAGTTGTCAAACGGGATTTTCATCATGGATAACAATGCTCGCATTTCTCTGTTCAACGCTCATATAGTATGTAATACTAGACTCAAGACTCGAGTTGGTTTTACATGGCCCCTGGATTTTTTCGGCGGCCGAAAACGGACACTCCGATGGAGGGCTGGCAAGGTTCAACAGGAGGGGGGCGATGGATGCCACCCCCGCGCCCGCCAGCTGCAGAAAATGACATTTTTTCCCATGGAGGCGAAAACTTGACCGATGGGGGGGGATTCCCCCCGGCCCTCACGAAAAGGAGTGAAAAGGATGCCCGGTCGGAACGACGGGGAAAGGACATGATTCTTCGGAAAGAAGTTGAGACCGAGAGAGGTGTTTTTCCGCTCGGCACAATTTACTTTTTGTCCTCGGTCTTATTGGAGCCCTGTTCGAGTATGAATTGAAGTGTACTTATGTTTTTTTTTAAATCTTCTTTAATAAATGTTTAGTCAAGAGTTTTGTCGCTGTGATTAATTGTCGGCCGCATAGGCTTTAAGCGAACCCAAGATATCTGCTCCAGTCAAAATAGGCGGGCAGGTATAGAAGTGGCGTGCAGACTTCAGAAAGTGCAGCCAGGGACGCGCGAGGCGTTTTTACATAGTACATGCTGGTTAATTTATCAATTCACATAGTGTACCAATTTAAAAAAAAGAATAAACTCTTCTAAATTTTTATAGAATTACATTTTTTGTTTATGATATAATTATATTTCTAACACAAATAAGCACATTGGATAAAATTTTTTATTCGGAAATGAACTGAAAACTGCTATTTTTGGAGAAATGAAAACTGAAATTGAACCGATATTTGTTTTAGGTGAACCATAACGGAAACCGGTATAAAGTTAATGAATTATTATTATGGAACAAGTTACGGTTGGAAGCCTTGTTTTTTTTTTTTTTTACTTTCGACTTGATGTTTTCAGTACAAAATAAAAATCATTTCATACTTTTGATAAAAATCTGTCAATTTGAAGGTCCCCTGTCATCTTAAGTATTTTAAACTATTAATTTTTATAACACAATTTATATTTTTTTGTGGATTTTGTGTTGAGTAAATCCCCTATATAATAATAGCCTAAGTTATCTGTCTTTCTGTCCTCTAATTTATGAAGCTTTTGTCCTAGAATAGGGTGAGACAACCATATTGGATTCTTGATGAGTTAGGATTGGCAGCTTCGAAATCCACCCCTTTTCTAGCCTTTAATGCCATTAATTCAAACTCTATATTCCCCGGTTAACAGCAATCAATTTATTTTTTTATCAATTTATCATATAATAAATAAATAAAAATAACATTTTTTGTAGCATTATGACACCATTTCTTTAACCATCTCATATAATCGTTTCTGGTATATCTGAACTCTGGTATTACATAAATAATATTCTTTTCTATTTGGATAAAATAATAGATTAGGTACATATATAATAATTTTAAATTTAATCATCGATTATTTTTTGTTGCAATGAAAATTTTATCACCGTTATTAACAACAAATTCTTTTCATAAAAGTCTAGATGTCTATTTCACTGATTAATATATATCTAGCATTTAATCTTGGAAGACATATATCTTTGAAAATTAAGAAGTTTGTTCATTTGTGAGGTTGTTCTTATACATAACTGCACGGTTTGACTAAATAAATTCAATATGTGATTTTAAATTACATTGCCAGTATTGTGAGACTTCAGAGGAGTATGAAGATTAAAAAAAATATTGAGCTTGTACCAGATAATTTTCAGTTAAAAAACAAACCATTTTTTTCCTGCCTCATAGGGTACTTTACAATTCTGGAAAATTAAAATGTTTACTGATCCCGTTATACGGGCTACATGCTACTAATAAATTATTTGAGTACACAAGGAATTCCGTGGAATCAAAAGAACTATCGTTACAAACAGTGAGCCCAGTTCTAGTAGTTTTACCGCCGCGGAAAAAAGGTAAAATGCAGTCCATTCCCCGTCCGTCCATCTAAAAATACTCTTAAGAAAAATATGATTTACCAATAGATATAACTTCAAATCCGAGAAACGTCTTTCTATACTTGAAGCCCTAATTTCCAAAGGAAGCAAGATTCTTAAAGCAATAGGAAGATTCGGTGCAATATCCTAGTGTTGAATTAGTTTTAAAACTCCGATTAGGATTTAGCTTTCCTCTATTAATGAGGACTAAACTGAGAATTTTTCTCCCGCCAGATCAAATACGTTTATATCTCTTGCTTCCCTATTGGTCAAAATTATACCCAAATATATAAAGTGTTTGATTAATTCAATTATGCAGATACATTTTAAATCAAATTTGCTCTATAAAAATTAAAAAGAATTGCTGTATGTTAAATCAAATTAATGTTCTGAAGCATAAATCGACTGTAAAGATCATTTACTGTAATCTACTGTAAAGAAAAAATATTTGCATTGGTTAGCGTTTTAGTTAAATTCAAAATAATTTTGTTTGAGGTAATTATGCTTGAGGCTTTCAAATTATAAGGAAGCATAATTTATAATATATATTAATACAACTGTCTCTTAGAAACAAATATAATGCTTATCAATATCTCTCTTAAAATTTATTTCCTAGGACACCAATTTTACCGTCTTAAGAGCCGTCTATTCAAACATGTTTATCGTTACAGACAATACCGTCATTCACAGATTTCCCTGTATTTAACTTCAGATCTTTTCTAATAATTTCAAGCAAATACCATTAGTTTTTTAGTTCATATTTTTATAATTTTCTCTGTAAACAATTTACTATGAATTAAACTGTGATCATAAAGGCACAAAGCAACTTAAATCTCAATTCTTTAAATACCCAAATATCAACTTTATTCTTCCTATAAATATAAATAATACTTTTATATAAAAAATACATACGACATGAAATTGTTTATGAATTACTGAGGATACACAGAGGAATGTTACTTAAGACTTCTCAGAAACATTAGTTTGTTACAGGAAGAAATACCTCTGTGGAACCCCTAGTCTTCCTAGAATCAATCTTTTGTATCGGTCCCTACCGCAAAACTTCATTAACATACTTGCTGGCGGCAACATCAGTGAAAAGCCTTTTAGGGGAAACATTCTGTTGCAGTCCATAGGTTCGGGGAAGAATGGACCTATTGATTTTATCTTTTCCATTATGTCTTAATTTTTTAGAGGTAAAAGAGAAACAACAAAACTGTTTTGTAGCCTCTGGGAAGCTTTAAAAAGGCGAGATGCTATTGTCAGGTTTAACGAGTTATGTTAGGTAAATCAATCTTACGACAATTAACCTTTTAATGCACAGTTTTTTTTAAAGGCCAAAAAAATCAATTTTTTAATGTAAAAAACACAATTTAGAATGTTGTTTTGCCAAGAAAATTAGAAAAATTTGAGTATATTGGATATTTATACAATTCGTATGATTTCTAATTTTTAGAATATTATTATTATTGTCGAAAGAGTATATTGTTCAACTGGTAGGCAATCTACCAATTGAAAGTATGTTGTGTCATCCCTTGTTGCGTAGGTATCAAATCTGAAGTCCTTATGTTTCATGTTTTAAGAATAAAGTATATAAAGTGACGCCTCGAATCAAGGATGTCTTTACAACCAGAGGTTAGTAATAAAACAGTTAACAATTATATTTTATTTTTATATATTATATTTTAGTAAAATATATATTGAAAAATGAGCTAATAATAATCTGAATATGAAAATGCTGTCGGAAAGCGGCTCATAAGTAAAAGATATGTAGTAAGTGATAAATAGAAAAAAAATTATTTTATACTTAATAAGTAAGTGTTAATAAGTAATAAGTCTTAATAAGTAAGTGAATAATTGTTATAGCTTACAATCACATGTAAATAATAAATATCAATAAAACGATTGTTTTTTTTTCCACATTGTAATTTTCAATTCTCGATTGCATTCGAGTGGGAAAAATTATATCAATATAAAGTACAACGCCGCTCGAATTATCTCGATTGTACACAGTTTGGACAGTTTAGCAAGCTCGATTTAACTCGAGCATGCACGTTAAGGGGTTAATATGGAAAACTTGATATCCATAAAGTAAATTAAGAGATTGGCAATAAGTAGAAGTCAAGTTTTAATCGGTTACTTTCTTGTCTTATTCACAAAAGAGCAATGTTGAGATATATTATTATTAACACATTTGCATCAACAGCGCATATATACTTAGAATTTTCTTTGTTATTATCACAAAAGCGTATACATATCCCCCCCTCCAATTTCTTGGGCAGATTTTATCAGTTCTAGCAAGATGCATTACTAACATTTTAATGATTGGTGTATCTTTTTAGATACCGTTAAAAATAGCTTGTAGAATTTTTATGTTTTCTTAGAATGAGTATTCTTTTTGAGAGTAGGTAGACGGCAATCTTATAAAACTACAAATTATCTGGTAATTTCTATTTTTTAATTGTTTATAAATTTTCCATTTGATTTTCAAAGAGAGAACATAAATTTGTTTTTCAAAAATACATGGACTGAAATCATGACAAGCTGCTTTGTCGATTATAAAACTACATTTTTCAGTACTTATTTTACACCAAATACCAAATAAATCCTTTTTTTAATAAATGGCATCTTATGATGTTTAAAATTGTTGATAACTAACAGTTGATAACTAACAGGACATGCTGTAGCATTCTAAGTTGTTTAAACTTCATATTTATTTTATTCTGTGCAATGCACAATAATTAGATTTACTATATGAATAGATGTGTAATAGGCAGAATTGACTCTTCTAGTAAAGGGTTAAGTTAGAAGTACATTTTAAACCTAAATATAATCTTAAATTTAAAAGAAATTTATGGTCTGTTGATTTATCTTCAGTTACTTTTTGCAATTTTGTTGTATATTTAAAGTTGTCCTAGGCTATTTCTTTAAATTTTCAAATGATTTCTGCCATCTAAACATGAGTCTGTAATTCTTGTGGTTTTATTATAATTCAAAATATTTTTGTTATATTAACCAAAACAAATTTAATTGTTTTCCAATTTTTCTTCAGAAATGAAAGCAAAAATAGGTATCTAACCAAAATTGAAAAAACGATTGTTTTGGATAATTTGATTTTACCTGTGGATTAAAAACCTGTGAAAAAAATTAAAAACAAAACACAAGAAAACTAACAATTAAAAATATGTATTTATAAAGTATTGTTGGATTTTTTAAGCCACTGATATGATTAAATGATTTTTACTATAATTTAAATGTATAAAAAGCTTTAGAATTCTATATTAATAGTTCGAATAAAAACCTTGTAAATTTCACCATTCCTTTAACTCAAATAAAGGTCTATGAGGTTTAATTCCGTTCCGGCTATTAAGTTCTGTTTGTCACCGCTATGTAGTTTTTTATACTTTAACTATATTCTAGCACTGGGTTTATCTTTTTCAATATATTTTTCCCTACCATTTGAATTACCATTTTACTTTTCTCTAGTTTATCATTTAAAAGTTTCTCCTGTCAAATTAAAGAAAATGTGTTACATTTTACTACAATTAGATGAATATGCATGAATGTGGATTACACCACCTCATCCCCATAATTTGACATCATTTAACAAACTTCATATCTCAAATGTTGGCACCGATAGCTCAAAACAACTAAGAGAAACTAGTGTGAAAATAATTAGCAAATGGCAGAGAGTGATTAAACGAGTACTGTATATTTTAACTAAAATTTATTGGAAACACGGCTGAATACTTTAAATAGTATAAAGTATATACCAAGAAGGGATGTTTCAGACAATGGCAATTTCGTCTCGAAGGAGCGGAACTTCTGCGCTTGGCAGTAACCAACAACTACCTGGACAAATCTCGCCAGATGGCATACACGATGCACAAATGAGGACAAACTATCTTCTGGTACAGACTTCATCTTCAGCAATTAATTTTTATTTCAATAAAATTTCATTCTGAAATAAATTCATACTTTTCTCTTCTTTAGCATCTAAATTGTGTGGCTATCAATTTAATACAAATATACCACAATTAAATGAAGAGCCCGGAATGTTGTACCGGAATGTTGATTACATTACCCCATCCCCACAATTTAACATCATTGAACAAAGTTCATATATCAAATGCTGGCACAGTTATTGACCTTATGACTGGGTACCTTACAGTTAATACCTTATGACTGGGGCCCGGGCGCTTGGCCCGTTTGCCCTGTCGAAAATCAGGCCCTGTCCATTCCTCAAATGTTGATGTCAATAGCTCATACATTTATACGAAAGTAGTAAAAAGTATTAAGCAAATGAATGAGAGTGGATTGTATGTGTTAAACAGTTTATTTGTAATGCGTCTAAAATGCCTTTTTCACTTAAAAATGGGCACAATATGAACAATAGCTCATGTAATTTTTTTTAATAAAGCTATATTTTAAACAATCTAAAAATAATAATAATTTATAAAATAATTAATACCTACATTAAAATTTCAAGAAGGTTTACAAAAATGTATTGCTTATAACGTTAAATTTCGAAGCAGATAGAAAAAAAATTAAATTTTGAAGTGCACTGTAGACTTAGTAACCATACCTTTTAACTGGCAAGTCAAGATAGTGGTTTAAATATTACTCTAATTATATGAAGATTAAAGATTACTGGCATTCCCAATGAGGCACTGACTTGGGTACACCAAAGTTCATATCCCATTCCCATAGGTCTTCCAACAGATTATCATAGAGAGCAGCTCTCAAATTTTAGTCACCACAGCCCTCTTGTTGATCTAAAAACATTACAATTACTCTTGTAAGGGGGTGAATATAAAAGAGGAGAAATTACAAAATTATTAACATATGTCTTTAATGTTATGGAGCCAGGGATGTCGTTTATAAACACAAATGACTAATAACCAGGAGTGTCGTGGTATCACTTGCATATTCTTACGTTGGCGATATCCTGTATGAGAAACACAGCTCTCGAATGTTGCAGTTCCCAAATTCTAATATTTGTGGTATTTTCAAATATTCTATAATAGTGTCGTGGTATCGCTTAAATATTCTTACGTTGGCGATAACCTGTATGAGAAAAAAGGCTCTTGAGTGTTGCGGTTCTCAAATTCTAAGATTTGGAGTTCACTGGATAAAAACATATACATATTTACCAAAATTAAATGGATAATATCGTAATGATTGTGAAATTTGTTCTTGATCTGGCATATGCTTTTGATTGCGACATCATGTTTGAGATCCACCACCCTTTAGGTTTGCTCTTCTCAAACTCGGCTGTCTCATATTTGGGCTTCAATTAAGAAAACTAACCAACTCATTGAAACTTAACTGATACCGTACAGACCAGAACTTGTTATCTAACAGACATTTATCTACCTTGCTGAAAAGCGTACTTTTGTACTGAACGTAGATCGATAACTTTCTAACCAGACTATCGCCAGACGGGCTCTAATTTCCCACTCATCTCAGATTAGCAGTATTTATTGTCGACCCTTTTGTGTAACAATTGACTTTTTGATAACGCTCTGAACGTGAGAATGTACTGAAAGTTGGTTTATTGAATACTACAAAAATAAATAGTAAAAATACACGAAAAAGAAATTAAGCTTTAATTCCTGTAAATGTATAAGTAAATGCATTTAAATTACAAAATTATAATTATTGATATTAAAATCCAAGCAAATAATTATGTACTTTAGAATGGCAATTATTTATACTTTATTTATAATTTAATCAATCAAATTAATATATTAAGTAGAATGGGCATATACTACAAAATGTAAATTATACAGTATTTATAACATATAAGTAGTAAGCAGGGATACATGGACCATGTACTCCTGCTTACTATTCATATAAACTTTAATAAATATTCTATAAAAGTTTTTCTAAAAAGAAAACACTCAAATTAACAAAGAAAAGTTCAATCAGTTAATAATATTAACTCTAAGCTGTTTTAACCATAATAGTGGCTGTAGCTATATGGAAAAATTAGGATAAGTATCAATATATTAGTATAAAAATAAGACTAATATAACTAATTTACTTACATTTGTTAATAAAAGTATTTTCAATCTTCCCATATAATGCTAACTAAAGGTGACTGATCAAAGGAGGCGTTACGGCGAAATTAAGTTTATTTATTAAGATATCAGATACATTGGCTAACATATCCGATGACAATGTCATGTAAAGATCTTAATATATATATATATATATATATATATATATTACATGGTGTTTGTTTACAATTATTTAATACATTTTAAGAATTTTAACATTTGCCTCTTAAATATCTCTAAAGCAAATTTTATTATAAAGCAAAAAAACAAAGATATTTATTAAAAAATAATTTTCATATTTTTAATCTTTAATGATTTTATATTACATTCCTTAAAACAGCAAAATTAGGCAATAACATTTTAGTTGTATTTTAAGCTAACCGAAAATTATATTTTAAAATTTTCTATCAAAATGTTTTCTAAATTTTCTAAATGTTTAACATTTAACCTAATTTTTTTACAAATGTGATACGAAACCCTAATAAACTTTAAGTTATACAGGATTAGTTATTATCACAGTGAACAAGACTGAATCTAGCAGTTTTGAAAACCCAAAGAAAAGTATAAAATGTTCTCTATTCTCCCATGGTACAAATTACTTTGCTGAAAACAGTGTAGAAACATGAAATAAATATTTTTTTCACTTATCACAAATGTTCCAAACACTTACTACTCATTCTTATTAACATGGATTGTCTAACGGAATATTTTGTTATGTATATTTATATATATATGTTTTGTTTGTTTGTTTTGTCAGGCTTTTCCTAACATATCCTAAAGTACATACTTGTCACGTTTGACTCAGTATTACCACAAATGAAACAATAAATTCTGTGTTTTTCCTTTTGTATTAAGGCAGTGAAAATCGAAAGACGTACCCATACTTATGCGTCGCTCTATACTTCTTATATCAAATTGCTTCTTATTGCAATATTTCTTAAAATAAATACTAGTATGAGATACATTCTGCTTGCTGGTTGCATTACTAATTGACAATTCAATTAAACGTAATAAATATAAAATAATTATGATCTAAGTTTCCAGGCAAAAAATAGTTATGCGTTGTGGTATATTTTTATATGATTTTTTCCTAACGTATCCTAAATTTTCAAGCCAAAATGGCTATATATAAATAGCTGCCCTGGACCCAGCTCTATATCGATATATAGTTATGTAGGTAGATATATATATATATATATATATATATGTATATATATATATATATGCATATGTATATATATGTATGTATATCTATATATATATATATATACATATATATATATATATATATACATATATATATGTATATATATATGTATATATATATATATATATATATATATATATATATATATATATATATATATATATATATGTATGTATATATATATATATATGTATATATATGTATATATACATATATATATACATATATATATACATCTATATATATAATATATATATATGTATATATATATATATATATATATATATATATATATATATATATATATATATATATATATATATATATATATATATATATATATATATATATATATATATATATATATATATATATATATATATATATATATATATATATATATATATATATATATATATATATAGTTAGATACATCTTAATGGTAATTATAATATGTATACATAAATCTAATAGAGTGCACATTAATAATAAATATAATTTAGATCTTTAAACACAGTCTAAAATAAATGTACATTACATACATAAACAATTGATGCTGATTAGTTAAGCTGTCTAGAACGGTATGTGGGTAAGAAAACTTTTATAGCTTCCTAGATTATACCCTAGTGTGTTATATATATGTTTAACTGTTATATAAATTATATATATATATATATATATATATATATATAGATTATAAATACTACATACATATATATATAGGTGTGTGTGTGTGTCTGTATGTATACATATACTTGAGAGTAATGATTAGCTTGTGTGGGTGTGTGACAGTCTTAAGTTCCGCAGCAATTCCAGTGACGACATTTTTGTTTTGGCCGCAAGTACGTGATAAACAAGTGGGCAACCGTTAATAGATGTTATCAGCTCTGCCACTCCAGACGAGTTACAAATGTTTGTTTACTATTTGCGCGATCCCGTGAAAGAAAAATCCGATAAGGGGAAAAGGCGGGAGACACGCAGAATAAGAAAAAAAAAAAAAAACCGCTCTGCATTCACAGAGTGGCGCTCAAGGAAAAAATATCATTCAGGATTAAAATTTATTAGACGCGAAATATTGCATCCAGGCTTAGATTTTTAATCTACTTTTTTGGTTACAAATTCTTCTATTTTTGGAGATACCCACACACAGATCTATATATGTATACTAGAGAATCCGACAGACGTTGTTCTGTTTTAACGCTGTATATGCAAAAACTGTAAAATCTTTTCAAATAAATTGTAATTGTGGTTTTTTTTTAAGTTTTAGCTACTACTTTATGGTGACCAAAACTTCGGGAGACCGTTGGTTTGGTTTGGTTATGTTTACAGTGTTATGGTTTATTCTTTTGCAACAAAATGGCTAATGATGTCAGGACCTACTGCTTAAAGAAGATTCCGATACAGACATCCATGAGCAGTGGCAATGGTACCCCCGAACTCCGGTAAAGAAAATCAATTCCTTGACTATTCGTCAATGGTTTGGAAACTGTCGGAGATCACTGCAGATTCCATAGTCTAATACACACACATGCTCTATGTGTATATACTAGACGACCCGACATACTTTGTCCTGTTTTAACGGATTGTAAATTTTTTTTAAAACAAATTATAAATTGGACAGTTTTGATGGAAAATCAAAGCAATTTAAAAAATACTTGACACCACCACTCGTACAATCATCACAAAAGTAATAAGATTAAATTAACATTTATTAATAGAATTTTACTTTGACAATAAACCTCTATTTTTAAAATCCAAACAAGTTACATTAAGTAATTGCACCATTTCTATCTATAATGATATTATTATTAAGTATTAAATCGTAATATTAAATGTATTTTAGATATTTGAAAATCAAGCTAATTATTCGATAAAATAATGAACATATATATATTGAGAGAGAGATAGAGAAGAAATTTTTATAACAATTATCTTGTTCAAACCATAAAAGAAAAAAAAATAACATCACATGCTACAGCTTTAAGTAAAATTTAGCTAAACAAAATTCCAATAACAAACGAACTTACAGTATCGCGAGTGGATTGAAAAACAATAAAAGGAGTTAAAAGGAGTGAGAAAATAATAAAAGGGCAATACTTAATAGAGAAGTATTTTACTATGACATTAAATCTCTATTTTTAAATTCCAAGCATAAAACAATTTACATTAATTAATTGTGTTATTTATATCTATAATGATAATATTATTAAGTATTAAATCGTAATATTAAATGTATTTTAGATATTTGAAAATCAAGCTAATTATTCGATAAAATAATGAACATATATATATTGAGAGAGAGATAGAGAAGAAATTTTTATAACAATTATCTTGTTTAAACCTTAAAAGAAAAAAAAATAACATCACATGCTACAGCTTTAAGTAAAATTTAGCTAAACAAAATTCCAATAACAAACGAACTTACAGTATCGCGATTGGATTCAAAAAACAATAACAGGAGTTAAAAGGAGTAAGAAAATAATAAAAGGTCAATACTTAATAGAGAAGTATTTAAATATGACATTAAACCTCTATTTTTAAATTCCAAGCATAAAATCATTTACATTAATTAATTGCGTTATTTATATCTATAACGATGATATTAATATTTATCATATTGTAGCATTAATTATATTTTAGATATTTGAAACTCAAGCTCATTATTTAATAAAATTATGAGCATATATATATATATATATATATATATATATATATATATATATATATATATATATATATATATATTGAGAGAGAGAGATAGAGAAGAAATTTTTATGACAGATTAAATTTATACACTTTAAGGTTTTTCACGTCTGATACATTTTAAAGTGTTGAACTTGACGAAATTTCTTCATATTCACTCTTCAGTTTTGAAATATGTATATATTTATTCATTAAAAACCTCGAAAGAAATTTAAATTTTATTAAAAGTTTTTAAGAAATATAATTTTTAAAAAATAACCTAAAATTGCAAAATTCTCCCAGGCTAAAGACATTAAGAAAATTAAATTTCAGACCTTAGTAATAATGAAAATAAATTAAAATTGTTATTTTGGTTTGGTTTAGAGCCCTACGGTCAATTGTTTTGCAACCCGACGGCTAATGAGACCGGGACGTACTGCTTCAAGCCGATTTCGAACGGATAAGAACATCCCTGCCACAGTGGGATTCGAACCTACGAACTCTGGATTCGAAGATCAGTGCCATTGTTATTTTGCTTCTTAACTAAAAGTTTATTGAGGAATTCTAAAAAAAAAAACACCCCTTTCGCAATAAGTGGCTTAGTTTACCCACTGTAAAATTCTTATATGGATTGTTTTTTGTCCTGGGCAGGATTTGTAAACACTGTTTAGAATAGAATAAAAAATATTCTGTTTTTAACAAATTTGATTAAGCAACACTGTATCATCAAATATCATATACACAATCTCACAGCCATACTGCTAGCTGAATACGTGTACGATTATTTTCCTTTATATACACACACATATATACATGCATGTAGTTATATATATATGTATATAAATAAATAAATAAATAAATAAATATATATATATATATATATATATATATATATATATATATATATATATATATATATATACATATATATACATACACACACACACACACACACACACACACACATATATATATATATAATATATATATATATATATATATATATATATATATATATATATATATATATATATACATATATATATATATATATACACACATATATATATATAAATATATATATATATATATATTATATATAATATATATATATATATATATATATATATATATATATATATATATATATATATATATATATATATATATATATATATATATATATATATACACACATGATGATGTTAATCACGTTTACTTTATCACAATTCTGTTAAAGTATCACCTATACTCTTTGCGTAAGGTTGACCGCAGTGATAATTTATAGTAGGTCCCGATAAGATTCTGGTGATGGAACTTCGATCCTGAGATATAGGGAGCTCAAAGTCCGGAAGAACGGGCGGTCAACTTTATCGACTCCTGACACCTAGTACTACAATAAAGAGATGTCGGGTCTGGGAATAATCAAAACGACTAGCCATGAACTTTCAACCCTCAAAAATGTTACATGAAACAGCATTTTTTTCCTAATGATTAAGAATACGAAATATTTGTTTAAGGTGGGAGATCATGTTGACAGTTCAAAAGAAACCGATTTTTTGAAGCAATACTAATGGATACATTGGAATGTTACTTCATAAAGAAATTTTTCAAAATCTATTAAAATAGAGGCTATTGCTGAATTTTCGCTATTTTTAGCATCTATTTTCATAGTTAAAAGTTATATTTGAAGCTTTTTTTTTTCGAAAACTGTATTATTTTATATTGCATGCACCCTTATTTAAAATATATTTATCCTAAAACCTGCATTTTTAAATTATTAATTTATTAATAAGGTTTTGTTAAAACTTCAATATAATTTAAATTTTGTCAGAGAAATTTGTGTATAGTAAAACTAAACGTAGAATTTTGAAATAGGATTATTACAGCATTAATTACACTGATGAATATGAATATATTATGAAGTTGAGGTTCAGTGTATGATACGGCGGTTCAGAAAATATTTAAAATGTAACTGCATTAGAATTTCTTAAAATTTTAACTGAAATTGAAAATTTTTGTTTTCTTGTTTAAAAACAAAAAGAAGCAAATATTCTCTTTATTACTAGTTAATTATTGTTGTTATATATATATATATATATATATATATATATATATATATATATATATATATATATAAATAATGTATATACATATATATTCAAACATTGATTTCATACCAAACCCGTTATATTACCAATTGTATGTTAACACACAAATCTTCCATATAGTACTTACAAAGTTATAAATCAGGTAAAGAGACCTATAAACATGTGACTCTTAAAAAAGATCAATTTTGCTAAATTTATTTTATCTGACAACTATTTCATTTGTCTGTCTCATTCCATAAGCAC
>CM063501.1:151468648-151546148 GCA_032207245.1 Pardosa pseudoannulata
TTTTTTTATAACGATCGGACCTCAGAGTCCCGGCGCGCGTCATCGCGAGTTAAGTTATATGTTGAAAACTAAAGTTTGTATACATTTGCCGAAACATATTTCTAATTTAAAATCATATAAATGGTTAAAATTATACGGAAAGCATCTATCTTCTGATAAACAAAATGTGTAGTTAACAAACAGTCCATTAATATCAATGTCAGCACCGTATACTTTTAACATCAACGTTAAATAATCAATCCCACTGTTAATCTAATTTATCACTCTTTCTCCTACATAAAGCGACAATTTATACAGTAATAATGGATTTTGAGTATTTGGACACTTCTAAAAACTTGACCATCGGTAGTTCAGTTGGCAAATATAATGCTCTTGTAACTGGAGAGTTGGGGTTCGGATCCCGAGCCGGCCTAAGATTCATGGAAGCTGACTAAGGCATGTAAACCATGTTTGTGGTCACAATCTTCTCCAAGTTGTTAATCAATGCCTCTGGGAGTGGAAAGCCAAGCCTCTGGGTCTTCTGCTTGGTCTCTGCTTCCAAATTATGAGGACCCACTTGAACAAAAAGTCGTACTTTCTCCTTTGAGGTGCTCATTAAAACGAAAGGCGCACCCCTTTGCCTTAATACAAGTGGTATATGGCTTATTGTGCCTAGTTTGACCGCATCGGAAACAGAAACAACTGAAAGCTTAAAAGTTTAAGTACTGAATAATTTGTATTCATACAGCAAAATGTTCAGAAAAAATGCGTATTTATTTTGCTTTAATTTTCAGTTTATTAATTAATTCTAATTAGTATATAAAAAATAATTGTAATTTTTACCAATAAAAATATTTTTATTCCCTCTTATTTCAATAGTGTTCAGCTCCACAACTTCTGTGAATTCCTATTTTACATATAACATATTTAAAAAGAATCGTTTAAGCCCATTATCGTTTTATTACCACATACCTCAAACTGTCACATGGTTCGCCTTGATAATTTGTCTATAGCATCAAAAATGCTCGACGTAAATTGCAATCTAGCTATTTTTTTACCTTTTGTTAGTATAATCAGGAAGTCAAACTGTTATTTACAGATGATTAATATCCACATAACAATGTTACTGCGAACACCTTAATTGAATTTCAATCGAAATTTAAAAGTTTTAACGATGTTATCATTCAGAAGACAGCGGATTTTCAGAATTAATTTTGATTTTGACCGAATCCTCTTAAAAAACTAATATGTTACTAGCTATATATTTGTGTATAAGTTGTTTTTTTTTAATTTTAAGTACAATCTTAAAAACATTAAAAGCTAATACTTATTTTTTCAAAGGAAAAGTTACTGAAAATATTTCATGCACATATCTTTTACGTGTAATTGGATCATTTTTACTGTTGGTGTACCGTTTAGTTCTTAAAATATTCATCCTAAGTATAAAAGTAATAAGCAAGGACATGATAACTCAACTTGTGGTTTCTGGAAGTTGAGATAATTCAACTTTTGTTTTGTTTACTTTTACGTTTCGATTCGATACATTGTGATTCGATGTACCATACCAGTGCTTACTATAAGGCGGGCAATAAATTTTATTACACCCCTAGTTTTATTATCTTAGTTAAGGGGTCTTAGGGTTTTTAAACCTTCAAAAAGATTTTAAAAAATTATAACTGATTATAGTTTTGCATTTGTTTCTGAACACATTAAAAAAACAGCTTTTAAAAATTCGGTGTAGATCACGAGTATTAGACAAAATAATGTTTAGATATATGGAATATCTGGAGGTTGTTTATATTCTGAAGGCGTAATCAACTTGAAGTTTGCTGAAAAACGAGATGAACTTCAAACTTTAAAAGAATAACAGACTAAAATTAGAAAAAAAAAAGAAAAAGGAGAAACTGGTTGTTCAGTCTTCATAAAAGACTTACTATTTTAATTTTTAATTTTTAAATAATTCATCATAGTTATTTCATTTTTATTCTTTATTGACTGTGTTTTCTGTTCTAATTGTTTGTATTTCAACAGATGGCATCACCTGCAATGGTTTTATTTTTATTTATTAATTAATTTATTTATTTTTGGTTTTAGTATTTCAGGCAGAAAAAGATGGTTGTTAGTTTGGTGTTCGATGTATGTTTAATTCTACTCATTTAATCAATATTTTATTCATATACATATGGAAAACATATATTGAAACCCTACAATAATTCTTAATTCATTTTATGTACTGTTAATTCAGCTTGATATGTTGCATAATTAAAAGAAAGTTGTGTTTGAAAATAAATTTCTGTTTTCAGCCCTAATTTCGGTTTATACAGATCCTTCATAGCAAATCACAAGAATAAAAAGAATTTAAGCAATTACCTTACTCAATTGTTGATTTTCATTACTGTTGGACATTTAAATTAATTAATTGACTTAAAACCGAAAAACAAGATCCATGTTTCTTCAAAGTAAAATCCTTTTTATTCATAACACTGGTGTTAGCTGAAGGTATTTCTTATGTATCTGAGAGATTTTAAGGAAACTAAGTTTTTTTATCTGTCACTTTTTCGTTATTTTAACTTGAGAGGTTTTTTTCTCAAAATTATAATGTTCACCTCTATCCGTAAAATTAAAAAAAATGTATTTAATCTATCTGCTTGAAATTTTCGGTGTTTGAATACATGATTACTAGCTACAGGATAAATTAATATTTCGAGGAAATTTTAATATTTTCAATATTTTTTGATTGAAATGAAACTCAAAAGTGTAATTTATTTTTTTTTTAATTTTTAATTATTTTTTTAAATAGTTATTGATGTTAAATTTATAATGTAGTTACTTCTTTCTATAGAGCATACATTTCTAATCAATTTAATTAAAATTAAGATTTATAAGTTAATTAGAACTTGAAATACTTTAAGGATAGTAAATGATATCTCAAAACATTTTGTTCTGTTAAAATACATTATATGTTTTTTATTTTAGAATAAAATGTATTTAGCATTTGGAAATATTAAATTTTAAAAAGTTATTAAAAGGTGGTAATCTTTTTTAAAAATTGTAATAATATTAAGTTATTGGTAGTCGAAATAAGAACACATTTACACTGTTACGTATCAGTTTAGAACCGCTAAGATTGTTTACATCATTAAAATAAGTTGTCTGGGAAATTTCCCAGTGTTTGTTATTTGTGACATGCAGCTTCAGTTGTGGAATTACGTTGAGAGAGCCATGGATAAGTAATCCTAATCCCTATTTACTTTTGTTTATGTTTGGACAAATTTGGACTCCATTCGAACGATTCTTAACATATTATACAGAGGCTGTTCCCACACTTTTTAGACGATTTTGGTTAGAGGTATTAAAAATTCTTTTGTTGCAAAATAAATAACTGCATTTGTACTATGTTTTTAAAAGTCATAATTTTGGTCTATGGCTAGAGAAGTTTTTTTTTATTCAAAATGGCTATGTTAACAAAGCAGTGGTTTGAACGCTATATTTATGCTCTTTCCGAAGAGAAGTATTCATATTCCGTTATCTAAAAATAATGTGAGAGTCATTTTTTTGTGATATCTAAAGCACCGATAGGTAATATTGTCTAAAAAAAAGGAAAAACGTCAAATTGGAGCCTCAAGTGGGACAAAAATTCTGAACAAGAATCCAAGGAAAAAACAAACATCTTCGACTATTGTATTGGTACGCTGTTTAATGTTAAAAGAAAATACGTCAAGTCAAAGGACAGTTGTAAAATCAATAAAATGCTCGATGTCCACTGTAAAAAAAAATGATAAATGATTTAAATCTTAAAAAGGCGAAAAAACGCAATGTGCATCGTCTTTCTTTAAAGCATATCGCTGAACACAGGACACGCTGCAGAATCCTGCATGTGAAAAATTTATCCAAAGGAAAATGGGAAACAATTGTCACAATAGATGAATCATGAGTGTATTTAAATGATTGCAGCAAAAAAGAACCCTTTATTATCATTACAGAGGATAAAGAAATTATTATACACGGTATTAAGTCATATCATTAAGTACATGGTTCAAAAATCTAAAGAAAGTCTAAGGGATGTCTAAAACATCTAAGGGATTCATGATTTCTGCTGGGATTACATAAAATGTGAAGCTAATAATAAAGAGAGTTGAAAAAAATGTCAAGATTAACTCCGAATACTATCAGAAACATATTTTATTGCCAATTTTTCTGAATGAAATACCCTTGCTTTACCCGCAGTGCATCAATCTGTGTAACTCCATCAAGACAAAGCTAGCAGTCCACATCAAAATCCACTGTACATTTCCTAAAAGAAATGGAACAAAAAACAGGTATCAAGTCCGTACCTTTCACTGATATCCCTACCTATGTATCACCTATGGATTTTTCTGCTTTTGGACTTTTAAAATTCGCATTATCCAAACGTTGTCCCACAACCCTTACAGGACTGACTCTGGAAAGCTGTTCAGGAGGAATGGTATAGAATACCTCTTCTGACACTTCAAAAGACATTATTATCGAGGAAATTAAGGTGTCGCAAGATAGTTCAAAATAACGGCTATCAGATAGTACATTTCAAACAAGAATTTTATGTAATTCAGTTTTGTGACAAAAATATACATCGTCTAAAAAATATGTGAACAGCCTCTATAAGTCTATTCTGTTATTAACACTAAGCATTCGGAGAAAAATATAAATAGAAAAAATAATAATATTTAAAATTTACATTTCTCCGTGTAAATTATATTTAATAATTCATTTAATCTAAAAAAGTGGAAGAATTTTGCTGTTCAAAATGCATTAATTTTAACTATTGTTTTACATTTTAAAGTAAGTTGTCGACAAATTCAGTATACTTTCAAAATTATTTCATAATTAGAAATTCACCGGAAACGCTTCAAATATTTTAAATAATTGAATTTTTTTTAATCTGCACAGAGTAGTTATTAATAACTGATGCATTTATTATGGTAATATTTATGTTAATTACAAGTGTATTAAACAAAAATATAAATCGGAAAAATAATAACAGCTAAAATTTCCCTTTCTCCGTAAAAATGATGTATAATAACTCATTTAATTTAAAAAATGGTAGACATTTGATGTTTAAAATGTATTAATTTTAACTTTTATCTTACACTCTAAAAGGTAAATTGTCGATAAATTTCGAAATTATGTAGAAGGTAGAAATACACCTGAAACGCGTCAAATGCTTTGAAATAATTCGAATATTTTAAAAACTGTGCAGTGTAATTATTAATAACTGATGTGTATATTATGATAATATTTATGTAAATTACAAAGTTATTAAACAAAAATGTAAATTAAAAAAGTAATAATAGTTAAAATTTCCATTTGTCCTTAAAAATTATATATAATTAATTTAATTTTTAAAAAAATTGTAGATTTTTGCTACTCAAAAGGAATTATTTTAATTACTATATTACACTCTAAAAAGTAAATTTTCTATAAATTATGAAATTTTATGAGAGTTAGAAATGCACCTGAAACGCTTCAAATACTTTGAAATAATTTTAATTTTTCAAAATCTGTACAAAGTAATTATTAATAACTGAAGCGTATATCATGGTAATATTTATGTTAATTACAAGAAGATTAAACAATTTCTTTAATTATTACTCTTAGTTATATTTTATGATTCAAAGTGACAAAAATAACGAACTTTCAGACACATTTTAACCAGCTGAATGTTTACAGTAGTATTTTCTAAAGTGTTATACTTTGGACTAATTCATATCAAAATATTATGCAGAATACATGACCAAAGTAATTAAATTATATTTGAATTTCGTATTGTATACTATATTACTATTGTGTGGTTTTTTTGTATCATTTTTAAAAAATTCAGATGGTAGCTCTTATTCTCCCACCTCTACAATATGAAAAAAATGACAATTTTTTTTGTAGTAAACATGTTGTTTTGCTTTACGTGATCTCAAAAAAGTGTGTCGTAATAACAAACTAAACGATTTCATCGCAATTTATTAGCGAAAATATTTTAATGTTTCTCGAAAACAACTCGAGTTTTTGAGTGCGTTTTAGGAATTAGGTTGTTTCGGGAAAATTGAGCAATATTGGAATTTCTTATAAACAGTTATTTTGGATAAATAACAGTTATTGCATCAAAAGTAAACCTTGATAAATATTTGTGGTCCACTATTTTGTAACGATCATTATAATCTGAACGATTTTTCTTCATTTCTTCTTCAGGACTTTTATTTTACAGAGCATCATAAGAAAAATTAAATTAACCACTTCCTTTACAAATTTTTTTGAAAAAAATTCTCACATTTTTAAATTTTATTATTAAATCCGAGGAAGCAAAACAAAAAAAAATATGCAGGTTTAAAGCTGACTTTTTTAAGTTGAATTTTTTACAGGTGCAAAAGCAGTTTACTATCCCGAGTTATCTCGGCAAATGGAAAAAAGTTAAATATTAGTCTTTGTATGATAATTTTAGAAACAAGGGACATGACAAAGTGATATCTGACATTCTGTTCACTGGCATCTGTTTTCTTTTTTTACCTCTGGAATATCTTTTACGGGAGTACAGAGTACAATGTCTCGTTGGATTTGATTTTTTTTTGCAGTAGCAGGAATACCATCTGGAAAATGCCATGATGTTAACCTGAGATGAGAAAGACTAATGCTGGGTCTTCCTGATGTGACAGAAAATTCGTCAAGATGATTTTTCTCAACTATCCTTCTTTATACAATATTATACCCAAGCCGACGGGTACAATAGGGAAAATACTTGATCAGTCTCGCCAAAAGAACCGCGAAACCAACAAAACTGCCAAAGCTGAATATTTCCTTTTATTTCCTCCAGGTCAAGTAAAAACGTGATAAAACAAATTGTACTGACAAATTCTGTTTCACCCGAGTTTTCTCGAGATAATAATTAACTGCAATATATACGAACCCGAGATAACTCGGGATAATCAGGCAAGCGGTTAAATCTGTAGTTGATAACTACTTACATATGTAACAGATTACTCATGGAACAGTCATAGTAAATAGTTCCATGAGTAATCTATTTCGATTTATATTATTTATACTGTATAGTGCATTTAACTCAGAAGAGGTAACAGAATGCTTAGATACAATTATATTATAATAGTAAAATGATCGATTCAAATATAAAATAAAAAATAAAACCATTTTAATTTTCAAAAATATTTTATTTAAAAAATTAACACTTCAATCAATTCTGTTGACTATGCCTTTTAGAGTAAAACGACTTATATTCATATTTATATATCCTAGAGTAAAATATGACTCTTATTGATGTTTAAAGTAAAACATATGACTCCTATATTAAAATATGTAAGCAACTATGAGTGTTAGCTTCCACCAGTGATTATCAATCTGTACGGCTTGCCTCCTTAGGAGGGCGTGATAACCTTAAAGGGGCATATTAACATTAAGCGTATCGAAAATGTGAAAATAAAAGATTGTTTAAAAAATTATTAATTTACTGAAAGGAAGCAAAACAAAATACAATCTGACAAAACAGAAAATAGAATACACATTTACATTGTTATAATATACTTATAAATGTATGAGTGCTGTTCAATGAATTTGATAATTTATTTATCAGTACTGAATTAAGAACAAGTTCAATAATTACTATTGACACCCATGGGTTTGTCTTTCAGAGCAAAATTTTTAAGACACTAAGAGATGGCAGCACCATGCAATTTTGCAATGTAAACAGATTACAGTACACAGAGTGCATCAGATTTTTACGCATGCGTACACAGTGCATCCTTTTTTTTTGGAAATATATACTAGGTGAGAGGCTAGGCACAAGAACACAGAAGCGTCGATTCCAATTCTAGCATTGAGCAGATTGGTGTTGTCAAATATCAACAAATTCAATAATTATCTTATTAATTTCCCTAGTTCAGAATTAAGATTCTATTGTAGCTTTGGTGTAAAAATACATTATTATTGCATTCAATACACTGTTATTATATTAGGGAAGGATACGATGAAAATATGATTGAAAATTGGGTTGCAAATACTGACAGTCTGTGAGACACTGGTCTACACTCATCAGTCATGAACTGTATTTTAAAACATCACAAAATGCCATTATAAAGAGAAGAAAAATTCTGGTAAGAGATTTATTACAACGTGCAATATTCTATAAATCACAAAACATAATATTCTATAGAGAAAAATGAAATATAAAACATTTAAAGAAAAAAAATTAATACATAAGGCTATTTCAGAAACAAGCAACAGTACTTCAGAATATTTATTTAAATATTTCAACTCATCTACAGTATTAAAAAATGACCTAATTTTTTCAACAAAGAAATCAAAATTAGTTGCTACAGTACATACATTTTACGGAATTTTGAGGATTAAATAAACTTGGTAATTTTATTTTTAAATATAAGTTATAATGTAGTCAAATAAATTAGTACATTACTCTTTAAAAAACAGGAAATCAAAATCAATACTCCGGAATACAAAGTACGTTATGTAGTAATATTCAACCACAAAGGATTAATATATATTAATAAACAACATATATATATATATATACATACATACATACATACATATATATATATATATATATATATATATATATATATATATATATATATATATATATATATATATATATACTTTAAGTATCGCGTATATGGGTTATTTTCATTTCTATGTAAGTATTACATTTCCTAAAATTCAATTTCTTGCATTAATTTAATCCATTAATTCCTTACGTTGATTTTTGATGATAGTTAAAAATAGTTTGTAGAAATGTTTTATTTTTATGAAACGATATATTCTTTTTGAGAGGAAAGTTAAATGGCAATCTTAAACAACTCCTTGAAATTTTTATTATATCGTATTATTTATAATTTTTCTATTATAAAATACATTATATACAAATTCGTTAAAGCATACGAAATTTTGCTTTCATACGTAAGTACATGTAGATATAAATCTTTGTCCTGATTTTAGTATTGTTGGAAAAAAAAATATTTTTTGTCAAAGCTTAAAAAATTACATAACTTTGATCTAAATGACAAAATTGTAAATAATAAGTATTTGAAATATGAAAAATTTGTTCGGGATTACAATCTACTTTTCCTCTAAGAAATATTATTCTATGAAAATATAAGAATTCTACAAACTGTTCTAACTATCCTCAGAGAGGGACACAAAGTACTGATGTATTAAACTATATAAGAATTGGAATGTCAGGTAATGTAATAATACTACACAAGAATAAAAATAATATATACACTATAGCTACAACGTATAGCATATTTGATGAGGGTTTTTTTAATATATGTTAATCCTCTGTAGTCAAATGTTGCGGCACAGTGTAGTTAATGTATTATAGTATGAATTTTAGATTCCTTTATTTTAAGAATGATATACTAGTTCAATTGAGGACATTATAACACACATTTAAAATCAAAATTAATAAGTTTTTCTTATACACTCAAAAAAGCATGCGATTTGCTCTCTAAAACCACTTTTCTTTGGACTGTATGCTAAAAACATTTTGAGTAATTTTTATGTATTGCAGATGAGTTGAAATATTTAAATAAATGTCCTCAATTTTTGTTAGATATTTTAATACGAGCCTGTTGGATAAGGTTTCGCTCGCAAATATTTTGCATTTCTGTATTCTATAAAAAATATTGTGAATATGCTTCAAATAAGTCTTAGCAATAAAGTTTCTGTGAAAGAAATTATGAATATGTTTTCTAACCGTAGAAACTTGTAGTAAACATAATGTTAAACTTATTTATATTTAATACTCTCCATATACTTAAAAATATCAGAACAGTAATATTAAAAAGAAATAAAATCAAAATTTAATGCAGTTATAACAACACATTGAACACTTTAATGTTATTTTAATTTAGAGATAAATGTTTAGAAGTTAATAGATTCGAATTTTTATAAAATATTTACTATCATACATTTCGAATTAGTAAGCGAATACATAATCATTTTTTGTACATGATACTCTTCTTAAAAATGTCAAAAAAGTAATAATGCAATAAAATCGACATTTATAGCAATTATATCACAAGGGACACTTTAATGTATATTATCATTTTTTACCCCAAGGTCTTTAAACACTCTGGATAAGTCACTAATATATTTTAGGTGAAGAAAATAGAGAAAACATTTCGAATATGATATGGAATCTGTAGTTTTTAAATATATATATATATATATATATATATATATATATATATATACATATATATACATATATACATATATATATATATATATATATATATATATATATATATATATATATATATATATATATATATATATACTTTTTATAGTTTTATTACTATTCCAAAATAAAAAAAATAAATGTAACTTTTTTATCCAGTTTAGAGCATGGTTCAAACTGGATAAAATCTGTTCATAAAAATAGGCTGAAATTTATAGTCTTATAATTTTTTTATTTACTAGTAAGTTGGTATTGATAGCTACAGAAATTATAAGTCCATTGTTGACTCTGAGCAGTGAGTAAATTGATTTTGCATTAATGTTTTTTTAAATTACTTCTAATTGTTAAGAAAGAGAGAAAATAAAAGTTATTGGGAATAAAATATTAAATAATTGCTTCACCTCAAGAGGAAACATTTATTTAAAATTTTCAATTATTGACTTTAATACTTTAAATAATTTTAATATTTGAAAAGAGTTTAAATGTTATGGTATAAATTTAAGTTTAAAATTTCGTTTTATTTCTATTTAGCTAATCTGTAAAATTAATCTTCTTAATAATATTATAAATTTTACTGAAATATTTTAATCAAAATTGTAAAAAAAATACATCCTCTAAAATATAACTAAGTAACAATTATTAAAAATTATCAACAATGTTTAAGGCTTTTTATAGAATGAGACGTTAGAGCAGTTTTTGAATGTTGCGTTAAAAATGTATATTTCTCGATAGTCAAACAATGATAGATTTTACATGTTATCTTCACTAACATAGATTTGGAATAATTTTTTTAAAAGATAATTCTTATTGTTATACTAAGAATATTTTTAAAAAAGGTTTTATTTCTAAAGTAATGCATGTTGAAACTGTGTCTGTTAAGAACAATTGTAATCTTTTAAAAGACTTAAAAAATTATACAAAAATTAGCGACATATTTCAGACCGTTTTTGAAATCATGTGAAATTATGTAAATCTCCCTTCTAATCTATTACAATAAAAATATCAAACAATTAAAATGCATGAATTTTAAAGTATATGCTATACCACAATCCGTAAAATTAAGAAAAAACTGTGTTGATGAGCCTAAATTTTAGAGAGAAATTTTAGAGGTTGTATTATTAATAAAATGAATTAATATCATTTAGAAAATTAAACAAATAGGTTGCTTTTAATGACCAGTTAGTTATAATTTTATTTTTAGTTTTACTTTATTCTTCAATTTTGCAGGTGTTTTTGACATGATATATCAAAAAGAATTTTCGCATTTTTTAATTCATTCTATAGAATGTAGTTCTGAGATCACATTAATTTGAGATGTATTTTAATAACAATATTTTAAATCAACTTATTTTGCAGATTGTAATACAAGAGATACTTGTTGTAATAATCTCATAATAGTTGAACTAAAAAAATAGGTATGTATTTAATAATTCGATGGAAAGTTGTTTTTATATGATATTTTTTGCCAATTTTTACCTGAATTTCAGTTTGTTGTAGAATATTTTATCTTTTTAAATTCTAAATTTTCTCTAATTCTAAAATGGAATCGTATGTTTATCCTAACATGGTAATAAGAGTGTCTTTTTCGAAACACTTGCCATTTGCGATAAAAATTATAATGTAAGAAACGACATTTTTATGGTGTTATTTTTTTAAAAATCTTATCTGTAATACTTACCCAAGAATAAAATAGCAAAATATAGTTAATAAATAATAATTAAGTAAATTTTATTATATTCCGTGTATTTTTAACAATCTTGACATAAATACTGAAAAAAATTAACTTCAGTACAACGTCCCCTTAAGACAGGCTTTTTATGATTATACAAAAAATAAAATAGGTCTTAAACGACTCAAAATTTTATTATAATTCACAAATTTATTATTAAAACATTATTAAGTGTTTAAAATCTTTCGGAGTTTCGAAACAGACACACGTCAAGCATGCACCTATACCCATTTAGATGAACTGAGACAGAAAGTTTCAGAAATTTCAACTACTTCACCCAATAGTAAATGTAACTTTGATGTTAAAATTTCTGAATTCATAAAAATTATGTACATGTGCCAATTTATCTATCAATCTATATATACATATAAATTTAAAAAAGTAATTTTTATGCAAAAATGGATGGTGTTAGGCGGATAAAATAAAATCAAAATACAATCACTTACTCAATCAAAGGTACAAAATAAATTAAAACAACTTATAATCACTCACATATACATTCGAGAAAAATACCAATCTAACAAGGATTTAAGAGGTAAGTGGAAGGCCGTTAAGAATGATAACTAATAATAATTTTGTTTATACATTTTAGAGTTTTAGAAAAGGAAATGGTAATCCAAAGATAATATCATGATGTAGTGCAATTTAGATTAAAACTAATCAGAAATAATATATTGTTATTCGTATTGAGTTATTTTCCAGTTAATTCATTACCACCGTTTTTGATTTCCAAAATATATTTAAAAAATAAATCAATAAATTAACTATAAATTAATTATTTATTCTTAGCTGCTATGCCTTTGATTTTGGAGGCTACATAGTTTTTAAGTAGATATTAATGAATTGGTTTGAATTTAATTTCAAATTACAAAAGAATGATAACAAAATAATTTTGTTTATAGATTTTAGAATTTTAGAAAATGAATTCGAAAGATCATATCTTGTAATAGTTCAATTAAAATTAAAACTAATGTTAAATAATATATGGTTATAGGTTCAGTTATTTTCCAGTTAATTCATTACCACCGTTTTTGATTTCCAAAATATATTTAAAAAATAAATCAATAAATTAATTATAAATAAACTTTTTATTCTTTGCTGCTATGACTTTGATTTGGGGGCTACATAGTTTTTAAGTATATATTAATGAATAGGTTTGAATTTAATTTCAAGTTACAAAATTCTCTAAAAATTATCAGTACGTTACCTGTAAAATAGATGAAAAGTCATTTTTGTCTACCTTTCTTTAAATGATATTAAAAGTGTCGCTGTATAAGAAAAGACCTGAGTTTTCAGAGTTTTATATAGTTAATGTTTGCAACCATAGTATTTCTTACTCTGCTCTGAGATCGAAACAACACTGAAAAGGTACTATGGGCTTTGTTTAGATTCCCCCGCTGTTTTACCACTGTTAAATTTATGCAACAGACTTAATTTATTTGATTATTTAGTGTTATGTGAAACTCACATTAATGTATCTAAATTTGAACTGTTTTCCCGGAAAACTGTGTCAACTCTATTATTCTTTCATTATAAAAAAATTCTCACTTGTCACGATTACGGGGTAGCGTGTAGTTGCCCAACTCTCATCCAAGCAGTCAGCAACTTTTTCACTCTTTTTTTTCTGTTTTCGTAGACATTTTTTTTCATCTTGAGACTTTTTGTGGAACGGGATAGCGGGTCGCCGGAAATAGACTTTCTGTCTAGACGTCCCCCCTCCCCAGACCTCTTGTCAAGATGTCAAGGGGGATAAAGACGGATCAGACCATCCCCCCTTTTTCTCAAACAGATGAAACTCATCAGTAGAGTTAGCTGCCAAAAGATTATTATTGATTTCGAAGTGAAACATGCTATGCTAGAACGATTCATTGAAAGACAGTGTCTGCAAGTCCGAAGCACGAAATTCGGTTGAACAATTTCACTTGATAACTAAAAGAAAAGTTATATTTCTTTTAATCCACATTGTTATATATGTTAACCTTTCCTACAAAAATTTTGTTCATTTGTCTCAGGGTTGTCATTTTTTTTCTGGAAAGTTAATTGAAATTTTGACTGCAAATGGGACATTAAATAGTATTGTTATTTAACAATCTTTGGTGGAATATCTTTTGTCATACATAATGTTTTATTATAATTTTTAATTTTAATATTAAATAACTTAATTTTTAAGGCTATTATAAGCATTCAAAAGTGCAAAAAATTTAATATCTCTATTTTATCGATTTTTTAATTACAACGAATGAGAAGAAAAAATGTTTTTAAATATCCTTCCACCTATGATAAATTAAATGTGCCATAACCACACCATTAATTCAAATAAAGGGATTATACGCAATATCATTACATGCTTTTCAAAACATTTTTTTCTAATCTATAAACATATGAAACACTTGAAATTTCTAGTCGTCATATTAGTTTAAAATTTATCAGATAAACTAGGATTACACTAGGATATAAATATATTGTAAAAAATAGCATCATATAAAACCTCTGCTTAAAAATTAGTAATAGTTGTTTGAATACAAAAAATACGTTATTTCTGCACTTAGAAGACTGATATAGCCTTATTGTGTGATGACATATACAAACATATGATCATGTTTTGTTCGTACTCACAAATTTGTCAGTAAATATGTATATTGAATTTAAATTGGGTTGATTTGCCTTCCTAAACCCAGATATCTATATTAAAGCAATATCAAGATTTAGAATGAGTTTTTTTAGACATGTACATTCTCAATACTACATCAACAAATTCATTTTATGTTCTAAAATAGCTTTTTGTTGTAATTTACAGATCTAACTTACATTTGTTGTGCTTTTGATTAGAATTTTAAGAAAACTGTAAGTTCAAGCTCATATCAATTTTTTGTCAGTAACTACTGAATTATTTCTGGATCCGTGTACATGCGTAAACGGATCCAGATGTGCAAAAAAAAAATTTTGCTGATTTTTTTTATCATGAATTTTTTAGATTTTAGTAGGAAATAACATTTACATATTATCTTTATTACTGGATTTCGTTTATTAGTAGACTAGAAAATTAAATCACAAGCTTAAAAATTTTTTTTCAAGCAATACTTTATGCTTAGATTTTTCCTATTAATAATATATTATTTATAGCCATCACTGTTTGGTCTGGTTTGGTTTGGAGAGCTACTGTCTACTGTTTTGCACACGAGGGCTAATGAGACCAGGACCTACTGCTTAAAGCCGATTCCGAACGGTTACGAACATCCATGCCATAGTGGGATTCGAACCCACGAACTCCAGTACCGACGATCAGCGCCCTAACCAATCGGCCAGCGTTCGGCCTAGCCATCACTGTACAACTATTATTGTATCAACTTATCATTGTATAGCTGGTGGATAACTGTATTTTATTTTCTCAAAGCATACATTTCCATAAAATATGGAAAATCATTTGAAGAACACAACATCTAAAGTTTACACTCAAATTTTTTCTTCTTTCTTATAAATATTTTTAAGAATAACTGCCATTATATGGAATTTTTGAATATGTTTATTTTTTGGGGAAAAACTCTGAATTGTTAAAGAATTTTCACGACTCTTCATACATAGGTATTTCTTTTCAGAGCTTATCTTTATTTTGAACTGATTTTTTTCAACTAAATGAAGATTTTTAATTTTTATAAATCAATTGTAAAAAATATTTGTTGGTACAACAAGAGTAGATGCTCTACATTTCTCCTTATCTTCAGAAATAACGAAATAGTAACCACTCAATAGGAGGAACTGAACTATTGAATACGTCTTCAATATCAGTTGTTTTTCTTGTAAATCATTGATCTTCTTGTGAATCAAGATTTGTCGCCCGTGTTACCGTGATGTGTTTAATGTATTCTTGAGATATTTTCTTTGTCTTCATCTTTATATTTTCCGATGAACATAGCTTTTGTTTATTCACTTATTTTCTGGATAAAATATCATCTGTGTTGTCGGAAGAGTGTGTGTCATTCCACGAACACAGTTGGCGAAATATATTCTAAACCATTCTCCAAAGTGTATTCTCCTTCATTAATGTTGTTTGATTCACCAGGAAGTAATGTATATATCTGTGTCAGATAAAATTGAATCCGATATTGTTTATAAATACGACATACAACTTTTTAGAAGGCGAAACACAGTAATACACAAGGAGGAAGTTGATTCCCTTCTCCCAAAATAGAGAGATAGGCTGACAAAAATCCTTATTTTTTCCGTTTGTGACATAAAACTTTCTCCCCTGCTTATGTATTTGTATTATATTTTGACGCTTGTATTTTTAAGTAATAACATATGTGCTTGTTTTATATTATAAATTCACAAAATGGCTCTGGCATACGATACAAAACTTTCAACTCCCATCCCCCACTCTCAACGAAATAAGCTTACGTAAGCTTTTGCGACTAGATATTTTAACATTTTGCAACATTTTTCTGCAGATGGCAAGCAAAAATGTAATTTCTACCATCTTGGACTAAGCCACATGGCTCGTTGGCTAATATAAGGAGATATTTTGCAAGTTCCAAAAACCTATTAATATTTTAATCTCTTAGGATTAACACAAAACTCTTCCTACGCATAATCTTTCCTTCTTTTATGACTAGTCCAATTACACGAGATAGAGTACTTATCATTACTACTGCATTTTTCAGATAGCTTTCCACCTTCCATTCAATCTTTTGCTTCCACACCATTATAAATAATAAACTTACTTGATTTTAATTTCCTCGTGCAGGATCGCAATATAAACAAAACTATAGACAAACGGAAGAATGAAGAACTTTGAGAGCCTATGGGTCTTCTACTTTCCCTGCTTCTAAATTGCTAGAACCCACTTGAGCATCAGTAGTCCTTTCATCCTAGAGGTACTCGTTAAAACTAAAGGCACACCAATTTGCCTTAATACGAGTAGCGTAGGTCTCAGTCGTGCTTGGTTTGACCAAGTGAAATCAGAAACAACAACAGAGATTTTAGTCTCAAATGGAGAGAGTCATTTTCAAGGTACGTCTCACCCTGAATTGTCCATATGTCCTGGACAATTGTCCATATACTCGTGTTGCAAAAAGTAGACCGTAGCACTCCAAACCAAACCAAACCAAAATAATTGTCCATATATCCTGAATTGTCCATAATTATACACATTCAATAGTTGGAAACATATTGAATGTGTATATATTTCATAGTGTATAAAACTTTCTCGTGTGTGATGGATATTAAACCCCCCACCACCACCCCAAAAAATAGGTTGCTTAAATCTTTTTATAAATAGGGCAAAAATCTAAATAAAACCAGTAAAACCCAGAATCACAAGATATTTTAACAAACGTTCCTACAGAAAAAGTTAGGTATCTTAGATATATTTATTAACTGAGATAAATTTTACTCCTGTTTTGATCTGTACATAGTTAGAAAAACGCTAGTTGATTAAACCTTATGAATCTTAACCTTATTTATAATTTTCCCGTATGACACTGAAATTTCTGCTTCCAAAATTGGTTTTAAAAATATTAAGATAACAACGTTACCAATTTTCGACCACTCAGTGGCTTATTAAAGTAGTCTCAAACCAAGCCTAATTTGTTTTAAAAATTCACTGACTGCTCTTTTATACAGAATGCTGCACTCTCGAAGCAACAACACAGCTAGCTGTTTGCGTACTTTCTGTGTTTGTACCTTACTTTAGTTGGGTTTATATTTTATGATTCGGCTCAATTTTTTACCTTCCCATAAATCAATTTTTTGACCATAGCAGCTGAAGGTATAAAGCAACATTTTTATAAGACCATTTCCGCATATTTAAGCCTTTGCTTTTGAAGTGCATTATACGTAGACACAGACAATATACTAGAGTGCGTTTATGGATCTAATTTATCTTTATTTAAACAGTTTAAAACATATGAACAACTAACCTATTTGGTGGTGTTTCAGTGAATAATGGGCAATGAAATAGATTGAGTATATCAAGAATTCCGTGAGACAAAGGAAATATCTTTAAAGACAGGTTTATCGTTAAAATCAGCACTGTTATACATATGTTTAACTGTATGTAATCATATTAGTGCAATATGCATTGTTCGAGAACTGGATTTGATACAACAATCCCATTTATTCCCAACGTCTAAACTACTACAATTCAATTCATCTTAATAGCACCAATCTTGCAAGGTGCTATTAAGATGAATGCCGGAGAGAGAGCTGACTGAGAGAGACAGCTAATTTTATGGCTATCAGTATCACCCCCTGGCTAAAGTACAGAGACACAGTTTTAGAAACCTATTGTTGAAGATTAAATAAACTCTTACTCCTTTACGACTAATTTGCAACACTTTATTTGAAGTTGGGCCAGGTGTAAATTTTAAGACAATACCGCCAACTAGGAAGAAACCGATCTCCCTGCCAGACAGCATGGCGTCCGGTCTTGAGAACTCATCCACTTTCTCTGGCTTATGGAAAAAGTTCCGTAGAGTAGCGGAAGGTAAGAGAAAAACAAAGGAAAAAAAGCATCACCTCAGGGTCTTTGTTTTGCACTTGACGTCTGGGTTTATTTTTGCCGGGTGATGGGAAAAAAGAAGATCAGCAACAAAATAGAACTCCTTAACCTTGGATAAAGGTGACGAGACACAATACACTCTTTACCTGAATGGAAAGTGTCCAAAACACGGGTTTCAACAGACTCAAAAAATTGTCCTGTCAGCAATTATGCCCTCTTCGCAGACGGAATCAGCAAAGAAAGTTCTTTTTAGAAATGGGTGCGTAAAGATTTGGATTTTGAAAACTTTCCAGAAACAGAAACATCAAATGAGCCCATTTAAGGCAAAGTCTGCGTTATTTGAAGTTAAGGATTTTGTAGAAGTAAGAAGATACCCTGGTGATGGAAAAGGACTTTCTAGACTCTTGTTCAAAACAGCAGTTGGAAAAAAATGATGACGTTAACAAAAATAATTTGCTTTTCACTTACGGTTAAAAACAATTAATTTTTTTCTGGAAGGATAATTTCTACGATGGAATGACTAATAACGTGCCAGTGACAGTAAAATATGGGTCTTTCTCATTTAGCCTTGTTTTAACAGAAATAAAAGGTCATAAAAATATTTCTTCTTTTTCTTTCTCTACTTGGGAAGCAAGCCTTAAATACTAAAATAAAGATTAGTGTTAAAATAAAAAGATTGTTTACAATCTTCAAATGTCTTTTCAATTGAAATTTTTATAAAATTTATTTTAGTGTTAAATTAGACTTTGTACATCATATTTTGTATACAAAAGTACTCCAATGCATGTCTGATTGTTTGCGCTACTTGTTTTCTTCATTCCTCGGTTTATTAGTTTGTAGAGTAATCCATATTGTTTTAAGAAAAACCTTATATTTAAAGTATTTTACATTATGTAACTTATGAATCTATTCAAAGTTAGGTCTCATAAACTAGAGGAAGGACACAATAGTGAAAATATTTTGCTTTTTATGATATTAAAGTATGATTACTGATGAAATTCAACATCTTGTATTTAATTAATGTTACATACAATTCATTTAACATCTCTTTATTGCGATCCACAGTCATGAGTAATTCTAGATGATTTTAGAGTAACATTCCAAAGAATTTTTGTTGCGTTTTATGCAAGCAAATTTTATGCATGAATTTTAAAGTGATAAGAAAGACAAACGCTTAAAATACTCAAATTTGAAAGAAAAAGCTGTTTGCTGCACTTTATTTTTAGATCCACATCTTGAAAGGTTTTATTTGTACAACAATCTCAACTGCTCTCCGAGGAGAAATAGCTAACAGTGAAGAAATATGACTGGTGGGATTTGAGCTCTTAGCCAACTAGGTATTACAGTTGGTCACAAGGGACCCTCGTTGACAAGCAGCCTTTCATAAGGATTAGGGTGCGACATAGTTACCTGAAAACAGTTCACTCCACAACAATACCTTTAAATAAAAATAGTGGAAAAAAAGGGGGCAGGTTTGGTTTGGTTTGGTTCGGTCAACTATTTGCAACATGAGGGTTAATGAGATCGGGACCTACTGCGTAAAGCCGAATATGAAAGGCTACTCCGGTACCGAAGGTCAGAGACCTAACCATTCGGCTATCCTCTGACGCGCAGAATAATGGAGACAAAATATTTGAAAGAAACATTTATTTCTCATTGAGGTATGAAAACTAACAATTTCACAATCCATGTACAGGGCGGACATAAGTATTTTGTATGTCATGTCTTTTTTTATTCACAGAATTAACAGACTAAAGGGCTACAACTGTTTGAAACATGTATTAATTCGTATCTTTCCCGCTTTAACCATTCGACAACGTTGAACTGTTAAAGCGTCGAAGAAAAAATGAGAGGAAAATACTCATCCTTACTGATTGATGTAGATTATTTAAAATAAAAGAAATTTAATCAAATTCCTGGTAGAATAAAAGTTTTAAGCTAGTTGTTTGCAGTAGTAATGTAAAGGAAACAAAATACTGAAAAATAAAAAAAGTGTTTCGAGCTAACAAAAAAACTTTTAAAAGCAAACCAAAGCTAAAACAATGCTTCATGTATGGGAAAGTTAATTTGGATTCCATTGAGATGTCTAGAACTAGTTTCTTTTTATATAAATTTACTGAAGGTATACTTTTTCATGGGCCCGTTCCTTGTAGTGATATGAATGAGTACAGCATGATGGGAAAGATAAATAATGATAAATAAGGGACTGTGTTATTATATGCAAAATAGAATTTCAAAAATATGGAATAATATTCTGTTTTAGAGAATAACAAAAGAAAGTGGGATACATTTTTACAACAAAGATCATAACTTTGTAACTATGAGAAAACGCTTATTGATAGTGATGACAATTATAACTTGAGCTATAAAACACTATTTACAGATTATAATTCAAATTTTAATTACAAAACTAATTAAAGGCTACAGATATTTTAGCCATTTAGCTAGGATTAGATGATAAGATTAGATGTGCGTTACTACTCAAGACGCTATCATATAGGGTCTTTCAGTTATAGAAAGGATTATATAATTACTGCTTTACAAAACTAATTAAAGGCTACAGATATATATATATATATATATATATATAATATATATATAATATATATATATAATATATATATATATAATATATATATATATATATATATATATATATATATATATATATATATATATATATATATATATATATATATATAATATATATATATATATATACATATATATATGTATATATATGTATATATATGTATATATATATGTATATATATGCATATACATTATATATATAACCGGTTACACTTACACTTCGCAAATCACACTTGGAGGTAAAGCCGGTATATTTTTAATATCAGGCTTGCTTAGCGACGTAACTTAACTGTGGTCATGTCGTGGAAAGCATCTTACAGAAACACCAAGAACTGTTAGATACTTATCAAAATCTTTTATTTTTTTTTATCTTAAACTAACAGAAATAATGAACATGTCTTACACAAGTCAGAGACAAACATGCATCAGTTAATTTTAGAAATTTCCGTTCATAGAAATGGGGAATTTCGTAAAAGAGGGAACAGATAGAACCTGAAACGATGATTCTGCTACCTTGTAAATAAAACATATCATTAATAATGAATACAACAGCATAAAGATAGCAATGATCCCAAGTTTTCTTGAGAGAACTGACACTTGGTTAACAAAATGAGTAAGAAGATTACACATAGCAAACAATAATTCAGGTTTTAGTTTTGAGAAGAGTGGAAGGAATGCTATCTAAAAATCACGTTCTTGTAAAATCAAGAACAAGAATAAATCGAAAAGAGTTAACATTAAAAAAAAACAGAGCTTGAATTGGGAAATTTTTGAAGAACCTTAGGGACAATAATTTGATATCAGGCACATTCATATATATGTATTATAACTAAATTATTATCAATAAAATATCTTCTAAAAATTCTCCTCTTTTCCATTCCTATTCCCTTTAATCTTTTTCCACATTCACAAAATATCTTATCTAATCGAGTGTCCACGAATTAAAATTCATTTAGCAGTCTCAAAGCTAACTCTGAAATAAATGCAAACTAATTGTCCACTCGCCACATTTTCCAACTGTTCCCGGTTCACTTTTGCAAAGATCTAAGCTCCTGTTTGATTGTTAATATCGTTGTCTAAGCTACTTTCTCTGGGAAGGTATTCGTCTCTGCTTCCCAATTCTGTAAAAGCAAAATGTTTGCATTTTATCATATGCCTATGTTAGAGTAAGATGTCGTTTTCATTGATAAGAAATAAATGTGCTAGAGAAATATAAGTTAGATAGAATTATATTTGATTATAAATAGAAATAAAAGTTCCAGACTGCCAGACTGTATCGTCTTTAATAATTTAAAAGCATTTAGATTTCTCCAAGTAACCTGTCCAAGTAAAAATAATAAGGCAAAAATTTCATGTAACTGGCGGTTTAAATTACACTGGTTTACACGCACGCACACACACACACACATATATATAATATATGTATGTATGTATGTATATATGTATAAATATAAATATATATATATATATATATATATATATGTATGTATATATATATATATATATATATATATGTATATATATATATATATATATATACATATATATATATATGTATATAATATATGTATGTATGTATGTATATATGTATAAATATAAATATATATATATATATATATATATATTATTCCTTATATTATTTCCTAAAATCTTTCAGTTTAAAATGTAATAAAGATGCAGTTTTAGTCCTTAATAGCACCTGATACAATACGCATTACTACATTGCTGAAAATTCACACATTGTACCATATTCGTTAAAATAACGCAATGTTAAATTTCAAACCGTTTTATTTTGAACTCAACCTAAATCGAAACTCATTCGGAGAGTTGTTTACTTTTCGTTCCACTGAACAAATATCGGTAGATTTCTAGAAAGATCCAACCAGAAACGGAGAACTTATCCTTTAAAGATTGCTTACTCTTTCTTCCAAAAACCGTTCCATTCATTTTTCTAATGATAATTTCATTCGTCGCTGGAAGAAAAACAACTCAATAACTAAGAAATGTTGACGTCGTCCAAAGTGCAATAAACCATCCGGAGATAAAAAACTATGTTCATTCATCAATCGGAAAGCGTTCGTTTCTCCGTATTATTTTCTTTTTCTCAATGAAATTAGTGTTAAGAGGTATGAGTACCAGCGAGACTTCTTAACCAATAAGGATGGAGTATTACTAATCCCATTAATTTACTGAAAACTAGATCAAGCCAGGTGTAAAGGTTGTATATGTGCATATATGAGAGTATGTAGTGAAACCAGCAGTATTATCCCACCTTTTATACGACAAAAACAGGGCTTCGAACCATATTTTTTTTCTTTTAGGCTTCCATACTGGTTCGACTGAAAAAAAATATACATCGGTTCATTTCCGGTTTTCGTTCAGCCAAAAATAAGGGTTCATTTCCGAATGAATAATCTTATTTTATGCGAACTCTTATTTGTATTAAAATATAATACTATCATAAACAAAAAAAATGTAATTGCAACAAATTTTAGAATATTTTATTCTTTTTTTTTAATTGGTACGCTATGCGAATGGATACAATTAACCAGAATGTGAGATACGAGAGGTGGACAGAGAACGGCAAGAATTGGCTTTGTTATCAATTATGAAAATTACATTTGATAACTGAACATTCACTGAAATAAATCTGCCATTTAGAAGGAGTTTCATACGAAACTGACACAGAAAAGTGCTAGTGAACATATTAACAGAAAATCGAGAACCAATGGACATGTAATTTGGTTTGGTTCAGAGAGCTACGGTCTACTTTTTTGACACGAGACATAATGAGACTGGTACCTAATGATTAAAGCCGATTCTGAACGTCTACGAACAAAACGAACTCCAGTACCGAAGATCAGCGGCCTAACAATTTGGTCATTGTTTGGCACAATGTACATGTAATGACAATAATTATATGGTTGACGTTAAATTAGAAAAAATTGATAAATTGGTTACAGTAAGAAAATAATTGATGATATATCGAACAGAAATAAACCGACATTTTTCTATTCCGTTCCGATATTTTCATAAGCCGATATTTCTTTTCCAACTAAAATAACGGTTTTTCCTGGCTTTTGGTTCAGTTCCTGTTAGAAAACCTGGACAAAATTATACTTTATTTAGAGATTTAGAAATAAGGTGATACTAAATTATTTTTTTTCTGTTTTATACATGCATATGCAAGTCAGTGTAATTTTTTTTTTAAGTAAAATTATTTTTTTTTTAGTTAAAAATCATGATGAACGATAAATTTGTTTGTATTTAGAGATGTTCCGTATTTGGGGGTTTAGGAAGAATGCCTTAATATTTTATTTTTTGATGTATACATATGCAAGTCAATGTAATTTATTTAAGAAGCAAAATTTACTGCTTTAGTTAAAAAATCAAGATGAACAACAAATTTTTACTTTAATCAGAGGTGTGTCATATTTAGTGGTTTAGAAACAAAAGTATAAATAAAATTATTTATTTTTTGTTATATACATATATTTGAAAGTCAGATTATTTTATTTGGGAATGAAAATTTCTTTCTTTAGTTAAAAATCATTATGAACGGCGAATTTGCTCTCTCATTAGAAGTGTATTCTATTTGGGAGTGTAGAAAAAATGTGTTAATAAAATATTTTATTTTCTGTTTTAGAGCTATACAAGACAATGAAATTTATGAGAATTAAAACTTATTTCTTTATTTGGAAATAATGACTAACATCAAGTTTGTTCTTTAATTAAAGGTTTAATAACAAAGTGTTAATGTTTTTTTCTGTTATATACATATATATGTAAGTCAGTATGATTTATTTGAGAATTAAAATTTATTTTTTTTATTTAGAAATCATGATTAACAACAAATTTATCCCTTATTTAGACCTTTGTCTTATTTGGAAGTTTATAAACAAGGTGTTCGTAAAATATTTTATTTTCTGTTGTAAAATCATGATGAAATCTAATGTGCATGTTTTGGTTATATTTTTATAAATTAAATTTTGGACGAGAAACGTAATCTGTACTAAATATTTGTTTCTCTTCACATTTTAAGCTGATTATTTTATCAATGTCGAAGTGGAAATTTTTCTATCATTTTAATCCTTCATAGCCAACAAATTCAAAAGGATATTTTTTTTTTATAAAAGTTAACTTTTTTATAATGCTTAATAATTTTAATATTTAAAAGTTATATTTAATATTTTTAAAATATAAAGATTCAAGGTCTTTTATTAAGAACTAGAAATTTTATTTTGTCTTTAAAAATCATGATGAAATCTTCTATGCATTTTACGACATTATATCCTAAAATTAATTTTGGATAAAAAAATTAATTTGTAATAAATGTTTATTTTACTTTACATCTTAAACTACTCATTTTATAATGAATAGAAACGATTACACGAATAAAAACGCAACCACACAACACGAGATATGGGAAGGAATAACGCAGGTCTGTTGAGTATATAATGATATTAACCCCTTCCGGTACGATTTAATAATGAAAAACTGTGCGTGAAGTAACCATTTATTTTTTATTTAAAAAACTTGTTTCATTTTATAATTCTTACATATTCCTAATTAAAATCCACTTTTTACATAGTGTTAAATAATATCAGAAAAGGTATAATTAAGAAAATATCAAAGCAAAACATTAATAAGGCATACAGATAATAGTCTTCAAGATAGTGGTACTTTTCAAAACAAAGTGCAAAGGAATACTGAATTGTTTACACCGCTAGGGAGTCTCACTTCTAATTTGATTCTTGTAACACACACGGCATTTCTTAGTAGGTTTTCTTTTATTCTGACTCATCAATTTGGCAGTGACTTGTACCAAGAAATTCTAAATAAACAATATGTAATAGTGACCTGGTATTTCCACAAGTAACAAAAGTCTTGCTAAATTCAGTATACTAGAAATTATAAACTAAATTAATTATCATATTTAACATTAACTTTAGTCGCATGACGAGAGTAGCTCGTCATTGTGCGGTATGGAATGAAAAACCAATGACGAACTAGACTCGTCATTTTACCGGAAGGGGTTAAAGTAAGAAGATTGGTTGGTTGGTTGAGTAATGCTTAATGGCACTGAATCCACAAGGGACATATACCAAAAGACATTTCTGTACAAAACACTGGGTTAAAATATCCCATACAATGTAAAGCTGTAGAGAAAATAAAACCAATAGTAAAAAGACAAGAAGACATTATATATATGTATGTATGTGTGTGTGTATACAGATATAGTAATACACACATAGGTAGACAAATATGTGTTTGTTTGTGCATGTGCGTAAGGACTTCCGGATAATAAACTCAGTCGGAAAGTTGTTTACTTTCTCTTTCCTCGAGAAATTTTCAGTAGAATTCTCGAGAGGTCAAATAAGAAACGAAGAATTTAACCTCTAAAGTTGCTTACTACTTATCCTGATGCCGTTCCATTCTTTATTCATATAATAATTTCATTCGTCGCTGGAAAACATCTCAATAACCAAGAAACACTGACGGTGTCCAAAGTGCAATAAACCTTACGGAGATAAAAGCGATGTTCATTCATCATTCGGATTGTTCTCGTTTCCTCGTAATATTGAATGGAAATATTGTTCAGAGTATCTTCTTTGGTTATTGAGGGAATAAGTTTTGCTCGGAACAGACAAAACTAATATGTTTTTATCTAAATTTCAATCTAAATTTGAGTAGTAATTCGATTTTTAAAACCTAAAAAAAAAAGTTGTGTTTAACAATTTATAAAAGAAATTACTATTTTAATTTCTCTTCATTAAACTCTGATTGATTGCCATCCATTAAATCTGTTGTTGCTTTTGTCTTATACCAATGGGTAAACCAAGCACGATTGAGACGGAGCCTACTCTATTAAAGCAAAGGGGTGAGTCTTTCTTTAAACATAAGTCGAATAATCGACAAAAAATGTAAAAGTAGTCGGCAATTCACAAAAAAAGTAGGAGTCATTAAAAAATGTCATATTTCCTATCGCTGTTTTTGTTCACATACCTTCCAAACTAAAATGAATGTTATTTTCTCATTACCATTTTCAGTTATTTACTCATTCTACTTTAATTTTTAATAGCTACATACGAAATATCCTTAATTAATCAAGAAAACTAGGAGTGCAAACTATATTCTTTTATACACTACTATGACGTAAACTCGGAACTCCAAAACAACTTGTTGTTGTCTTATACCACTTGGTCGAACCAAGCATGATTGAGCCGGAAGCTACTCGTATTAAAGCAAAGGGGTGTGCCTTCCGTTTTAACGAGAACATCAAGGTTAAAAGTACAAATTATGCTCAAATGGGTCCTCATAATTTTGAAGTAAGGAGGAGTCCCAAAGTATTGGCCTACCACCCCCTAGAGGTATTAATTAAGAATTTGGAGGACATTGCGACCACAAACATTTTTTACGTGCCCCAGTCACCTTGAACGGACAAGGCAGATCTTAGGCCGGCTCGGCCTCCGAACCCGCAATCCTCCAGTTTCGAGAGCGTTGCCTTTTTCGAGTGAGCTACTACAGATCCCCTATTAAAACTGTGGCTGCATGGCACTCGCCGTATGCTGAATTCTAATTCAAGTAATGGCAACCAGATATACCCATTGTTTTTCGTTCTACTGTGGGACTCTTTGTGAATACCGTGATTTTAAATGTTCGTAGGCTTAGCTTATCCCTTTTAATAAATCATTTTGTTATGTTTAATTAATCGAATTCACTTAACAATAATACGCACATGAGCACACCACAAATCTTAAACCCGTTTACTTAATCGAATACATGGAAGGGGCGTGGTCATGACGTCACACGTCACGTGACCCCGAAGCACGTTAACTCCGCCCCTTTCCGTGACTTTCCGAGAGTGTGATGTTGTTAAATTATTTCCCTCCTTCTGCTAATGTTAATTAAAATCATGGAGTACACAGTTCAGTACTTTTCCTCCTTCTGCTAAGACGAATCAAGACCATGGAGTTAACAGTAGAGTTATTTTCTTCCTGAAAAGTTGTTAAATTTGATTCATTCTGTAAATCCCTTCTTGTTAAATTTGAATTGTTGTGGCAACGGTGTGTAATTTTGGATTCAGAAATTTTTTCGAAAATGTTTCTGGATGACTACGTGTGATGTATTCGGGACTTAGAAAGACGTCAGAGACAAATCTCGACTCTTGGTGCGTCTTTTGTGTGCAATACTTCTTGACGTCAGCTTTTGCTGTTCAATCAGAAGACCGGAAAGGTTATTGAATTATTTGAGAAAGCGAAATGTAGTGAAATAGAGATGGTAAAATTTAGTTATTGTAGAAGGGAAATGCAATCATGAAATATAAACTTATTCTGTTGGAAATATCATTCGCATGCTTGGTACTTACCCTTGTTGCTACACTTTCTAGATATATCCAGCTCTTATTTTGTTGGGGTAACTTTACTAAGAAAAGCCTTAGAAGATGAATGCATCCATATCTAATTCTACAAAACAGGTAAGTGTGTATTGTAAAGTATTTATATTCAACTCTTTTGAACAGTTTATAATGCTCGTTACTTCTCTATTATCATTTGATTTAGAGCCCTACGGTCAATACGAAATCTATTAAAATTGTAATGTACTAATGAAAGCCTATTAATCCATTCATGCCTGGCGTCTATCTGCACGTTCAGCAATAAACAGTATGTATAATCTTATACTTTCTTCGAACAAGTTTTCCTTTAAAGATGAAGATAGAGGGCCATTCCATAAAAAAAGTTGTCGAAATTTTCCTAAGGAGTTTGTTTCTACAATTGGTCATAGACATTGGTTCGGACATATACATGATGTTGAGTGGAAATATAGAAAATCGGTGGCAGTGCTACGGCTTTTTTCACAATCGAGTACAATATAGACCTAGAAAATTCGCATTAATTCTATGATTGCTTATAGTTGGTTAATTGATAAGTGTCTTATTTAAATCGAAGTTAAAATAAACCACTGTTTTAACTCTGTTGCTAGTATCTGTTATTTCAAAGAGAACAAAATCAGACTTTTTAAAATGATCTTAAATTTAATACATTGTATTAATTATGTTTATTACATTTTAATATTTAAATTGAATTTCTATAATATACTTAAAACACTTAAAAATTGATACCTAAGATCATAAATGCTAGCCGATATATGTCATTAAAAATGCCGATACTGACTAAAAAGAAATAACTTTTAAAAAATAGTAACGGATTGGTTGTAGCTTATTTTATAGCACATGTTGTAATAAATTAAAAATAGAAAATCTAAAGGTTATTCAAAAATTAATAAGATGTTATTACTACATTTCATTCAAAAGATACATTTTAAATATTCAATCGAAAGATTTCATTGAATATCAGTGAATTCCACATACAATTAATATTTTTTTTTGAACAGCTATTGTAAATCATAAAAATGACTTTATTACATTGGAGTTCGTAATAGAAATTAGGATTAGAAGAAAGCATGGTTACCTGGGAATACATTCGGAATTTTATCTACTGGAATTTTAAAAGTAGTTTTGACAATTATTCGTTTAATAAAAATGAAAAATGTATGATTTTCCATCCTACTGACAGTTAACGTAAGACTTTCTGACCATTAACCAATCAGAGAACGAATGCATATTTTCCAGGGATTGATCAAATAATATAGACACAGGAAGAAGGGCCGTAGAGATAATGTAAACACGACAGATGTGATCTCCAAGAAGCTCGAAGGAAAAAGTACTCTACAGGCTTCTGCTCAGATTCAGTTTCTTCATTCCTCTTTTAAATTGTGATTTGATTTTGTTTTGTAGATTATCAATTTTGGAGATTTCAGGTATGGGTTTTTAAAATTTCCTTGTAGATTATATACTTCAGGTAAAAGCTAATACGTGAACAAAGTTTAAGTTAATTTTGTATTACACTCTAGATTAAATTTTGTGTTAAATAGGTAGCTGAAAATGGCATTGAACATTAGTTCGACTGAGAGATCGAGTCTGTATCATTCTTTAGAGCAGATGATGATTTGTATTTCTCGTGCTGTGATGTCAATACGCCAAGATAGCCAGTCACAATTAAATTAACAGCAGGTGTTGATCCCACTGACGGTAATTCATTTAGAAAGGAACATCACGAAACATCACTTGCCGAACATCACGAAATCATTCGAGATTTAACCTGCAACTTCCCCATCCCAATTTGGCTAGACTCTAGTCTACTGTCTTTTCTTCAGCCATGATTGTCTTCGTAACGTTCCTTAAGAATTAAACTAATTCATGTCCTTGTCTGATGTGTAATAGCCAGAAAGATACTAATATATCTCCATTTCCAATCCGCACTGCCCTAACACCGATTTCTGTAGAGACGATATAGGATAGACAGACTTAAATTAATATAGGAATTGATATATTTTTCTTAGCAATGTATATTTTTTTATATCTGTTGCTCTGCAACTTGCCATTGAGAAATAAAATCTACCAATTTTCTGTTAATCTAAGTGCCCCTTACCCGGTTTAGTTATATTCTATTTGACTGTCTTTTCTTCAGCCACGATTGTGTCTGTAACGATCCCCATAAAATTAAACTGGTCCATGTCCTTGTCTGCTGTGTGATAATCAGAAAGATACGAACATACCTCCATTTGCAATCGGTACTGCTGTAAGACCTATATCTATACGGAGGCTATATTGCATTGACAGACTTAAATTAATATAGTAACCTATGCCTTTTTCTCTGCAATGTGTATTTTTTATATCTGTTGTTATGTAACTTGCCATTAAGTAATAAAATCTACCAAATTTTTTATTAAACACAATTATTTATAATTCTGAAATTTGGTGCGATGTTTTATATTATTTCGAGCAGTGCACATATAAATAAACTTTTTCGGCAGTAACATCGCCGTGAACAATGAAAAATTGCCTTATCTATTATAAAGCTTCGCTTTACAATATTTCCCATTTACAGTATTCTACAAAGTAAATTTTTTATACCGATGCTCTCCTTTTTTCTAACTGCATCCTATGACATTTAAAATTATAGGTGGTCACCCATGTGGATAATATGTAATATTTAATCTTGTTTAAATTGTCCCAAGTTGCACTGGAGGTCCATTATACTTCTAAAATGATCAGGTGAAAAAGAAATAAAATCATGGATGATGATTAAATGTAGTGCTATGTGTTCAGGGGTATAATTTATTATTCCGATCTTCTAGCACAAACATTTAATTACACAAAAACTTGTACTGCTTAATTACACATATAGAAATACATTTGACTGATAATGTAAATGTTCAGTGACAATCACAGCATTCTTAAAAAGGGTTAAAGCTGATGGTGTCTCTGCAACTTTCTTGTTGGACCCTGCGGCCTCATCTCTCTTTCTTTCTCCGGGTTCACACCCATCACATCCTTTCTCTGTCTTAAAAGCACCTGCGATATCTATCATCCCTCAACCCTTTAGATTCTATGTACATGTCCAGAGGAATTTTGGTACTCTTTTGGTAGGCATTGCATTTAATGCCTAGATTAAATGTTTCAATGATATCTTATTGGTAATATTATATGATGTCCAGATGGTATTCTGGTTCTGTAGAGAAATTCAGTGAACAGTGTTTCCCGTTAGGGTTGTCAAAGAAAATAATATTTGTTTTGCTGGAGGTCTTATATGAAGTCATTAAACGTTTAGCCATTTTATTTCTCGTAAATGTGGGTTATGGAATATACAGTTTTAGTCCAACATTCCTCCTGGAGATTTTAATTGATCTTCCCGTTTTTTATCTTTTTCAGTTCAAAATACCATCTTATTATATCTGTGTGTTTATCCTGTGAAGTTATAAAGTAATACGTACATTGTAGAAAAAAATGTATTTTACTATCAACATTTTTCGCTGATTCTAGAGTAGAAGTTTACCATTAACTATCCAGGTTCTGATACTGATATTTAATTTCATAAAATAACATTTAAGCACAACTAAGTAAGGATAATATTTATATAATAATATTCATATATTTTGTAAAACTAAGAATAAAAGATGATCAAAGATAATATCTGCTTTCCGTTATTATAGTGTATACAAGAATGTCAAGGGGTAACTACTACAAATTTGTTTGGTTTAGTAATTTGGTATAGTGTGAAAAAATTCAAAATAATATTAAAAAACATAATTAAGTTCAACCCTTTTTAACCTTAAATTTTTACGTGCTTGTTTAACACAATGAGTCAGTTCTAAAGTTATTAAACATTTTAAACCAGTGTCATAAAAGGGAAGTGGATTGTTAAGGGAATCGAGAGAGAGAAAGGATGTGTAAAGAATGCTACCTATCAAAGCAAATGTGCTTCATTATACACAGGAACACAGCGTCATACGCTATATAATTGTCAAAATTTAAATATTATTTAACAGAAATATCTGTGAGCGAGTGTTCTACGTCAGCAGTCAGAAAAAATTAGAACATCAAGGACCAGGACATATGTGTGTTTGTATGACACAGCAACTTAACTTAGAGGAACCAAATTTGTAATACATATATTGTAGTAAAAATTATGCATTGCTATCAACTTTTGTGCTAATTCCGGAATAGCATTTTACCATTTACTATTCAGGTTTTGTTACTGATACTTAATTTCATACAATAACATTTTATCACAGCTAAATACGGATAATGCTTCATTATACACATAAACACAGCATCAAGTGCTATAAAATTGTCAAAATTAAAATATTATTAACAGAAGTATCTGTCAACGAGTTTTCTAGGGCAGAAGTCAGCTAATTTTAGAACTTGAAGGACCAGTACATATATAATTTTTGTGTGGCGGTTACCAATTATAAGAATTTAAAATAAACAAAAACAGTAAATTATAATTATAGAATAATAATAAGAAACATGTTTTTATTAATACGAAATGAAATATCAAAAATAAAAAAGTTGTACCGTAATTTAACCCTTTCGTGGGCCATTTATTTCTCACTCCACGTTTCCAAATTTTCAAAACGGAGCTGCTAATTTTATTCAATCGATCGAACAATTGGTGACAGCGCAAAACCGAAGCGAAAATCAGTCTTCTCGTCATTTCAATAACAAGACCAATATATTGGAATGAGTTTTGCGCTTCCCACAGGTGTATTCTGTAAGACCGTGTAGGTGGGAAGTAATCTTCCCACGGCCCACGAAAGGGTTAAAAAACTTTACTTGTGTCATACACATTTTTAGCATAATGCATTAGTAAAGTTTTTAGCTGCAATGACGTCACTGAAAAAGCTGCGTTTATTTCCAGCCGAGAGCGATATTGAATTTTAATTGCTGTGACAGATGAAAATGTTTTATTGCCCAAATATGTTGATGAAAATTGAATCAAAATTTTCCCACTCGGGGATGGATATATTTATTTTTATTTTAGAAAGCCAAAATTGAGATCTTGATAAGGATATTAGTTTCCATTTTTTAATCTGAATGTTGATGAAATTTTTGTTAGTTGTGTTGCAGCGTATAATAAATAATCATAATATTATTTTTTGCAGCTCATCAAGAACTTTTGGTCCATGGATCACCATTTGGTGACTGCTGTTCTAAGGTTTTTCTAATGTCAGCTGTAGAATTTCATACAATGAATATGGTAAAATAAATCTACTAGTATATATTCCATCATATAACGGGATTAATAAATCTTTGCTAACCATACCTCCTCAAAAATCCAATATGGATGCCTCCATTCATTCGAGGTCTTTTGACCACAGCGGAAAGTAATGTGGTTCAAAGATGTGGGTCCGGGGAAATCTTCTGAAGTTTGCTGAAGTTCAATAGCGATACTCGGAAAGTAATGTCAAATAGCGAGGAGTACAGTTATATACCACACAGCTAGCCAGCTAGATGCATCTATCCATTCCAGGTTTTTTGACCACCCCGGAATGTAATTTGGTTCGAAGATGTGGGTCCGGGGAAAATCTTCTGAAGTTTGCCGAAGTGTAACAGTGATACTCGGAAATCGATGTCAAATAGCGAGGAGTACAGTTATATACCACACAGCGAGCCAGCTAGATGCCTCTATCCATTCCAGGTCTTTTGACCACCGAGGAATGTAATTTGGTTTGAGGTTGTAGGTCCGGAAAAAATCTTCTGAAGTTTGCCGAAGTTCAACAGCGATACTCGGAAATCGATGTCAAATAGCGAGGAGTACAGTTATATACCACACAGCGAGCCAGCTAGATGCCTCTATCCATTCCAGGTCTTTTGACCACCGAGGAATGTAATTTGGTTTGAGGATGAGGGTATAGAAAAAATCTTCTGAAGTTTGCCGAAGTTCAACAGCGATACTCGGAAATCGATGTCAAATAGCGAGGAGTACAGTTATATACCACACAGCGAGCCAGCTAGATGCCTCTATCCATTCCAGGTCTTTTGACCACCGAGGAATGTAATTTGGTTTGAGGTTGTAGGTCCGGAAAAAATCTTCTGAAGTTTGCCGAAGTTCAATAGCGATACTCGGAAATCGATGTCAAATAGCGAGGAGTACAGTTATATACCACACAGCGAGCCAGCTAGATGCCTCTATCCATTCCAGGTCTTTTGACAACCGATGAATGTAATTTGGTTTGAGGATGTGGGTATAGAAAAAATCTTCTGAAGTTTGCCGAAGTTCAACAGCGATACTCGGAAATCGATGTCAAATAGCGAGGAGTACAGTTATATACCACACAGCGAGCCAGCTAGATGCCTCTATCCATTCCAGGTCTTTTGACAACCGATGAATGTAATTTGGTTTGAGGATGAGGGTATAGAAAAAATCTTCTGAAGTTTGCCGAAGTTCAATAGCGATACTCGGAAATCGATGTCAAATAGCGAGGAGTACAGTTATATACCACACAGCGAGCCAGCTAGATGCCTCTATCCATTCCAGGTCTTTTGACCACCGAGGAATGTAATTTGGTGTGAGGTTGTAGGTCCGGAAAAAATCTTCTGAAGTTTGCCGAAGTTCAATAGCGATACTCGGAAATCGATGTCAAATAGCGAGGAGTACAGTTATATACCACACAGCAAGCCAGCTAGATCAGTGATACAGCGATCAACGATGGAGCTGTTTGAATGCCCCTGATAGTTCCAAACTGTGTGGTTATGTATAAAAACAAACACACAAATGAACAAACTTCTTAATTTTCAAAGATATATAAATTAAATGCTAGATATTTATTAGTTCGTAAAATAGACTCCTAGATTTTTGTGAAAAGAATTTGTTGTTAATATAGGTGATAAAATTTTCATTGCAACAAAAAAAAAAAATAAATAAATAAATAAATAAATAAAAAAAATCGATGATTAAATTTAAAATTATCACATATGTACCTAATTTATTGTTTAAGCTAATATTTAAATAATTTAAAATAAGAAATGATTAAATGAGATGATTAAAGGAATGACGTCACAATGCTAGAAAAAAATGTTATATTTACCTATTTATTATAAGTTGATAAATTTAATCGTCTGCTCTTAACCGGGGAAATAGTGCTTGAAGTAATTGCAATAAACGCTCGAAAAGGGTGGATGGGGTTTATTTGGAACGTTTTAACCCTTTAACGGTTAGTGGTTTCATAGCGAAACCCCATGTTAAAATGTTTTTCTCTCGCCTTTTTTAGACATCTGAATGATTTTTCATCTTTCTATATTTTTGGCACTTTAAATCGTTAATAGATTAAAGAAGCGTAAATATACGTGAAATATACATCTTTAAACTTGCTTTGTATAAACAAAGCATGAATTTGATTTTCTCCGTTCTCTCAATTTAAAAATACCTACCTAAAACAACACCTGTAAATTATTTAGCTATTTTTTTATTAGATCATATTCATGATAATTATTCATTATTATTCAAATGTAATTAAAATTTTAAGAAACAATTTTATCATACGTGTACAAGGGGTTGGTTTCACAGCTACCCCCCACCCCGGAAAAATCCTATCTCTAAGAAATGTAACTTTTTTCACATATTTCATATTTATAAGGTCATAGATAATATTTATTACCTAGTTTCATTAAAATTCCAAAATTTTTTAACTATGTCGTTTAAAAGGTTAAAGATGACAGTAATTTCAGTATTTTCGCTGTGATGTGAAGCATATTTATACCAATTTATTTTAGAATCTGATCGATAGTTTAGGAGAAGAGAAGCTTTAATTGCTTTGAATTTTGGTAACCCTAACTTATTAAGAATTAAATATGAATGCCTCTATCCATTCCAGGTCCAACCGCTTCATAAATCTGAGGACAGGCGAACAGATAATTTAGGCTATTATTATATAGGGGATTATTTTTATGAACTGTATTTTATATCAATGAAAAAGAAGTCAGAATCCGAGGTCGATTAGCCAATCCTTATTTTCTAATTGCTCGTAAAATTCGCCTCTTGATGCAATATTTTATATTTGTGGCAAAAGTATGATAAACCGCTCAAGTCTTTTTACCTCTGCTCAGCACCTTACTTCTTGTAAAAGAAGATCTGTGAACTGAACGTCCTCATCTTCTAAAAGTAATTTAAACATCTGTGTTGCAAGCTCCGATTTTATGGAATTAATAATTTTTGTTACTCGTAAATACGGTTGACAGATTGTTTTTGCCATAACATCTTGATGTTTGAGCAATGATAAGAAATAATTTAAAAGGAATCCTGTCTACATAATGCATATTCCTTTTTTCTTACAGTCATCGCTGGTGCCCCGTCTGTTGTAATTGACGATACTTTTGTACAGGTAACTTTACATCTGTTATATACTTTTTAAAAGTAGAAAGACATATTCTTCCCTGGTGCTTCCCTTTAATGGCAGAACATAATTTATTCTTTTGTTATAAAATCAGAAATACCATCTTCACGCAATTGCTAATTGTGATATTAATTTGTCACGTCTGTCGTTTCATCCATCTGTAGCGAAAAGAAAATACAATTTTCCATATCATTTGCTAATTCTGCCTCCAAATTCTCCACAATACTTCAATTCTTCTAGTAACAGTTTTCGTGCTAATTGCAACGTGTTTATGCTGAAACATCTTTTTTATTTTTTTTATTAATTCTTCAAAAAGTGAATCAGCAGCTTCTAACATGGCTTCTTTCACTATTCTCACCTGTAAATGGTTTTATATTCTTAGCAAATGCGATATTTTAATGACGCGATCGTTGCTACTTTATGTTGTTGCAGTGGTTTAGTAAAATAATTTGTTGGTTAGTTATTGATGAAGATTTTAAAGAAATAATTTTTTTTCTTCTAATTTCAGAATTTATTGGATAGTCACTATCTTGGTATGAGGTCTTATATGTCGTTCAATATTAATTTTCTTGGGAATCGAACACTATTTATTACACAAAAAAAATACTTCTTTTGTAATCAACGAAAACAATATAGATGCACATTCATAGTTAAATAATATTGTTCTTTTTTTTACATTTATCCATGAAGGGTTTAAAAGAAAAGATATTTGGATTACTTGGTATTTTTAAATGCAGGTTAGCGTGGTCTATTCGAAATACGATCACACACTAACAAAAAATACGTGCATGTTATTAGATACGCTCTTAGCAAACTGCTAATCTATACAATCCTAAACTCAACTGACTACTTGCTATAATCGCCGTCGAGTAAGTAAATCGCTCTGTTTTATCATACATTTACATAAGTCCAGCGATGCATTAAAAATCTATAGGGGGCGATGCGCGTTGCCTACTGCTTTAACAATTAGTGGTTTCGTGCGAAACCCCATGTTAAAATGTTTTTTCTCTCTCCTTTTTTAAAACATCTGAATGATTTTTTCGACTTTCTATTTTTTTGGCACTTTAAATTGTATAGATTTAAGAAGCGTAAATATACATGAAATATACATTTTAAACTTGTTTGCATAAACAAAGCATGAATTTGATTTTTATTTATGTCCTCAAATAAAAATATATACTACAACACTTGTAAATTATTTAGCTATTTTTGTTTTAAATCATTTTCATGATATTATTCATTATTATTCAAATGTAATTAAATTTAGAAAGAATTGTTATCTCTGTGTACGAGGGGTTTGTCACAGCTACCAACAAATACCCATCCAGAAGAAATGTAACTTTTTTTCACAAATTTCATATTTATAAGGTTCATTATAATATTTATTACCTAGTTTCATTATTCCGAAATATTTTAATTGTGTCTTTTAAAATTAAAGATGACAGTATTTTCAGTATTTTCGCTGTGATGTGAAGCACATTTATACCAATTTATTTTAGAATCTGATCGATAGTCTAGGAAAAGAGAAACTTTACTCGCTTTGAATTTTAACCCTAATAATTAAGAATTAAATATGAATGCCTCTATCCATTCCAGGTCCAACCGCTTCATAAATCTGAGGACAGGCGAACAGATAATTTAGGCTATTATTATATAGGGGATTATTTTTATGAACTGTATTTTATATCAATGAAAAAGAAGTAAGGTTTCCGTTTATTTATTTTACTCTAAGTCTACAGAATCTTCTTTGGAGGCATTCTTGAGCAAGCAGCGGAACCTGTCATCTTTAATATATGGTGTAATATCTCTGATTCCGGAGAGTGTGCATGCGCTGAAACCGGATCTGCCGACATTCAGAGGGGCAACAGAGAGCCACTGTGGTTTGTCTGGATCGAAATATTCTGACTTGTCGGTTGTGCTGTCCACCTCATCATTGTAGCCTCCCATCACATATATTTTCCTATTTATTATCTGCAAAAGAAGCAAAATGCGATTAATAATTCTAAAAGCGTTTTGATAATGCAATTATTATATATTTTATTTCTATAATTTAGATCTCTTATAAAAACAATATTAAAAAAGTGAGTGTAAAAAAATAATTTACTGAGGCAGAGACAAATTGCAATTTACTGACTTTTACATCTACCGTATTTGACGAATGATGCCAGGATAGATAGAGATATATAGACAGGGATGCTCTTCATACCAGAGTTATCGGATTCGAAAGTCGCTGTAGGCATAATTGTATGTAGCCTTTTGGAATCGGCTTTAAACAGTAGGACTCAATTTCAGTATCCCTTGTGTAGCAAAAGGAAATACAGTAGCGCTCCAAAATAAACCAAACCAAATCTACCAAATAGTCGATAAATAAAAAATTGAATTCTGGTTTTACCGGTAGTTTTTTCTATAATAATTCTGTTAATCTATAATCTATAACCCATTCAAGACTGTGATTGCATAATTTCTTTTTTTTATATTTCAAGTAATGGTGAATTAGTAACTGTATTTCAAGTAATGGTGAATTTTAGATGACATTGAAATATTTGATTATGTGGATAATAAAGACAGCAATTGAAGTGCAAATCACTGGTACATTTATATGAAATAATTGCAATACCTGGCATTAATTATTTATTAATTTCATTAAGTTTATGAAATTTCCCTGAAGATAGATATAATTTTGTTTTACTACTATTTTAGTTTTTCTAATATCCAAATTTAAAAAAAAATCATTGTTATCTTTTTTCGAAGATGAACACAAATTTCATTTAAATTACATTAGTGGTATTCATTAATGTATTCATCCAGTGTACATTTTTTAATCTTTTGTTATTACAATTGTTTATAGGCTAATTTTTCTTTTACTCTCTATTTTGAAATTACATCTAATTAAATCACTTGATGACAAACAAATTAACTCAGCATTTATTAGAGTGTTTGTTTCCGAACATGTAAACTGTTATTGTAATAATTTTGTAAAATTATTTACATCCATGAGAGATTTTTTTTTGTAAAAGAAAAATAAATAGTTTAATTATTATTTCATTCGAATCATTATTTTTTGCAAATGTTTGAGATAGCAAAAAAGTTTTATTCAAAGGCATTAAATGCATCCACCGCTCTCTACCGGAGGTCGTGGGTTAGACATTCACACTGGCATGGATGTTAACAGTTCGGAATCAGCGTTAAGCAGTAGGCCCCTGCGCAATTAGCCTTCTTGTAGAAAAAAAACTGCTTTTTTAAACCAAACCTAACCAAACTTAGGGCTTCTTTTTAGTTTTGGTTTTCTTTTTAAACCTTTTTTCGCTAGTTTTAACTTTTCCTCTTAATTTAACATTAACGGCAAGCATAATACTACTGTCTTCCAGGGTTTCGTTTTAATTACTTAAACTATGGATATTGTAACGGCTTGATTTAGCGGTATCGTCATCAAAGAACTTTGCTTTGAAAGGTGGACTTGTGTGGATACAAAAGGATTGTTTTCTAAGGCACCATGAAGTCTACACGGCCGTGCACTATAGTAAAAGAACAATATGCCAGACGACGCGGCACCGTCACTGACAGCTGAAAAAATGATCGCGAACGACAAAGGATTTGCCGCTTCTCAGATGTAGCCGCTAAGAATTCATGAACACATGAGGATGATTGCTAACCCGGACCAATCCAGTTGGTCGAAGGTGAGGTCATCGCTAGGTGACAATAAAAAATTGTGGGTGATCTCTCTTAGAGGCCAATCCTAGGAGACAAGAAGATTTTTTTTTAGAGAAGTTAGTTAGCTAGCAACCAGCTAATTTAGAGGTAACTTGACCAGTCTCTCTACGGAGAGTTTTTTTTTTTTTTTTTTTTTTTTTGCATAATCACCTTATCTTTTAAGGAGTAGGCATCGGCTAACTCGGAGGTCGCCTGACCAGTCTCTCCATCGGAGTTTTTTTAGCGAAATGTATTGGGATAAATCTCTTGCTGAGATTGAAGCGATACCCTGTGCTTTGGGTTTCCGTATTCTAATATAATCCTCTTCAGGATTGTTGCTGTTCTTCATAACTAACTGTGCTAGGTCTTCTACCTCTACTACAGTGAACTTTCGAGGGAGCTACGAATTTTTCTTCCGTCTAATCACCCATATTTCGGCAGAGACTGAATTTAGTTTAGGTATCCGTCTCTACACAGGCCTATGTGTACTAATCACTTACCTGTGATCAGATTGTTTCTTTTTTATAGGTGAATGATGTATATAAAGAAGTGTAAATAAACCCATTAATCAAGATACATCTGATTCTTCTTTGTGTCTCCTGAAACAGGGACCGGATACTTTACAATATGATAATTCATGTTATAAATGTTAATTCATGATTATTTTTTCTTTTTTTTTTGTTTTACTGTTGCGGAGTGAACTGTTTCGTGGTAAACATCTCAAATCCTAATCCTCAGGGAAGGCTGTTTACCACCGAGGTTTTAAAATAAATAAATAAATAAAAATAAAATAAAATAAACGCCGAACCTAAAAGGTGTCATATAAATAAAATCATACTATAGGCAAAAGGAATACACGTGAAATATTTTAAACTAGCATATAGCCCATCATATGACGGGATCAGTAAAATTTTTAATTTTCCAAAATTGTAAAGTACGCTATGAGGCAGGTAAAAAAATAGTTTGTTTTTTGGCTGAGAATTATCTTGCAACAAAAAATAATCGATGATTCAATTTAAAATTATCACATATGTACCTAATCTATTGTTTAATCCAAATGTAAAAGAAAATTATTTACGTAATATCAAAGTTCAATGATAAAACGTATGAAAATAAAGCATAATTTAAATAATTTAAAATAAGAAATGATTCAATGAGATGGCTAAAGAAATGACTTCATAATGCTAGAAAAATGTTATTTTTACCTATTTATTATGGGATAAATTGAGAAATTTAAAGCTCGAAAAGAGGGGAAGGGGTGGATTTCGAACGTTTTAAAGAAGGCAGTATTTTCTCTGTGATATGAAGCATATTTATACCAATTTATTTTAGAATAGGATCTATAGTTTAGAAGAAGATAAACATTACTCTCTATGAATTTTGTTAACTATGGATGCCTGTATCCCTTCCAGGTCCAACCGCTTCATAAAATCGAGGACAGACGTACAGATAACTTAGGCTATTATTTTATAGGAGATAATTTTCGTTTGAAATAATTAATAACTTATTACTTTTTTAATTATAAGTATTTTAATTTGAAATTTTAAAAGGGGACACATTTTTGTATATATTTGCCAGTTGAAAACAATTTTCCTACAATGCTGCTAAAGCAAACGTTCATAACTCATCAAAATGGAAATACATTACATAATTTTGTTCTTCATTTTTTTCTTTTGATAGTCCAATTTTCCGTTACTCCATGGAATTCCCTCTTACGTGAAACGTTTGGTAATATACACGATAAAAAATACATGAGATGCTTAAAATACTATTATAAATTTGTGGTTCATACAGAATTTAAAAGAGAGAAAAAGAGAGGAATTTTCTACTGAGTAACTTTGTAGAGGTTATCTCTAAAGAGTACTGCAAGTTAAATTTGAATTTTTCAGTCATTACATAAATTTATTCTATTGCAGTTACCGGTGGATAAAATAGAAATTGGAATGCATAAAAAAATTCAAGGTATTCACCTCTTAAAAAAAGGATAAAATAATACCTAATCATAAAAAAAAGTCATTTTTAGGAGAAAAAAGTGTGGATTTTACGTTCCATTGAGTTAATGGCATCAACGTTTTCCCCTTCTGTCTTCATTTCAGATTCACGTAAAGCAATAAAATGTTCATACGGTTAAAAAAATAGAAAAGGAAACGGTTTTCTTCTATAAAAGAATAGGGAATTGAGTAAAAGAGGTTTGAAAATATCTCGGAACTGACGCGTCGCAAGAAATTTTCATATAAGCGCGTTTGAATCAGTGCAGGGAAATGAGGGAAAAAGTTATCCTTTTTTTTTTTCCCTATCGCTTTTACCGTCTCGATATATTTTGAGGGCGAAGAAAATATCACGTGGCTTACATTTTCTTTAAAGAATTCCTTTTAACTGGATGTTCCACCGTATATATCGTAATATATGTCGTAAAATATATTCGAAATTTCAAAAAGAAAATTTTTTTTGTCAGAAACTAAATTTTTTTTCTTGGCCCGTACCCTTAGCATTTTTTATGCTAACTTTACTTTTCATATGAAGAATGTGACATATCAATTTAAATACCAAAATTTATACGATAATATATATGTGACATACATATACTGTTAAAATATTTATATAGATTTTATGTACACTATTTAAATCTTATTTAAAACACGTTACTGCACTAGATTCCTTCCATTTCTATAAATTTTAAATCCATTATTCTTTTAATTGGAAAAATATATTTCATCATAGAATATCAAATGGAACCTAAACAATACATGCCCTAATATTTTTGCAATTTCTATTGTAATTCATAAGTTCATCTGATAGAAATAGAGTGTTGTTGCTAGGATAAACCAAGCACGAATGAGCCTGCAAGCTGTCGTATTAAGGTCAGGGAGTGCGTCTTTCGTTTTAATGAGCACCATTAAGGGGAAAGAACGACTTTTGCTCAAGTGGGTCCTCGTAATTTTGAAACAGGGGCCAAGCAGATGACCCATAGACTTGGAATGCCACCCCCAGAGTTATTGACTTAGAACTTGAAGGACATTTTGACCACGAACCTATTTTACGTGCCTAGTACCTTTAACGAAAACGGTGGACCTTAGGCCGGCTCGGGTTCCGAACCCTCAACCTCTCACTTACGAGATCGTTGCCTGTGCGAACTGAGCTACCACGGCTCTTAGAAATACAATGTTATTAGCACGACATCTTGACTTTGTTTAACTTGTATTTCCTCTTCTCTGACAGTTGTTTTAGGAGACGTTGTAGCTCAGTCGGCAAAGAGAACTCTCTCGTAACTGGAGAGTTGCGGGTTTGGAGCCCAAGCCGGCCTATGATCCTCCCTGTTCGTTAAGAGTGATTGGGACAGGTAAAACACATTCGTGATCACAATGTCCTCTAAGTTCTCAATCAATACCTCTGGAGGTGGCACATCAAGCCTAGGGGTCTTCTGCTTGGTCCCTACTTCAGAATTACGAGGACTCACTTGAGCATAAGCCGTCCTTTCACGCTTGAGGTGCTCATTAAAACGAAAGGAGCCTTAATACAACTAGTCTCCAGTTCAGTTGTGCTTTGTTTGACCAAGTGGCATAAGACAGAAACAACATGTTTTTGAGCTCCGATTTTACGTCATAGTAGTGTATGAAAGAATATATTTTGCACTTTAAACGAACAAATCGGTATACCATTTTTTGTAGAATATGTTGGAAAGGATTTTTCACTTATATGTTTTGCAATAAATAGCGTAAAAATGGTAAAAGATATAGTGGCATCTTTTGTTATGAATACAGAAATCAGAAAATTTTATCCACTGACAATAAACTTTGTTTCACAGAGGTAATCGTAACCACTAAAAGTAGCTTATTAATTTAATACTAGCATATAGTCCATCATGTGACGGGATAAGTAAAATTTTTAAATTTCCAGAATTGTAAAGTACCGTATGAGGCAGGTAAAAAATGGATTGTTTTTCGGCTGAGAATTATCTGGTACAAGCTCATTAATTTGTTTATCTTCATACTCCACTAGTCTCCCGATACTGTGAATGCAGTTTAGAATCACGTTCAATTCATTTAGTCAGAGGTGTGATTATGTATAAAAAACATACACACAAACGAAGAAACTTCATAAGTTCCAAATATATATAAATTAAACTCTAGATATTTATTAATCTGTGAAATAGACTCCTAGACTTTTATAAAAAGAATTTGTTGTTAATACCGGTGATAAAATCTTAATTGCAACAAAAATAATCGATGGTTAAATTTATCACATATGTACCTAATCTATTATTTAAGCCAAATATAAAAGAAAATTATTTAAGTAATATCTAAGTTCAGTGATAAAAGTATGGAAATAATCCAGACGATATTTAAATAATTTAAATTAATAAATGATTAAATGAGATGGTTAAAGGAATAACGCCATAATACTAGAAAAAAATGTCATTTTTGCCTATTTATTATGTGATAAATTTAATAGCCTACTTTTAACCAGGGAAAATGGGGCTTGGAATAATGGCACTGAACGCTTGAAAAGGGGGGAAGGGGTGGATTTCGAACGTTTTAAAGAAGGTCGTATTTATTGCTCTGATATGAAGCCTATTTATACCAGTTTATTTTTAGAATCGGATCGATAGTTTAGAAAAAGATAAACTTTACTTTTACTCACTTTGAATTTTGCTAACCCTTAGTCATCAATAATCCAATATGGTAGACTCTATCCATTCCAGGCCCAACTGCTTTATAAACTCGAGGACAGACAGATATTAGGCTTGACGGAACTTAGGCTATTATTATGTAGGGAATTCATTTTTGATTTTTTAAATCCATTCGTAGTACTACTGCGAATACGTAGTACTACGAAATTTGAAGTTTCTGCTGCACCCAGTTTTAATATTTTCTACAGAATTATAGTCTACTATAATCTTAGATAGCTGTATGTGATATATTTTTCATATAAAAAGCCGTGATCTTTTCTTGAATTTGGCCTTTTGTTAGAAGAATCCTCATTTTTCTATAATTTGTATAGTGATACTTTTATTTAGTTTTCAACCTTCACGATTTTACGGGTAAAAACAACAGCCTTATATTCCCCAAAATATCTTAAACTGTCAAAAACGTATCTTGCGTATTTTATTTCAAATACATAAACTGGAGGAAAGCAACCTAAATTTCGGAATTTTTAAAACATAGATGATATTATGACTGTATATCTTGGAAAGTTCAGAACTCTAGGTTCTATTAACTAAATAGATGTTTCATCCATTTGATTTCGACTTAAAACTGAAGGTATTTACTTTCCAGCTTCCATGTTTTGATGGATATCCACTAGTATTTATGATAATGTGTGTTACACACTCAAGGTTACAAGACCTATCGCAAGTTGTCTGATTTTATCCTCTATCAGATGAATTGACTATCTATAGATTAATATCTTCGATTTATAGAAATAAAGTAAACTGATGCTGCAATATATGATATTTACTAATATATAACACGCAGTTAAAAAAATAAGGGCAAAAAAATCAAGGTGCGTGTTATACAGTATTATCTAAGCATTATCATCTCTGTTTCTTACACAACAAAACATAAATTTCGTATTTTTATGACATACTTGCAACAGGGTGTAATATCTCGAAAAGTTCAGGATTCTAAGTTTTAGCTAATATTGAAATTGGCGATTTTATTCGTTCAGTTTTGACATATATATTTACTTTTTAAGCAGTCCTCATCTTTTGACGAGTACAAATGACTATTTGTAAACAGTTTGTAATCCAGGATTCTTTATTCTGATTTCTGAAACATTTCTCTGGAAAATTCTCATTAAATTATAAAATAACTTCTAAAAATCAGCCCCAGACTATTCACAAATTTGACTTAAATTAAGGGGTCAGGCAATTCTTAAAACTCAAAAAAATATATATCATTTTCGAATTCACATACCTTAAAACCTACCAGCTTGACAAACATCCTATTTTTAAACTAATTCCTATTTGTAAACAGTTTATAACTAAATTCCTATTTGTAAACAGTTTGTAATCCAGGATTCTTTATTCTGATTTCTGAAACATTTCTCTGTAAAATTCTCATTAAATTATAAAATAACTTCTAAAAATCAGACCCAGACCATTCACAAATTTGACTTAAATTAAGGGGTCAGGCAATTCTTAAAACTCAAAAATATATATATCATTTTCGAATTCACATACCTTAAAAACTACAAGCTTGACAAACATCCTATTTTAACATAGAACAAATCATTACCTTTATACATATATCTCATCCTCTTTCAAAACATTAAAAAAAAAGTTTTGTTAGAAACTTTTAAACAAGATACTCTTTGTTGTTAACAAAAAGGATATCAAAGTTAACGCGCATGATTATTAGGAATATAATTAGGTTTAAGATAAACTTATTGTTTTAAAACATACTACAATACCCCAAAATAGCTTAGAACCTAAATTTTTATGTATTTAAAATACATATATATATATTTAAACATATTTTGAAAAAGTGAATATTTTTTCTTAAAAACCAAAAATTTATTGTAAAAAACATATTTTGGGAAATAAACAAAGAATTTTAGGTTCAATCGGATGAAATTATATTGTGTACAACCTGTATAAATTTCATGAAAAAAATTTAAGATTTTTGATTTTTTGAGATAATGTGATCGTTACATGAATAAAACACAATTAGAGAAAAAGCAAGTTAAAATTTTGTAAGATAAAATTTGTTACAGCAAACAGTTGACACGTTTTTATTCATAACTTCTTTCAATATCGGAATTTTTTTAAGCGAATTATTTTAAAATGTTCAGAACTGAATCTCTTTTCAGGTATTTTTTTAATGAAAAATCCAATTTTTTATCGATTTAACAGACGTATGACACCTTAATAGTCCTACCGAAGTAGCATGCATACATCCAGCAAGTTGGATTTTTTCTGGACAATATCTTGTTATAACAAATTTGAATCGACATACTTGTAGAAAAACTCCTGTAAGGTAGACGGAACATAAAGCGATTACTCCTTTGCAACGCTATTTTGCTGCAAAACTGTGCAACCTTGTCATGACAACCTTGAATCAAACGAAAATTCTTAGACTTGCTGCAGTCTTGTTTCTAACTTGCAGACTTGTGATGCTGAACTTGCTGCAAGTTTGCAGGCTTACAAAGTAAGAAAGCAAGCTAAATTTACTATCTGGGTCTTTGTAAAGTTTTTTCTCCTTATTCAATCCCACTTAAGGTTTTGGTGTAATTTGTATTGTCCCTTTATAGGTGAGCAATGTCACCATATTTCAGCGATGGCTAGTTTTTTCGATTAGTGTGCCAGTTAAATTACGGTTAATTATTTTTAGGTGTTCAGAGTGCCACTTGTTATATGTTTTTCAATAATCTTCTTTAAATTTATAATCCACATAAAATGTTTAATTTCTAAAATTATTATTTGTCCTCTTGTCACAATGTAAGAATCACTCCTCTAATACTAAAGGTTTAAATGACATTTATTTAAAAATTCAGTTTTGTATGTATAGGAGATTTTTATTTTGTTAGTTTTCTAGAACAGTATACTTAGAAAACCAAAACGCCTGAACCATTAAAGAAAACAATATTGGTAATCTCATTCTCCAATATTTTGAAATAACAGTTACGTTACATACCATCTTATTACTAAAATATTGGAAACCAAAGCAGAAACTATGCCATAAACTAAATTTTAGTTTAGTCTTTCTCTTTATACTCATTTAACTCAAGTACTTCCCCCAAAAAGTCAGTGTTCCCTATGGGTACTTCTATGGTGCACCAGTGACACTTTTGTTCTACTTCCTTTGTTGTTGTTGTCGTCTTGTTCATTAAAGTAGTGCAATGGAATGAAATTGATCCAAAAACAGTAATCGTGGAAGAGTAAAGTTGCCAGAGCTTATAGAATGTTATGCTTAAAGAATCATATCGTCTGAATTAATATACGACACAGGTTCATCGGTAGTTTCATTCTTAAAATATTATTAAAATAGTCTTAAAATTAAATTGTTGTCATCTTGTTCAGTAAAGTAGTGCAATAGAATCAAATTGATCCAAAAACACTACTCATGGAAGAGAAAATTGAAAGAGCTCCAACGATTTTGTTCTAGTAAATGTCTTAATAGCGCTCAAGTTCGTATTCCAAATTAAACTTTGATGATTGTTAGACTTGGAGATATTTATTAAATCTTCTTTTAAATGAAATATAAACAATTTAATATGTACCAACTGCGTGACACTGCAATACGTTATAGCGTGCGACTTTGTGGGTCGCATGTCATAATTTCGCCCTCTCTGTCTTATTTATATGGTTCTCCAAAAATTATTTTTATATATAATCCAGCTATCAATTCAGACATAAAGCTTTATGTCCTGCAAACATTTAAAAAATATATAGAACTATAATTATGCAATAGATTTACAACAAAACCACATAAGGAAGCATTACGGAAAGGCATTAAGTAAAAATGGAGATGAAAAAAATTAGAATATTTAAAGGATAGAAAAGAATTAAGGCTGCAGATTGTTTAAAATGTCTGTAATCTCCCAGTATCGGGAAAAAATACTGGTTTGAGAGAGCGCTGAGCAAACGGGGAGATGTTGGGCATTTATAACTGTATCTCTGCAGCATTGGGGGCGGGCTGGAAAATGTGCATATGAGCAGACAAGCTTATATGCACATTTGTAGCTAGACGAAAGGCAGCTACAGCGTTGCTTCTGGTAAAGTCTGGCAGATTATAAATGTTACTTTTCCAGAATTTATCTTTGATTTTTTCTTTTAGTTCTGACATTTGCTTTGGACGCCCAACTGATTTCTAACGATACAGACTTGTAACCAACCCGACCTTTTAAAGCTAGAATAATAAGGTATCCATTTGTCAAGATCATGGCATCCCTTGAATAATATAGCCTCCCTTTTTAGACAGCATGGCATTTCTTTTTAGATCATATGGCATACCTTTTATGCCCCCTTTTCGCAAGATATAACAGGCTACGTATATCTGTGTCTTTATATGAATAATGCTACCATGAAAGTAAATGTCCCGCATTGAAAAAAAAATTGCATTATTAAAAAATATTACAAACAACAAACCTCAGTCTGGAATTAAAGCTATTTTGTGAAATGAATAAAATTCGTAAGTGTGTAATTATTTTAGCTTCTGTAAGATAAATAAATTAACTAATTAAAAATAGTGAGTGAGAGAGAGTACAAGAGTGACAGAAAGTGGCAGAGTGATAGAGAATGATAAAGAGAGCCTTTACTGCAGATTTTACTGCAATTGTTTAACAATGTGATATTCGTGAAGAAAAAACCCTAAAATTTCTACCTGCTAACGTGATTTTATATAATTTTAAATAAGTTGCTATTTGTTTTGATTTTTTTCTGATTTTTCCTATTTATTAATTCTTTAAGTGGTTAATAAAGAATGTAAAGAAATTTCTATTTTATAATAATAGTTATTTCTTTTAACCCATTTATAAAAATAATAAAATACTGTAAGTAATGATAAGCGATAAATGTGCTACCCCAATCACGAGGGTTCTTACAGAAGCACCCCATTTTAGAAAGGTTCGTGTAGGCTATAAAAATTGTTGAATCCTGTCTTCCACTAAAAAGAAAACATTTTTTTATATATCAAGTTTCGTTTTGAGTTTTCCAATGTAACTGTTTATCTTTGTATATTTTAATAACTTAGATAATGCTACTGAAAATTTCACATATTTTCCTTAGGAATATTTCAAATTTTACGATCTCTAAAATCAGTAATTCATCAATAGATTCCTAACTACCCCAAACTACATATTTCATTATAGATTTATTTAAAACTTATATTGAATGATTAAAAAAATATAAATAGATGTTGTTTACAGAATAATTTCAAGAAATAATCTTTACAATAAATTTTACCAGACAGTGCATTTATAGTGGCGCCATCTATCCTCAGCACGAGAAAACTTTTGTTTTTATAGAATTAGTCATTTTTGTTTTACTACAGACACCATTTGTACATAATATTCGTTTATTTACACTTTTCATTTTAAGTTTACTAAACTATAAAAATAATACCTCGAGTCCTTTCAGAAAAAAACTGTTCTGATAAGCATTTAAATTATATTTTTTTTCTTTTAATTTTCATTTTTCTTGATGACAGTAAAACTTATCTGTATATATTATCTTGCTGTCATCGAAAATTTATTTTCAATTATATATATATATATATATATATATATATATATATATATACATATATATATATATATATATATATATATATATGTATGTATGTATGTATGTATTTATGTATGTATATATGCATAAATGTATGTAAATATACATTCATATTGTGAACATATATATATATATATATATATATATATATATATATATATATATATATATACATACACACATTTACATTTTTGAAAGCTTGAATGTTATTAAAGAAATTTAGAAAAGCCTTCTAAAAGGTACGGAATTGTTTGTTTCACGATGAATCGAAAGCATACTGTTGTAATGAAACATTTGAATCTTGATTGATGCTATTTCCCTTTAAGTTACAAATCTACTATGCATCCGTACTGTTAGTAAATGCCCAAATACATTTCACACAAGTGGGTAACAGCCGATATCGGTATTGCCGCAGAATCTTAGCGAGAAATCATCGTCAACCTACCGCTATGCCGAAGTTGCTTCTGGCCATCATCATCGGCTTGGTGGGTAACCACTGTCTGTCCTTCACGCAATACTTTTCGACGGACTTCAGCCTCCGTGTCCCGTCGTATCCTCCGATGGCGTAGATGCAGTCGTCTAGGGCCACGCACCCGACTCCCGACCGGCAGTTGAGCATCGGGGGCAGTGAGAACCACTGGTCGAAGTCGCTGAAGTAGCACTCGGCAGACTGCAAGAAATGCTCCCCGTTGAAGCCACCCACTACGAATATGCGATCACGCAGTGACGAGGCGCTCGCGTCGCTTCTTTTCTCGTTCATAGGAGAGACGTAGACCCACTGCGAATGCAATCGAAAGAACTGCATCAAGAATCATCTTTACCGCAACAATATAAATAGGGATTAAGGAGAAATTATTTAGTAGAATATTTTATTTAACTTACTTAGCAATATTTAACATATAAGTACATGTGGGGTAAATAAGGTACCCATATTATAAATTTTATATACCACTACCCTTTTGAAAACAAATTTTCACTTCCTTGTTCTGTAAATTAAAATATTTTAAACCTTTTAGATATATTTCAAACAAAAATATGACGGTTTCTTATTCACCCCTTGGTTTTGGAAAGTCTACATTAGATGCAATAGACTCCGTTGCAATATTTGACTAGTTATGACTAAGGTTAATATACAGTTTCACTTGAAGAAAGAACCACAAAGGTTGAAGACTAAATTTCAAGGAGGGATGCGTCTTTCATTAGATGAGTACCTCTCTGGTGAAAGCACGATTTTACTGAAGGGGATTCTCGTAATTTAAAAGCAGGGAACAAGCTGAAATCCCTTAGGCTTGACCTGACATCTCCAGAAATATTGTCTTGGAACTTAGAGAATGTGGCAACCAGGAGCCAATTGAAATGCCGTAGCTAACATTAACGAACACTGCCAATCTTTGGCCTGTTCAAAATTCGATTTCGAAACTCTCCAATTACGAGATCCCTGCCTTCGCCAATTGAGCTCCTCCGTATCATAAACATTAATATCATTGCTCCAAACTTTTTTCTAAGATATCTTAAATTTTTACACAAGCTTGTACATAGATTTTCAGATATCTTTAAAATCGCAAGTTAAATAATCATAAAATACATCAAAATTAATTTTAAAATTATTGTAAAATACATAACAAGGTATTTCAACAAGGAAATAGAAAGATGATGCCCTTGTTGTGATGTATAGCCTGATAAAGGATTACTGCACTCTAAACATTTATGCATCATTTTGTTCAAAACAAAGAAATCTAATCAATGATATAAAATTTTAAAGTTCCATTTTTTTTTAACTCGTACTGTCTTGCAGATTACATCTCTAATCATTTACATCCCTCTAAGGATATGGCTAAAGTTATGACACTCTAAGGCGACTGGATGCAGAATCAAAACAGAAAGAAGTCGGGTTTTAGACGCATATTTTCAATAGTCAAATTCATTCTCTATCCTGTTCGTTACTCCTCAACTTGAAACCATAATTTTCAAATACCAAAGTCATCCCTTCTAATCGACTCCACTCTACATCTGATTACTGTTTAGCATAATTTAATTGAGAATTTCTATTTATCTTTTTTCAGCTTGCTGTCAAGATCACTTTCCAATTTGAATATCGACGGTAAAAGTTAATATCGACGCATACAACTAGTGGTAGTTTCATTGCAACATATGCTCACAGGACAGAGGAATTTTAAAAAAGGGCAGTGAAATGAGTACAAATATCATTAATTACCTTTGAACTAAGTGTGAAAGATTCTAATTTTTAAATAAATAGCAAATTATTAAGTATTTAAACAGCATCCTTTTAAATTGAGTTACAATATTTACTCGTGTATAAAGCGCACCTTGTTCTTTACAATAAAGAAAAATGGCTTTAATATACAGCGTGCATCTAAAGTTTTGTAGAGGACTTTCCAGATTGTAAATTAACGTGCTTTAGACGAAATAAATCAAACTTCAATGTTGTTTCTTCAGCTGACTTCATTCTTATCAAAATACTTAAGATTTTTTACTATTTTTTGTTTTTTTAGTTTATATAATAGTTTTCATAAAAAAAATTTATATGTTATACTGCTGTTTTATTGAAATTTGAAAGTTTTAGAGGTTTTCTTGATAAACAATTTATCTCTATTAGTAATATATTTTTATCGTAGGTGGAAGAGAGCGGTATAAATGCTAGAGCTCTCTCTGAGACCTCGTACATCACCTCAAATTTTAGGACATAGTGCATGACGACACAGATAGGATATCAGCCCAAAACGAGTTTTGGCAAATGTTTGGTTGTTGGCGAAGCTCTTATTGGCTTATATTCCCGTTGGCGGTCGCCGCTATGCTGTTGCCACACTACTTGAATTTTAATCAGACAACATTCTGACTATGAGAAACGAAGCTTTATTCGAGCCTGTTAAAGGTATATACAAATGACAATTCTGAAGATGCTTACTTTAATTTAAACTTGAGAAAAGTTTATGATATAAAGGGAGTTTGGAAAAACCATGGATACCATGGAAGTCATGGTCCACATAAGATTTTTGTTTTCTTTCTTGAATACTGCATTGATAAATACGTAAATTGTATGATTCCCTAAGACAGTGAAAATATACCGTGCGTGTGGTATTTTACCCTAAAATGTTTTAAAAGTACACGTTTTACGCGAGTAAATTTGTATTTTATTTTACGTTAAAGAATAAACTATATTTACATATTTACTTGATTTCTAGCCCGGTCAAAGTATTCAACAGTCTGTAGTCGATATAGACCATCAAATCCTCCAATAGCATAAATTGTATCTGCTAAGATGACTGCACTGAGATAACACCTGTAAATATATATTGCATAAATAGTAGAATTTGAATTGAATCCCATTATCTTTTATTTCATATTGGGATTTCATAAGGCTAACAAAAATTCCTTGGATAAACTTTTGATAACGTGTGCAACGTTTTGAAGACATAAATTGTTATAAAGGGATCTTTTACTAGCAAAATAATAATTTAAAGCTGATCTTTCTTATCTGTTACAGTTAAAGTTTACAGAAAAATTATGGTAAACTTTAAACAAGTGAAATTTTGTTAATAGACTCAAAATTGCAATTTTCATTCATTTTTATAAAAGCAATTATTGTTATACTTAAACTTTCGTGTTTTAATGCAACTTTATCAAGTTAATCTTATCTTGTTCATACCTAAGTACATATAAATATCGTATCAATCGTACCTTTCATTTGAAGGTAAGTTTGCCTAAATATACTCCTCAATTTTTCCTTTCTGTCATAGCTAAGAACGCATAAATATGAAAATTTTGTTGTGTTAATAGATCAGTATGAATAAATAACGTATTAATTTTATGTTGCGTTCATAGCTCAGCACTCATATTGTGTCAGTCTTACTTTTTGTTCACATATCATCCCGTATGAACATTGAGTCAGTTTTACCTTGCGTTCAAAGATCAGGACTCGTATTTTATCAGTCTTTCCCGCCGTTCACAGGTTATTCCGTATAAATTTGTGTCAGCTTTCCCATGCCTTCATAGCTCAGCTCTCATAAAATTCATGCCAATCTCATCTTCCGTTTACAGCTAAAAAAGCCTAAATTTTATCAGTCTTACCTTACTAAACGGAGGCCGAATCGGTAAGATGCTTCTCTTCGGAATCGAAGTTTGTGAATTCAAATCCTACTACTGGCATAAATATTCGAAGTCGTTCGGAATTAGTTTTAAGTTATAGTCCGGTCTCATTAGTTCTCATGTAGTAAAAAAGTAAAATTCTCTAAACTAACCAATCTAGCAATCTTAACTTGTGTAAATAGCTAACTACACAAACTTTTCCCTTGTCTTTAGCTCATGAGAAAATTAAATCACTACAAATCTAAGTGTATATTCTCTTATTTATTTTTCCTTTGTTGTAAAACTTTTCTATTTTACTGTCTGAGAGTGTAGTTACCCAGTTTTTAAAATCTATTTATATAAATTAAAATGACAACAATACCAGATAAGATAAACTTTGCAAAAGTATTTAACTTTTATAATCTGCTTTGATTTTACACAAATTTGATGGAATTAACTGGCAGCTGTATAATCAGTTAAAAGTTGTGTAAGTCAATTAAAAGTAAATTATTTATATGCTTATTCAACGATTGTTTTTAATGTCATGCTTCATTGTATAAGATCAAGAAGTATAACATCATTCTAAAGGTAGCCTCATTCATATCTTTGACGATTCTTATCAGTTTTGTGAAGTAAATGAAGGTATTTCAGGCACTATGAAATGATCACGGGGGCTTAAATTAAAGATGTTCCATTAATATCCCCATTCTTGTCGAACTCTTTGACGATTGTTATCGGATTTGTAAAGTCAATGGAGGTACTTCAGGTACTATGAAATGATCACGGAGGCTTAAAGATTTCCCTTTTTTAAGGTAGTGTTATACGGTAAATTGTAGTTTCTTTATTTCTTTTCATTATATAAGAAAAAAGTGATTTGTGAACACGTGCGAAAAAAATGAAGAAAATATCTAGTAAACACTGCACTATTTAAATTGCAAGTAGTGTAATATGAAACAGAAAAGGGGAACTCTGCTTCAAATCGGAAATTCGGCGTTCAAAGTTATTTAGTATATATTATTATGTAGTTGAATTTAAGAAGTTTTAAAGGAATGAAATATAGATGTAGCAATAACTTCGATCGGACAAGGTATTTACCATGTTACTGTCTTCATCAAATACCTGTCTTTATTCACACATATATTGTGTGATTTTAGGATAAAGGATAAACGTATTCCGTGTTTAAGAAACACCTTTAGTTTTTGCATAGGATATTAGAAAAAGAGATAACTTTGAACACAAATAAAAAAATATATAAAAGTATTCTTATGAAATATATCAGTCTTAAAATCAGTTTGAGATATAATATTAAAAGGTTAAACTAGATTACTTACAATATTCTACAGCTAATATTTTACAGGATCATCGTACGATTATCTTAAAAATATGAGGCATGTGAACACAATAAAAATCTTGAATCCGTACCACATTTTTTTAATTCTAGAAATGTTTATTTCCCTGGAATATTTTTCACCAAAATCATGTTATACATAAGTAAATACGATACATAACCAAGAAGTCTTCTGAAATACACTCGAGAGCCACGCGTTATCAAAGAAAGAGGTCGTCGGAGACTGTCTCACATGGTGAAGCAAAACCGGAACCAGACAGTGGCTCAGCTGACAGCCCAATACAATGCAGGGTCAAGTAGAATAGTATCGGATCACACTGTTCAGTGGACACTGTTGGATATGGGGCTACGCAGCAAACATCCCACTAGTGGGGCTTTGCTGACCAAGCGTCATCGCCAACTGCGCCTACGCTGGGCCCTAGAACATCGCGACTGGTCCATGGATCAATGCGAGAGAGTTGCCTGGTCAGATGAATCACGGTTTGTCATTCATCACGCCAAAGGCCGTGTCAGGATACGCCGTCTTCGAGGCGAACAGTTGCTTCCTCAATGTACAGTAGGTCATACAGAGGCCGGTAGTGGCGGTATTATGCTTTGGCGGACGTTCTCTTGGGCTCCTCTGGGACTCGTTGTGGTAGATCAGACCATGAATGCTACAGGGTATCTCAACATCATTGTAGACTAGTTGCACCAAGACATAGTCTCTGTTTTTCCATCTGGAAATGGAATGTTACAATAGGACAATGCCCCATGCCACAAGGATAAAATTATGTTGGAGTGGTTCCAGGAACATGATGCTGAATTCCAGTTAATATCCTGGCCGCCCAAATGTGTTCTACCGGATTGAGATCCGGTAGAACACAATTGGGATGCCATGGGACGGCAGCTCAGAGTTCATAGACCACAAATTCGTAAAATATCTCGGATTTGCGCAACCGTTGCTTAAACATATGTTACAATCTGCCTCCGGCCATCTACCAATGATTTGTGGCATCCATGCCAAGGCGGGTTGAAGCTGTGCTGCGCGCCAAAGGTGGGCCAACTCGTTATTTACAGGTGGTCATAATGTTTTGGCTCTTGAGTGTATATTCGTATTAAAATCCAATTTGAGTGATAATTCTTAAAGGTTTACAATCGGTCATTTACAATATTTTACAGATAATATTTTTGAGGATTATCCTATTATGATCTCTAAAATACTAGTCAATTAAAAACAATTCAAACCATAAATCCTTACTACTTTATATATCTACGTTTTTTTTTTGGCCCTGGTATTAAAATAAATCATGTTGTACTCAAGTAATTACTGCTAAAACGAAGCATTCTTCAGGAGTACATTCGCATTAAAACCAATTGAAATTATGATTTTAAAAAGGTACAAACTTGGTTACATACAAGATGCTACCACCAATCTTTTAGAGGATTATCATGCGATGATCTCTAAAATATTAGCCAACTAAACATAATAAGTCCATACTACCTTCTTTCTTGCATTGGAGAAATATCTTCTTTATTTAAAGTTCTGGTGTCAATCCGAAAACAAGAATTTAAACATTCTTGGGTGGTGCTGCCTCCAAGGACGTAAATGTAATCCCCCACAGGGATCGATTGATGGTAAGATCGGGGTTCAAAATTATCTATGAATGTCTGTGAAAAACATTAAATAATCAAAAAGATTCTCAAGGTTATTAAATTGTAATAAGTTAAATCTTTATATGACAAATATACGTACATATATCCATTTATATTCCGTATGTTTGTATATATATATATATATATATATATATATATATATACATATTTATATATGAGAGAGAGTGTGTGTGTGTGTGAGACTGACTGACCGACTATGGTATTCAAATTAAAAAAAAATGATTTGGTCGGTCATTTTCAGAGCTAATAGGAAAACCAATAAATTTACCTAAAAACGTATACTCATCGTCCCATTCGCATTCTAATCTATATCCTAAAGTGTTTAAAGGTTGGGGATCCCTACTATATAAAGTTCATCCTCTGACATAAATGTATATATAACTTTAATAACCAGGTTTAAACAACTTAACATCAATCTTCTGGCATATAGATTTAAATAACCTAATAAAAATGTTTAAAAACAGTAACGACCAATTGATAAACCTGAAGAAATCTTAAGGCGATTATTTCCTATAAATATATTTGGTCGACATACACCTCGATTATATTGTTTTGGGAATCCAAATCCTCTCTAAATAATTCAAAGTAGTAAAATTAATGAAATGTGATTTTGAACCTAAAACAAAAACGTGGGGGAGGAGGTATTGCGGGTGGCATTAACCCACAGTAGGTCACTTTACATAATGGTCTAATTAACCCTCGTCTAACCAAAAAGTAGACCGCAGTGCTGCAAGCCAAATCAAATCAAACCCTCATTTTACATTATAATCAGCATGTAAATTGTTTGATGTTGAAAAATTTCTTTTTCTGGGTTATTAACAGTGCAGAAATTTTCATTTTACACTGAATTCAAAATAATTTATACAAAGATTGTACGTATATTACCGTTTAAGTGTATAATTTAGTTATTTCATAGAATTACTAGGTATTTCATGAAATAACTAGATAAATGGGTTAAAGTATAGAATATATGAAAAATTTAATACTTTAACTAGTTATTCTATGAAATAACTAATGATAGACCATTAAAATGAAAAATAAACAATTTCAAAGTTATTTTATAAAGTAATTGATCATAAATAGCTAAAACCTCTAAAAAAATTGGTTTGTCTGCTTTTCCTGCAGAAGAAATTTATTGATAATAGGTTGCAAAAATATTTGTTAATAATCTAAAATATAAAACGCTAACGTAAATGCACCGTCTAAATTTTACGTCTTAAGCAACAAAATGAAGCGTACACACGTAATATAGTCACGTTGCAAAGTAGCTACCTAGACAGCATGCATACTTGCTGCAAGTTTAATATTTTCTGAATAAAATTCATGGTACAACAAATTTGACTCGACAAACTTTCAGCAAAACTCCTGCAAGTTAGATGGAACATAAAGCTATCACCCGTTTAGAAAGCTATTTTGCTGCAAAACTGTAGCAACCTTGTCATGATAACATTGAAGCAAACGAAAATTCCTAGACTCCTGCAGTTTTGTTACAAACTTGCAGACTTATCATGCTGAGCTTGGTGCAAATTTGCAGTCTTACAAAGGAACACTGCTACGAGTTTGCTGCAAATTAAATTTGCTATCTGATACGCTTTTCAAAACTGACTAAGAATAGCTAGAGCCTGTTCAAAAACTTTCGAGTGCCGTATTTCATACTTTAACGATAAGGTTATTCTATAGAATAACTTTTACTTTTTATCTTAAAATAGTAGTTAAATCGTAGTATTCAACAATTTTCTATACTTTAGCTGACTTGTCTAGTTATTTCACGAAATACCTAGTTATTCTATCAAATAGATTTCCCACATTAACGGTAAAATATATATTACGAAGTTCATCCAGAAAGTAAGTTTCCCTATTTAAAAGAAAAAAACGGAACCCACAATTTCACGGACATATTTATTGGCAACAAGTACAGGAATGCACAGCTATTTTTCAACATAGCCACTACCAGGATTGAGACACTTGTCGTATTGTGGGATCAACTTTTGTATACGTCTGTCGTAGAACTCTGCCGCCTGTGAATGGAACCAGTCTTCCTGTCCCAGAAGACCGTGCACATCCCTTTCCGTACCGACAGCGTCTGTTTGATTTGGACCTGACCGAAGATCCACTATGATACCAATGCATTGACTGCTGCTTGGTTTCCGGGGTAAAGAGCAAAATCCAAATTTCATTGCCCGTGACGATCCTGTCGAGGAACATTTTGCCGTCATCGTTATACCGTTGCAGAAATGTCAGTGCTGCTCCTAAGCGTTGAATTTTGTGTTCGGGTGTCAGTTTCGGCTCTAAGACCTGACAGAGCTGACAATGAATTTCAATTGGTGCAATACTTTGTGCACTCAAGATCGCCGAACGAACATTGCAAGCCGCGGGAGAAGGAATTTCCATTTCAGACCACTGCTACCCCGCTACTGGCATGAATCGGGACCTGTCTAGCTGGCATATGATTAATACGTCATAGAACTGTTACGCACGCTTAATTGACACGGCTAATTACGTTTACTTTAAAGGGGAAAACATCGGGAAACTTACTTTCTGAATGCACCTCGTATAATGATTTTTAGCTCGAAAGTATCTATATCCCTTTAAATAACTTTAAAAATTAAAAACCTTAAATCTAGATATAAAAAACAACTTTACCATTTTCCATAAATTTGCTTGGCAGTCATACACTTCGAGTATGTTGGTTGGACCGTACAAAGTCCATCCTCCCGCAGCAAAGATGATCTCGTACGGATGTCTTGGCGTGAACATCAAGATGATATTCTTGTTCTGCAGGAGCTTCGACACGTCTTCAAGCTCCTTCAGAATAAACTTGGAAACCATGTTGATGTACGTCCTGCACTGGATGTCCCTATAGACTCGGGGATCGTCCATTATCTGCTGGAAGTCAGTGACAGGGAGCAGTGCCAGGCGCACGCACGGGAGCAGGACAGGCATGAACCTGTGACGGCTGGCGTACTTGTATTGGCACCAGCGCTTGATGGCGATCCACACGAGGAGTTCGTTCGGAACGTTCAAGTCGTCGTCCATCAGGAGGTCTTTCAAGTACCTCACCCGCAGGTGCAAGAATTCCTCACTTTGTATCGATACATCGACGAAGTGAGCTAAGATGAATCTGCAAAGCAAAGGGATGAAGAGCTGTTAATAGCATTTTCCTTGTCTGCCAAGTTGAATTTTGTAATTAGAATCTAAAAATAGCTATTGTTGAAAAATGTAGAGTGCTACCATATTGCAGTCGAGGTTTGTCACAGGTGACATAAGCGTCATAATGATATCAGAAGTCGTCATTATGTTGCGACAGAAAGGGTAATTCATGGTACCAAATTCCTATATCTGGCGACCTTTTTACGTCATTATGACACAGAAATCGCCTGTGACATATCTCGACTGCAATAGGGAAGCACTCATAATCTGTTTTTAAAAAATATAAATAAATAAAACTGCATGCATATTATTTTATATTATTTCAAATTTATAATTCTGATGCATTATATTAAACACGTGAAAATCTAAACACACACATACACATACATACATTATATATATGTCAGGTTTAAAAATAGGGGTTAAGCAAGTTATAATTAAAAATAGTGGGAACTCTCTAACAATAACTTAATTGGAGGAAGACACACCATCAAGCAAAACTATACAGAGTAAAGAAGCTGACGAGGAAGTAGACAACAGGAATTTGTTTAGGTAGTAACGCCAAAAAAGACACTTTTGAGTTGGAAATTGGGCTGGTAACATCCTCCACTCTTGTCGTCACAAAATGTGAACAAAGCATATCTAAGTGGTATAGCCATGGACAGAAGAATTACAATAAAGAATTTTTTATATACGAAATAAAATGTCTCTTCCATACCTCAATCACTTGAAACGTGTCATATATATATATATATATATATATATATATATATATATATATACATATATTTATACCTATATATATATATATATATATATGTATATAGTATGTATGTTTATATATATATATATATAGATAGATATATAGATATACATATATATATAAAGTATATATATATATATCCCTAGCAATTTTGTAATTCTTTCCTTTTAGTCGTTTAAATAAATTTATTTTAGACATTAATTGATTTTAGACATAGAAATAACTCGAGTGAGCGGACAAAGTTTTATTTTAACCTCAGTTTCTGGTTTGACGTGTGCATTGCACATTAGAAGTGATATTGATGAGTCAGATGGTCGTGATTTAGAATGGTTTAGAGCGTGGGAACGAACTACGAGCACCCATTGAATTTTGTCCTGCTATGTTTCCCCTTGACTCTCTGGACATGCTTTGAAAGTCGTTAGAGTCCCTAATATTTTTATTGCTGCTTCATGATGATTACTAAAGGAAAAAATAAACTGATCACCATTGACTGTGTATGTATATTTATTTGCTTGATACTTTTATGAAATGATTTTATGTTCTTCGGACACACACACACACACATATATATATATATATATATATATATATATATATACATATAGACAGAAATATATAAGTGCATTAATCAAAATATTTCATAAATCTCAGGGGGATATTCTTTTTGTTCTACAGTAATCAGAACAATACAAAACAGAAATTGCAAAGTTGAATCGTTTCAAAATAAAATATAACGCTTCTTTTCTAAACACTTATTGAAAACTTTTATTAGGTATGTTATATGCTAGCTTGAGGTATGGAAGTTACTAACATATAATCTAATAGCAAATGAGTTAGGGTCACCTTCGAGCTTCTCTTTCCAAACGTTGCATATAATATTCCTTTCCGAACCGCCAGATTCCAATACAATTTTCAGGGGTCATGTTCTGGAGCATAAAATTTATGCATTCGTCCACCACACCGACAACGTTGAACTGGTCAGCAGCTGGAAGCAGTTCATTCACGTTCTCTTTGTTAACGTTCACTAGTCCGCTGTATGCGTATCTAATGATTATCTCTAAGATTGTTGACGACACGTTCGGAATGGCAAAATACGTTTTAGTTCTAGGACCCTCTTCAGAGCTTCTGTCCACTAAAGAGGTAGTGAACAATGTTCTGAAATAGCTGCTGCACCAGGACATTGCGACTTTGTGAACTCGAAACGTCGCACCATCCTCTGTGCCAAGCACAGCATCACACATAGCTCCTGTCATACGTAGCCGGTTCAGTTCTTTCAACAATTCGACTGTTGGGGCATCGTCAAGAGGTAGCGTTAACTTTTCTTTGACGCTCTTAGTAATCTGGTCTGATGGCTTATAGAATTCAAAATGTGCTATTGGTGCATCCATTTTCTCTGCTTCTGAAACAGATTTGAAAAAGAAGTTGTAATTTAATGCTTTCTAGGCAGAATCACTGATTGTCGCTATGTCATGGGATGTATAGAAATAAGACAGATTGTAGTAGGACAGATATTTTGTTTATTATATATGGAATGATTCAAATCTTTATAAACAGAAGAACTAATGGCTTTAAGATCTACCACCAAATAAAAGTCTGAATGGTTACTGACAAATATACATTACCAAAACTTCCATTACAACCATTAACAAAATATAAGAACAATTAACAACATTGATAAAATACCTCCATTAACAAAAGTTAAACCTACATATTGTTATGGTCACAGATAACAAACGAATTTGTATTTTGTATGAATTTAACTGAGTATAGAACTCTTGTATGGTCTTAAGGTGAATGATGACTGACTCCATTTAACTTTATAAACATTTATTCATTCACATTTAAAGAAATAGAAGTACGCGTGAGAGCGTTGGTCGAGAACGCCCTTATCCAACCGACCCAACTCTTTGTCTCTGGTGAGTTTTGCGCGTGTTACAGTTGAGTTGTAGAGTTGCGTGGGACTCGGCGGCGCACCATGTAGTCGCAAAGTCTAGACACCACAGTCTCTTGTATGTCTCTCGTTTGAGGAGTGTAAGAAAAGTCTTGAGATGACGTAGTATGTATTGTGTTGGACTTAAATACTTAGGAATTGACTCTGATCCTAATAACAGCTTAAACATATACCTTCCGTGAAAACGTAGTACCTATTTTATTCCAAAAGTCTCCTTGGGAAGTCTGTAAAGGGGGAGCAAATTAGTAATCATTAGAAAAAGTATTTCTCGTAACAAAAATGAAAACTAAGAAGGACATCGAACTTCAAGTCCATATTCGAGTAAAATGCTTGAGATTCATCTACACAAGTACCCTCTGAGGGTGAAAATTAACAAAAATACGGTCCCTGAAGTAAACAAGTTGATAAGAGAAGCAACAAATGTGTAAGTCCAGTTCTAATCTTGCAGTTTTACTGTTAACTTTTTGTTGAATTTTATATATGTGTTCACATCATAGTCATGATATAATGGACATATCTCACTTTGATGTGAGACAAATAGATTTAGTAGATACAAAAACGGGCTGAAATTGGAAAAGATAAGTGATCAAATACAACAGTGCAATTGAGGAAATATATCTTACCGTAATTTTATTGAAATGTTTTACATTTTAATATAAAATTCCAGGTTTGTAGATTTTAGTGCCTAATGTATTTTATATGGTAGCACAATTTATTCTTATAATTTATCTCTAAATTTAAAATATAATTAATTTAAATTTAGAGATTTAATGTACCTTTTATGTCTGAGTTTTAGTGAGGTGGAGAATAATTTTTAATGATGCTCAAGTAATTTTTGTCCTCTCTGATGGTCTTTGTTCCACTAATTTAATTTAGTAGCCAAAAATATGGATATACCGCCATATGTAATTACTAGTGCTAGAGGTGGTAAACGAAATGGCCTTTCCTTTTAAAGATGTAATGCCTCAAAACTCCATTGATTGGTGTTAAAGTTTTAAAACCATTCTCAAGTAATCTCGTTTATGACACGTTTACGAAACTTGTTCTTTATACATCTCTTTCGATAAACTACGGTCACGAATTAATCTCTGCTTTAAGTGTTTAATTTAGAATAGCGTTTCGAGGATCGCCATAGGGGCTAGATACGAGATAAATATTAAAATAAGTTATCCTGTTAAAATTAATCACTGATTTCTGTTTGATGTTTAGGAGGAATATTGTTGGATTAAAAAGGGATTTTAAGAATACTATAATTATAATTACTTAAATATTCAAAGCAGTATTTAAAACAAGCAAAAGCATATTATTAAAGTAGACTAAAATAGTTAGCATTCTTTTGCTTGTTAACTAATCATATGATGATATTTCAATGTCTTATATATTTTAACACATTTTAAGCTAGAGAATTGCTATATATTTTAATAATATATATTCTTGTAATTGGAAATTCTTAAATATTTACTGGAAACATTTTTAAACAACTAAAAATATTTCCATGATGATTTTTCAAGGTTGTATTTTACAAACATGTATTTTAACAAATGCCGATTCAAGAACCACTGATGACTTTTTTCACTTCTATTTTAGCAGTAATTACCGACAATATTTCTCAAGCTTGGGAGTTGAACATATCTAAGGGGATTGTTTTGGTCTAAAGTGAATTACATGATCAATGTGCTATCAGTTCATACACTGCCGTAGCATCTCTAATTTACCTCAGGTTATCAATATGATTAAAATGGAAAGTTCATAGGCAAGAAAAAATGGAAAGTTCACAGACACGTCTTTACTTCATCATCAACTATACAATCTGTACAATAAGTAGTTTCTGATAGTTTCGATTTCGGGACTACACCTCTTTGATATAACTTTAAGTAGCAACTCAAATGTAGCAAAATTTGCTTATTCCGCCGTTTTTGGGGGCATGTGTTTTTCTTTCTTTATTGAGAAGCGTATCCCAATTACTGTTTCACCAGTGAAATAAATTATACACAATATTAGACGTTTAATTATGCAATAAATGGAATTATATGAATATAACTATAGTTATAGTAGATACATGGGTGATTCTAATTTTAAAAAAAAATTCTGAAGATCCTACAAAATTTTCTAAAAAAGTATAGGTTACTAATTTAAAATAAAAACTATATTAAGGTTAATTTATGTATGTCAAGACAAGGGCTGGATGATATCTGATTTTTAATATTGTGATTTATCGTTTACCAAATATCGATATATTAATACGTTCGAATATATATCACCTTATTATAGAATTGCAAATATAAATGTGTTCTATATAAAATAATACACACGCACGTATATCAATGTGTGTGTTGGTTATCTAGAAAACAAAAATTCTATTTCTTTATCGGAATACATAAATTTAAATTTTAACATATTGCTTTAAAAAAGAAAATCACATATATTATTACTGTTCTTCGGTAGAAAAAGATTTGTGGACGCAGCAAAAAGGAATAAATAGGCGAGAAAAGATACAAAACTTCCTGACTATCTTAAAAATTTATTTATATATTTTTTATTTGAAAAAATCGTCTAAGATAGTCGTTCGATGATCGTCTAAAGAAAGATATTGTATTTTCAACCAAACAGATTGATAATGATAAACTTTGAGTTTCAGTCAGAATGATAGTTTTGAGACACTGGTTGTCAGTAAAAAAAAAAAACGGCGAATTTTTCCCATGTAGTCTACACATATAGTCCCACAGTCTACTTGTGAGAGATATTAAAATTAATCTGTTATGTAATCAAAACATTTTGTAGAAAACTTTTTTAAATTTTTAAAAGTAAAATTATAGTGTTCTGCAGAAATAAGAATAGTTAAAGTTTATTCTAATGTAATACATTAAAACGTACGCTAGACAATTATTTTTTGTACATTTATTTTTTTCTTGCATATTTTAAGTAACAGAAAATAAAAGGTGTAGGAAAAAAATGCTTGATTTTCAACCTCTGGTATAGTTAAGAACCCTTTTAAAAACATGAAAAAGCTGTAAAGGTATTTTCGAATGCTCTTAAATGCGGGGTCTATCGCTATGATAAATGCACTTACGATTTTATCTTTATTTTCAGCCAAATGCGGATATTTATCTTCCTTCAAAATGGTATTGACGGAGATGAAAGGGAAAAGATTTGTCGTGTGACTAAAGCAAGATTTAAAATTTCTCCAAATTTATCTTACAAAAAGATCTTTGTTTGCCTAGGTGTTCTTTTAGAACTTTTGAATTTTAAATACGGTTGTAAACGTCTTGAAATAAGGGATAAATGAATGCAGGTAGAAATTTGTATTTTGACTGTCTAGGGCTCATTTACTAGAATGTTTTTGTTGGTTATAAATAAATTTAAAATAAGAATAGAATATCTCTAAGGGTTATCGTCATTTTTAACTGCTATGAGAATTTGTGAATATGATATAATACAATTTTTGTTTATTACAAAATGTGTTTTAGCATTATGTTTACATATTCATACAATGAAGATTGTTCATAAGAGAGGGTTGGGAGGTTTGAGCCCCTTCTAAGCTGATATTATACAAAGACTGAAACACATTAAAGTACGAAGGTGTTTTGTTTTGATAAATATTCATGGAAATATTAAAGCTAACATAACAGATCTAGTCGAGAAATTGGAAAAAAAAAATTTATGATATTTTACATATATTTTATACTATTTTTTGGTAGTAGTATTTTGTAGTTTTAGTTGTTTTTCAATGTATATGAAGCAAATAAGGACAGTGTAAGAATGATTAACCCCTTGGTGATCACACGTAAATGCTATACGTGTCGACAGTTGTGAAAACCTTTGCCGTTTAAATCTAGGATTTAAAAATTAATATAAAACGGTCAGATCTCCTATAATGCATATGCGACGTTGGTCTCTCAATATCAACCAGAGATTATCGCGTAGAAGTGAAGTTGGATTGATAAGATTGAAATAGCTGAGTCGCGTATATGAGATGTTGGCCGCGAACAGGTTAATAAAATGTCGAATGTCGAATCTAGGTATATTTTTTCTTTTTTATAGTTTAGATAGACTTACAGACATTCTGAAATGTTTAAGCTTTAATTTGTTGAGAACCCTCAAAATAAAAATCCTAATTGCGAGCCTGATTTTGATATCGTAAAAATTCACCGAGTTTAGCTTGAAAAGCCTTGCGGCTATATAGGCTCAGATTAGTGTATGAATTTACGCAAGAGCAAAGATCTTTAGCATGTTTATCCATTAACAAATCTGCATTTGACAACTAGGCTCATGTTTCTGATGATTACGGTGAAGTATCTGCAGTGCCCTACGTCTCGGAGGCATAGGTTTAAATACCTTTACTTTAAGGGGGGGGGTCAAATTTCCTAAATCTTTACTTTAAGGAGCGTGGGTGAATTGCCTCCCCCTAGTGTCCCCAGTAATAGATAACAACACTTTTATTATTTGCCTAGCACTTCTAATAATCGTCGTAATAATATGATAAAAAATAATTTAAATATACTTTAAAAAATATAATTTAAAAATAATATTCCGCAATAATGTCATTTCTTGTAAAACTCTAAAATAATGGCATAGATTAATACTCTATACTTCGACGAAGTTTGCAGGAGAGTCCGTAAACAACAAGGGTTGACAGAAAACTAGTTTCTAGAATTTGGAGTGTCCACTAAATGTGAATACATGCAAACTGCCCTAATACATTAAGAAATGATTAAGATAGAGTCGCCAAAGATATCTGACTTTATAACCTTTAAGAAAGAAACGTGATACCTAATTTTTTTTTTAATTTTAGTCAAAGCTGATGATTAGATGCATTATAGGTCACCACTATCGACAGTTTTTATGTTGTCGATGCAAATTAACATTTTATAATCCTTTAGTCACAATTTGTAGTATTATGGGGAGATATGGTAAGACAGATTGGGTAATACTTAAAAATATAGTGCCTTTTGGCAAATTTGTTGAAATTATTGGCATTGTTTACACAAACACAAAGGTATTCCATCTGAACATTGTATCCCTTCCTTTTTTTTTTTCGCGACTTAAACTGATGCAGAGTGCTCCTTTGTAATATAATTATATACTTTTACTCAATTAACCAAAACCACTTAAAAACAGGCATGTATGTTTATGCGCAATTAATTTCTCAATGGTTTACAAAGCTAACAGCTCCAAATTATTATTAAAAATTAACCATAAAGAACCATTAATGGTTCATTATATCTATTTTTAAGGGTTCAGATGCATTATAGACGCTGTGTGTTTCTATCGCCAAAATTGGCGAGTTTTTAGAGATTTTATGGGGCGATGAGTGGGTTGGTGTTTTTGTCTGGTTTTTGGTGGTGGGGTATGGCAGCTCCAATGTGTTCTTGTACCCCATTGGTGCACGTGATTTCTGACGTCAGTACCCGGCACTATTGGAAAAATTTGTAGCTTAGCTGTTCTTTTGGTTTCCAATCGCCTAGGTCAAATTGTTTTTTTTTTTTTTTTTTTTTTTTTTTTTTTTTTTTGTGTTCTTATAATTTTCTGGGATTTAGTAAGTATTTTTTTTTGTTCTTATCATTTTCTGGGATTTAGTAATTTAGTTATAGTGGGTGTAGTTAATACCAGGATATTCTTAGGTCTGTGGTGGGTTTTGCATTTCATCCTAAACGCCAAGTGTGTTGGGACAACGGTATTCCAAATCTGAATTTGTTTTTTTTTTTCGGTAAAAAAAATTATTTCAAAGTTTTTTATGGGAGGTAGGAGTGTTCAAGAATGTTAGTGGCGCTACCCTTTCCAATTTACATCTGTTATAAAATTTATTTTGCATTTCTTTTAATACAAGGGGGGGGGTTGAAGGGGAGAACCTCCCTCACATGTTAGATTTTTATAATATTAGTGCTTAGTAAAATGCTATATATTGTGTTTATTCTGTTTATATATATCATAAATATTACTAATCTGTTATTTATTTTTTAAAAACTTAAAAAATGATAATTATTATGCTAATTTTATTTTAATAATGCTTTAAATTGTTAATCTGTTTTTTCTTTTAAAGTTTAGTTTTGTTTATGTTTTGTTTCAAATATGTCATGTGATCTCCGCAATGTTTCTTTGGTGATCTTTCAGAAAAAGGGTACCGGCGCCATGTTTTTTTACTTGGCGAATTTTCAAAACACGCGGTTTTCTGTTGGTCTAAAAAAAAAAAAAAAAAAAAAAAAAAAAAAAAAAAAAAAAACAACCATGGCGGACGGGCCCGGCGTCTATAACGCATCTGTTCTTTTTAAACATTACATGCATTTAATATATATAAAGTGATTCACAAAGAGAGCTGGGTACAAATATAAATTAAAATATAGATAATAATTGTTTGGACAGAGACATCAAGAGAAAATGTTAGGCTAACATGCTCAGAGCTTTATCTGTAGATTGGCGGGGGCACCCTGAACTTTAGTCAAACCAAAATTGGGCTTACTGATTTCTTAGATTTAATTAATTAAAAATGATACAGGATTTGAACATATTTTTAAAAGATTAAACTTCCAGATAAGCAGTAGGAAGATATTACATAATCACAGTCACAAGGAGTATTGCTTCAAGATTTTACCTTAATGCATGTCTGGTCTTTGATTTCTGATTTTATGTAATTCTCTTAACTATTTGTTGCGCCGAAAGAGTAAAATTAATATGTAGGTAAAGAAGCGTCTGTTTGAATTGTAAATTGTATAATATGTTTTATTTATTTCAGTATTTTTGTAGTTAAATTCACAGCGATAAATTTCTCGTGTTCATTATAATTCATGGTGGAAACAAACAAATAACGAAGTGAAAGTGTAATTCTATTTTAAATTTTGCAATTTACTTTTACTTAACGTGACATAGGTAGAAAATATATAGGGTGTGAAACAAAACTAATCAATGGTTAAACTAAAATTATCGCATATGTACCTATTTTATTGTTTGAACCAAATGTAAAAGAAAATTATTTACATAACTAGTATACAGCCCGTCATATGACGGGATCAGTAAAATTTTTAATTTTCCAAAATTATAAAGTACTCTATGAGGAAGGTAAAAAAAAAAATGGTTTCTTTTTTTGGCTGAGAATTATCTTGCAACAAAAAATGATCGACGATTCAATTTAAAATTAGCCCACATGTACCTAATCTATTGTTGAAGCCAAATATAAAAGAAAATTATTCACGTCCTATCTAAGTTCAGAGATAAAACGTATGAAAATAATGCAAACGAAATTTAAATAATTTAAAATAAGAAATGATTCAATAAAACGATTTCACGCAGTTGGGCAAATTCTCAAATTATGACAATTCTGGCTTTAGTTTCAAACGGAAGGGCAGTTTATTGTTTGTCTATTGGCTGTTGTAAACACGAAGATGAATTTGAAGGGCATTATTGTAGTTCGTGACGTTCGGAAAAATTGCCTTATGAGATGGTTAAAGGAATGACGTCATAATGCTAGAAAAATGTTATTTTTACCTATTTGTAATGGGATAAATTGATACTAGACAGTGTAAGAATGATTAACCCCTTGATGATCACACGTAAATGCTATACGTGTCGACAGTTGTGAAAACCTTTGCCGTTTAAATCTAGGATTTAAAAATTAATATAAAACGGTCAGATCTCCTATAATGCATATGCGACGTTGGTCTCTCAATATCAACAAGAGATTATCGCTTAGAAGCGAAGTTGGATTGATAAGATTGAAATCGCTGAGTCGCGTATATGAGACGTTGGCAGCGAACGGGTTAATAAAATGCCGAATGTCGAATCTAGGTATATTTTCTCTTTTTTTATGTATAGTTTAGATGGACTTACAGACTTTCTGAAATGTTTAAGCTTTAATTTGTTGAGAACCCTCAAAATAAAAATCCTAATTGCGAGCCTGATTTTGATATCGTAAAAATTCACCGAGTTTAGCTTGAAAAGCCTTGAGGTTACATGAGCTCAGATTGGTGCATGAATGTAAGCAGGAGCAAAGATTTTTAGCATGGTTTACCATTACCAAAACTACATTTGGCAACTAGGCTCATATTTCTGATGATTACAGTGAAGTATCTGTGGTACCCTACGTCTCGGAGCCAGGGGTTTAAATAACTTTACTTTAAGGGGGGGGGTCAAATTTCCTAAATCTTTACTTTAAGGAGCGTGGGTGAATTCCCTCCCCTTAGTATCCCCAGTAACAGATAACTCTTTTATTATTTAGCCTATCACTTCTAATAATCACCGAATTAATATATTTAAAAATAATGTAGATGTACTTTAAAATAATATAATCTAAAAATAATATTGTTTAATAATGTCATTTCTTCTAACACTATAAAATAATGACATAGATTAACACCTCTATGTTTTTGGGAAGCTTGGTAGAGTCCGTAAATAACAGGGGTTGCCAGAAAACTTTTCTAGAATTTGGAGGTTATCGCCCGTGCTGTGCGTAGCGACTAAACTTCAATACATGAAGGTTGACCTATTACTTTGAGAAATGATTAAGATAGAGTCGCCAAAGATATCTGATTTTATAACCTCTAAGAAAGAAACGTGATACCTTTTTTTTATCGGATTTTAGTCAAAGCTAATGATTAGATGCATTATAGGTCACCAGTATCAACTGTTTTTAAGTTGTCGGTGCAAATTAACATTTTATAATCATTTAGGCACAGTTTGTAGTATTATGGGGAGATATGGTGAGACAGCGTGAGTAATACTAAAGTATATGGTGCCCCTTGGCAAATTTGGTGAAATTATTGGCAAAGTTTACTGAAACACAAAGGTATTCCATCCGAACATTGTATCCCTTGCCTTTTTTGGCGACTTTAATTGCTGCAGAGTGCGCCATTGTAATAGAGTTATACACTTTTACACAATTAACCAAAACCATTTAGAAACCAGGTATGTATGTGTATGGGCAATTAATTTCTCAGCAAGCTAACAGCTGCAAATTATTATTAAAAATTAACCATAAAGAACCATTAATGGTTCATTATATCTATTTTTATAGGGTACAGATGCATTATTGACGCCGTGTTTTTTTGTCGCCAAATTTGGCGATTTTTTTTTGGCGGGTTTATGGGGCGATGAGTGGGTTGGTGTGTTTGCCCTGACTTTGTTGGTGGTCTATGGCAGCTCCAATGTGTTCTTGCACCCCATTGGTGCAGAAGATTTCTGACGTCAGTAACCAGCATTATTGGAAGAATTTGTAGCTTAGCTGTTCTTTTGGTTTACAGTCACCTACGTCAGGTTTTTTTTTTTTTTTTTTTTTTTTTTTTTTTTTTTTTTAAATCATTTTATGGGATTTAGTAAGTATTTTTTTTGTTCTTATCATTTTCTGGGATTTAGTAATTTAGTTATAGTGGGTGTAGTTAATATCAGGATATTCTTAGGTCTGAGGTGGGTTTTGCATTTCATTCTCAACACCCAGCATGTGAGAACGGCGGTATTTCGAATCTGATGATTTTTTTTATTTATTTTGGTAAAAAAGAATTATTTCAAAGTTTTTTAAGGGAGGTAGGAGTGTGAAGAATGTTCGTGGCTCCACCCTTTCCAATTTACATCTGTTACTAAATTTATTTTGCATTTCTTTTAATAATTTTGCATTTCTTTTAATATGAGGGGGGGATCCCCCTTACATGTTAGATTTTTTATAATATTAGTGATTAGTAGAATGCTATATATTGTGTTGATTCTGTTGATATATATCATAAATATTACTAATCTGTTATTTATTTTTTAAATAACGTAAAGTATGATAATTATTGTGCTAATTTTATTTTAATAATGCTTTAAATTGTTAATTTCTTTTTATTCTTTTAAAGTTTAGTTTTGCTTATGTTGTGTTTTAAATATGCCATATGATCGCCGCCATGGTTTTTTGGTGATCTTTCAGAAAACGCGTACCGGCGCCATGCTTTTTTACTTGGCGATATTTCAAAACAAGCGTTTTTCTGTTGGTCGGAAAAAAAAAAAAAAAAAAAAAAAAAAAAAAAAAAAAAAAAAAAAACCATGGCAGACGGAACCGGTGTCTATAATGCATCTGTTTCTTTTTAAACATTACATGCATTTAATATATATAAAGTGATTCACAAAGAGAGCTGGGTACAAATATAAATTAAAATATAGATACAGATTGTTTGGACACGACGGCATCAGGGGAAAATGTTAGGCTAGCATGCTCAGAGATTTATCTCCAAATTGGCTGGGTACCCTGAACTTTAGTCAAACCAAAATTGGGCTTACTGATTTCTTAGATTTAATTAATTAAAAATGATACAGGATTTGAACATATTTTTAAAAGATTAAACTTCCAGATAAGCAGTAGGAAGATATTACATAATCACAGTCACAAGGAGTATTGCTTCAAGATTTTACCTTAATGCATGTCTGGTCTTTGATTTCTGATTTTATGTAATTCTCTTAACTATTTATTGCGCCGAAAGAGTAAAATTAATATGTAGGTAAAGAAGCGTCTGTTTGAATTGTAAATTGTATAATATGTTTTATTTATTTCAGTATTTTTGTAGTTAAATTCACAGCGATAAATTTCTCGTGTTCATTATAATTCATGGTGGAAACAAACAAACAGCTAAGTGAATGTGTAATCCCATTTTACAGTTATGCAATATACTTTTACGCAACGTGACATGCTTAGACATATATATAGGGTGTGAAACAAAAAATAATCTATGGTTAAACATAAAATTATCGCATATGTACCTATTTTATTGTTTGAACCAAATGTAAAAGAAAATTATTTACGTAACTAGCAAATAGCCCGTCATATGACGGGATTAGTAAAATTTTTAATTTTCCAAAATTGTAAAGTACGCTATGAGGCAGGTAAAAAAAATGGTTTGTTTTTTGGTTGATAATTATCTTGCAACAAAAAAATAATCCATGATTCAATTTAAAATTATCGCATATGTACCTAATCTATTATTGAAGCCAAATATAAAAGAAAATTATTGACGTCATATCTAAATTCAAAGATAAAACGTATGAAAATAAGGCATAATTTAAATAATTTAAAGTAAGAAATGATTCAATAAGGCGATTTCGCGCAGTTGGGTAAATTCTCAAATTATGACAATTCTGGCTTTAGTTTCAAACGAAAGGGCAGTTATTGTTTTCTATTGGTTGATGTATACATGAAAATGAATGGAAGGGCATTATAGCCCGGTTTACATGTGCCAAAAGCAGCGTAGAATGCAGGGTAGTTCCGCGAATTGTACTCCCCTTTCAAGAATTATCCCTAGCTAGGGAAAAAAATTGAGGGGTAGAAAGAACCCACCTTTCTAACCGAGTAATAGCAGAGTTTACTTTCCTTTCCCATCATCCTTTGCGCTTACAGATGATTGCCGTCCCGTATGATCACGTGACTTCTAGCGACGATCCCGGCGAAATGGAGGGTAGAAATAATTGACCATGTAAACGGGTTTCTCCGACCCTCCAAGCAAAATCCCTTTACCCGGGTAAAAAGAAGGGTACATGACTGCCACATGTAAACGGGGCTAGTGTAGTTCGTGAGGTTGCAACAAATTGCCCTATGAGATGGTTAAAGGAATGAAGTCATAATGCTAGAAAAATGTTATTTTTACCTATTTATTATGGGATAAATTGATAAATTGAATCGCCTGCTCTTAACCGGGGAAAATAGGGCTTGAAATAATGGCATTCAACGCTCGAAAAGAGAGGAAGGGGTGGATTTTGAACGTTTTAAAGACGACAGTACTTTTCGCTGTGATAGGAAGTCTATTTATACCCATTTATTTTAGAATCGGATCTATAGTTTAGAAGAAGATAAACATTACTCTCTTTGAATTTTGTTAACTATGGATGCCTGTATCCCTTCCAGGTCCAACCGCTTCATAAAATCGAGGACAGACGTACAGATAACTTAGGCTATTATTATATAGGGGATATCTAAGTTCAGTGATAAAACATATGAAAATAATTCAGGCGATATTTAAATAGTTTAAAATAAGAAATGTTAAAATGAGATGTTTAAAGGAATAACTCCATAATGCTAGAAAAGAATGTTATTCAACTCCTCTTCTTAGCCCACTCTCCTGTTTCTAATCATGGATCTTGTTGGTGCTTCAACCACATTTGGCGAAATTGGCGTGCTTGCAGCGTGGCGTTTGAAATCTGGCGAGGGGATCGTAACTCAACAAATTGATACATAAACAAAAACAACATTTTGAGGAAAAATTTTACAAAAATTGAATATTTAAAATCTAATTGAATTAACAAAGAAAACACAAAGGAAACACATAACATTCATACTAAATAGACTGAAACATTCACTTAATCACAAATTAAATAAACTGAGTGTGATTTTCATCACAAATTTGTGATTTAGTGTAAATTGTAAAATTAACTGTATTTTGAGTGGAGGTTGAAGAGGAGTTGTAAAATTGAAAATTTTTTTTCAAATCTCTTATTTTTACCTATTTATTACGTGATAAACTTAACTGCCTGCTCTTAACCGGGGAACATAGGCTTGATATAATGGCATTAAACGCTCGAAAAGGGGGGAAGGGGTGGATTTCGAACTATTTAAAGAATTGATTTGAATTTTGCTAACCCCAACTCATCAAGAATTCAATATGAATGCATCTATCCATTCCAGTTCCAACCGGTTCATAAATTCGAGGGCAGACGGAGATATAACTTAGGCAATTAATATATAGGGGATTTTTTCGACTTTTAAGAGTCGTATGACACCTTAGAATAAGTCTGATTGATTGTTTACATGTTGTGGATGTAGTTTAACATAAAAGCTATAACATATTTTCTCTTTTCTCTCCGTAAATGCCTCTTTGAAGTTGAGGAATTAACTATCCCGCTGGTATAGGGAAAAAGGGATCTCGCTAAAATGATAGGGAAAAAATAAATTTCGTCTCGGATTGTAAAGTAATTGTAAGTTATTGTACTTTCCGAGTCTAGCTCATTTTTCATCCACACCTACATTTCGTCAGCAATTATTGACATCATGTGCATTGATGTACTCATACACACATGATTAATATATCTTTAAGTCTTAAATACGTCCTATAATTTTCAGTTAGTCAAAAATATTTTACTAGCAAGTATTAATTAGTCTTTTATAACTACCATATACTTCTCCATTCACTATATTTCATGCTCATGAAATTCAAAAGAACGCCATGCTTTATAAAATAAATTTCATTAAGAACAGCTAAATATTTTTGTTTTAATTAGCATTTTTTTTTCATTGTGGTTAGATTAATAAGCGAGAGAGAAAATTATTATTCATAAAGTTATTTAATACATTTAATTTTAATTACTCTCGGAACATGAACATTGTGGATGTAATGGTATCAAGATTGGTTTCATATGCATACATATTTAATAAGTATTTATTTTTTGGAATTATCTTTTAAAGTATTGTCCAGAAGTTCTAAAGCTTAATTTCCATACAAATTAAATTTTAGGACTTGTGCTGCCATCTATTGAGAGGAAAAAACTTAATAATCTCTTGGAAATACTAAACAGTAAGGTACTTTATTATCAGTTACTTGGAGGGATTTTAATTCGACGTATAATCTCATAACACTATTAAGTAGCAATATAAGAATACCTGCTTCCATTTATATAGTGATATCTTAAAAAATGTTATTTAATTATAGTTATGAGTTATTAAACAGTTTATTAAAAGGAGGGGTAAAGTGGACCCAATATAGAAAGTCCACATTTCACTGCAAACATAATTATTTAATATTAAGGATAATTATTTCCTTTGAAGAAAGATTAATATTTTATATAGTAATGTGTTAAAATACGTTATTTAATTATAGTTATGGGTTATTTAATACCTTATTAGTAGGAGGGGTAAAG
>CM063501.1:151551148-151568648 GCA_032207245.1 Pardosa pseudoannulata
ATACAATTAAATAAATGTCTAAGGAATACAACTTTAATCAACTTATCATTTGTAGATATCGAAGACTGCTCTCGAGTTGGCGCCGGCCCTAAAAAACAATATGGCGATGATTTTTCTCAAAAGGTCTATCCCTCAAGCCGAGGATGCAAGCAGCGTTCAACTTCACTCTCCTCTGGTCACAACCTTGTCCTCTAAAAAAATCAGAAAAAACAGGGTGTAACAAAGAGTTACAGTTGAACCAGCCAGAGCGAAACCAACCTAGAGGTGAAAGCGGAGTGACCCTCCTTCGACCCTATTGGTCAAGAGGGGTTGCTAACCGCGGAGTAGCCCGCTTCGGTCCAGCAACACTCCCCAACGAACTTTTTTTTTAGATGATCTGCAGACCCCTTCGAAGAGAGAGCTCAGAGGAAGAAGCTTGGAGCTTGTGATCTTCAAAAAGAGTTTCGAGCACCATTTTCTCCTAAGACGCATATTGATAGATCTTCAACCTAGTGTGGTTCTTTTTGCATCATAGCCCAAATACCATGTTACATAGCATATGCCAGTCACATCTTTATTAATATTATAATAAACAAATTCAGCAGAAAGAGTTAGTTTTATTTAAAATACCACTAGACTCACGGCCGGCCTTGACGCTATGTCGGCCTCTTCTCACAGGGGTCCACTTCAGAACGGCAGGGGGAGTCAAAATTCCCCAAACCAGCGGACCCTTCTATTCGTTAGGAGAAGTCCGAAGTCTCTTTCTAGTTCAAACCGGTCCTGTTCTGGTATGTCAGTGACGATGACTAACGAGAAGAGGTGAGAAAGCTGAACTGAATGTAACTTATTGTTACACCGTTCTCTCGTAAAGAAGATCTAATGTGCAAAATTTCATCAAGGTCGGAAGAAAACTGCAGACGAAATTGTGCGACATACAAGCAGATTTTCTTCTTTATAATTTAGAAACAGTTTTTAATCAGTAAGTTTCAATTCATAAAGAATAAAATTAGTATTCTTATTCTTTGAAAAATATTTAAATATACATACACGTAAAATCTCTTTTATTGATATACAATGTAAATTATATTTCAGAAATATATTATGTAAATATTTATCAGTTCCTAAATATGCCATGGCTTTGCATAATTTCAACCCCTGTTATAATATAGATTGAAAAGTATATGGAAAATGTAAAATTTTACAGGTAGAAAAGTTTTGATTTAAATTAACCTGCCCAATCGATACAAGCGGAGGAAATTTTTCTTGAATTGTGTTGGGGGGGTTAAAATATTCCATTGTTTGAATAGCCGTGAAAGGAGGAGATTTACCAGCCACATTCCAGACAGAATAACCGGTAAAAGCAAAGATTTTGCTGTGGACTTTATGCATTTTTAAGCTACGATTTTGAAAAGCAAGGAGGGAACTTAACGAGCTGTTGTCAAAGTAAGAGTAATTTGTTATAAATATGCTCTTGACTTCTAGAAAGATAGTTAAGAAAAACGTTCTAGCAATGCAGTATATTCCTTTATTTAATTTTAGAAATAGTTATATTTTCTTTAACTAATGTAAATTAGGAAAACGCTGGGAATATAGAGGAAATATAGGTCTATATTTGAAATAAAATTGGCTGAATAGTACCGGTGAAGAGCCAAAGAAAGCTGTTTAAAAGTAACTTTTTTTTATAGAGGTATCTTTTTAAAAATCTTGATTAGACATTAATATTTATTAAAATGATTTTAGGAAAAACTTTTTGGTTGTTTGTTATTATTTTTATACATGTAAAAAGGCAGAAATAAATTTAATTTTTCTTTTATTTTAGTTGAGTTAGTTTCAATAGTTTGCCAGTTTTTAAAAGAAATAAAAATATTATGAGTAAGGCTTGTAAAATTATCGACTTTTAACTAGCGGTAATTTGATATATTCAATATTTCAAGATATTTTTTCCCTATTATTTAACCTTAGTAAATATATTAACTAGTCGGCGTTGAAATCAGATTGGTATAAATTGAAAGGTGCATGTAATGTTTTGAAGATTTTCTATCGGTAGAAAAGTTTTTATTTAATACTAGCTTTACGGGGGGTTCATTTTGATTCATTTCGGATTTTATAAAGAAAATTACAATAACCTTTTGCATTTTTATTTAACTCCTCTTCTTAGCCCACTCTCCTGTTTCTAATCATGGATCTTGTTGGTGCTTCAACCACATTTGGCGAAATTGGCGTGCTTGCAGCTTGCGTGCGTGGCGTGCTTGCAGCGTGGCGTTTGAAATCTGGCGAGGGGATCGTAACTCAACAAATTGATACATAAACAAAAACAACATTTTGAGGAAAAATTTTACAAAAATTGAATATTTAAAATCTAATTGAATTAACAAAGAAAACACAAAGGAAACACATAACATTCATACTAAATAGACTGAAACATTCACTTAATCACAAATTAAATAAACTGAGTGTGATTTTCATCACAAATTTGTGATTTAGTGTAAATTGTAAAATTAATTTAAAATAAGAGGATGGTAGGCGGGATCTCATCCAGCAAAAAACTCTTTGACTTAAAAGAAACTGTATTTTGAGTGGAGGTTGAAGAGGAGTTGTAAAATTGAAAATTTTTTTCAAATCTCTTATATCTCTTCTACTGACTTTTAACCATCTAACGAGGTAAATATATATTGAAGTTTATCTTCTTTCAAAGTGTTGAAATATTGAAATTTTCTATGGGATATACCTTTCTCTACGGATATGTGTCAATTTGACGCGATCGTAATGTAGACAAAATTTTTAGTAAATTAGTTCTGCTTATGAAAAACATTACAACAATAATAAATAGGAATGTACTGACAATCCTTCGATCCGTTATCCGATATTGTTATCTCAGATGAAACAAACAATAAACAACTGTAAAAACAACGAAGTGCAGAATTTCAATTGAGGTCAGAGTGTGAAGAGAATTTGAAGGTTTTAGTTACTTGGTTCGATTTTTTTTTTGGTTTGGAGCACTACGGTCTACTTTTTGCGACACGAGGGCTAATGAGACCATGACCTACTGCTTAAAGCCGATTCCGAACGGTTACGAACATCCCTGCCACTGTGGGATTCGAACCCACGAACTCCGGTACCGAAGATCAGTGCCCTGACCATTCGGCCGTAGTTCGGCTACTTGGTTCAAGCATTGAAAAATGAAGTACTGGAGTATTTTTTTGAATTGGTAATATTATTGTGAACCTCAATATTACTTCAGACTTTCGTTTTTTACTTATAGTATGTAATTACATTGCTTTCTGTGTGTTTCTATATATATTCGCTCTTTTATCAAACTGAAGCGTGTTCGCAGAGATATGTATGTTAGAACGTCCGTAAACCTACTGTTAAATTAACCTGTTCGTATTTGTTACATCAATATCTTCAAGGACTTCAAGGGGATGGTGCAACTGAATTCTCTGGGCCAACTTCTCTAATTCAGAGATTTTTAACAGTACGAATAAAAATGATAACTACCAAAAGTTAAACAACTGAAAGGGGAAAGAATGGAGACCGGGGTGGATCCGTAAGTTCATGACACAAAAATCTAAAAAGTAAAAAGTTTAGGGATATTGAAACAGATTTTTTTGTGGCCATGGACATCAGCACACTGCCAGTACGAGAGATGAAATAAACGATTTTGCGATTTTGAGAGATTCACCAGAAACCTGGAGAACAAAAATCAAGCCTCATAAATTCGTCCTAAAGAATTTCAAAGGAAAAACCAATGAAATTACAATGCTTTTAAGATGATATCTGTTACACAGAAAAGGTGGGGAGTTATAATTCACTGATTGTTAACGAGAAATACATCTATGTTGTTGTTGTCACTTATTCCCCTTGGAAAAGCTAAGAACGTGAGCTAAATTAAGGGTGGGCCTTTCGTTTTTTTTTAGGAAAAGTACTGTTAGGTTAAAAGAAGGACTTTTCTCAAAGCAGGTCCTCGTAGTCCTGAGGTAAAGACCAAGCAGACGATCCCTAGGCTAAGCCTATCACCTCCAGAGGTATCGTTTGAGATAGTGGAAGACATTGTGACCACTGACATATTTTACGTGTGGCACAGTCAATCTTTATGAACACGGCAGACCTTAGGCTGGCTAGAGCCCAAAACCGGCAAACTTTCAGTTACGATGTCGATGTCTTTGCTGACTGAGCTACCTCGGCTCATAATGTATCTAAAGTAAAGTGGATATACAATATATTTTGCAATAAAATAAGTCCTTATTTCTAAATTCCCTTTTTCAGTGAAAGGGGCGATGTGACCGAATTTCAATCTTGAATTACTGTAATTAATCTAACACTCCATTCCTTTGGCAGCTCCGACACAGGTTTGAACATACATGCTTATTCAGAAATGGACTGACCGACACCAGTCCAACATTAGTCCCATCTCAATTCCGCACCATACCCAATTTCTTAAGGTGAAATTTGTCAGACCGACTATGAACTATTCAGGCGATTTACAAAAGTTTTAACTCAATATGGTGCGGAGAAGATTTTTCTAATGTTCTTTTCATCCTGTTGTACTCATTCTTTTCTTGAGAACTGGCCACATTCCCTACTTTTGAAGTACTTCTGCCCCCCACTCTACTCCCAGTTAGTTGTCCCCATCTTCTGGAAAAACTTCTATTGGCTCCACAATGGATCTGATAATTCTACAAAAGTACTTTCCAGCTCGCAAACGCACGTAGTTCACTTAAGCTCTTGAGTTTCTGTAGTACTTTAAAAAACAAATTATTGTAATCGTTATTGTTATTTTAATCCTTTAACTAATGTTTGCACATAGTTCATGATATTGCATTTTAAATTATAGAATTGTATTTTTGTTAACTTAAACTTATATTATATTTTATAAATATATCGTAATATTTATTCTCCGTAAAATCGTCAAATCCCCACTTAGATAATATATATATATATATTTTAATATATATATATATATATATATATATATATATATATATATATATATATATATATATATATTATCTCGGATGTAAACGTCATCAATGCTTGTAGAAATATACCTCATTCCTTTAGTGATTTTTCTGTACAATATAGGAAATAAAACTAAATTCTTGTAAAATGCTGTATTTCGTGTGTTACTTGTATTCATTTTTATAGATAAAACTTATCAAACTTTCTTATTTGCAATTGTTATTCCTCAAAATTGTAATTCTTATCTTTAGTAATAGCATCATAATTTAAATTATTATACTGAAACTCTCATCTAACCCCTTTCGTGCGCCCCCTGAACAGCATAAAAGTAATGTCATTTTAATATCTTTAGAACAATAATGAACAATTGATTAAATGTGTTAATAAATATATAAATAAAAAGTTTATTTTGGGTCGGTTTCAGTGAGAAAAATTGAATTTCCAAATTTACCTTATAAAGCAAGTTTAAACACGTATATTTCAAAGCGTAAACACACTAAATTTAGTGCTACTATATTGATAACTGTAAGTGTTATCAATAAAACTTATTAATGAATTTTTTTAATATTTCTTGAAGGGGGTGGGGGATTTAACAATCAATTAACTACGCACAGATCCCAACCCCTACGTAACCAACTTCGAAGAAATACTATTTTAAAATTTTAAGTATATTGGAAGAACAATGAGTAATTATCATTTAAATGTTGTACAGTCTCCGAAAAAGATATCCGAATATCTCGACGGTTCCACACAAAATAATAATCCAGAAATGATTTTCCGTTTTAAAATTAAAGTTAGCATTAGCGGATGTGTAAAATAATTGTTTACGTAGAAGTAATGTTTAAATAAAATATCAGAAGGTAAAATAAAAATTATCTGAACAACAAAATTTTTACATGTCATGACCGGTAATGTATATGTAATTAACACTAGATTGCCCGAGATTTCTTGTATACCTATATTGCCCCAAAACAGTCAAAATGACTGCATTGTGAAAAAATAACAAATATGTAAAGAAATTTGTTTAAAATTAATTTTTAATATTATATAATAAAGGAGGGCGGAAGTAACTACAATTATTCATAAACCCATTTATATGTTATAGAAAAAGTCACCAAATTCTAAGAAATTGTGTCATTATATTTCATAATTGTTTTTCTAATTGAAATTAAAAAACAGTCAAAATGACTGCCTTGGGCAATCTAGTGTTAATTACAAATGCTTATTCTTTATATACATAAAAATGGAAAATTTGTTTAATTATAATAAATTTAACTATCAGAAAACATTATGTCCAGTCATTAATTAATTACATATACATTACCATTCATAACATGCAAAGATTGTATTGTTCATATAATTTTTATTTTACCTTCTCATTTTTTATTTAAACATTACTTCTACGTAAACAATTATTTTACATATCCGCTAATGCTAAATTTAAAATTATTTTTAAAAAGGAAGACCGTGTATATATTATTATTTTGTGTGGAATCGTCGATATATTGGGAAATATTTTTGGAAGACTGTACTAAAAAAGTAGAAATATAATTTATAAGTATTATTTAGATTGGTAAGATTATTTCGAGTAACGTAGATCGAATTACTGCTTTTCCCTTTAAAGCTTGTTTAAATATGATTATTTTAAAGAGAAAAATGAATTAAGTTTAATTTTACCATATGTCGCTTGTTTGAATTGTCAAAAATATAGAAAGTTTAAAAAAGCGTCTAGATATTTTAAAAAGTAAAATAAAATAATTTAATAGATAGTTTCACATTGAAACCGATAAGAATATACTAAATATTATATTTCGTACTGCTGGAATTATGGTAGAAGTCCTGATAAAAACAGAAAAAAGTCCATCGTACAACTTTAATAAATACTGTCATTTTCTCTTCAAAGCGTGTATACAGAAATTCGAAAATTATTCTAACAAATGTTTACATTCTAGATTAAATCTTTGATTTAAAACACAAACTGCGAGAGCACTTTATTTAATTTCCTTCAGGGGCTTGTGAAGTTCACATCATTATTACAGAAATTATTCCATTTCAGATATTACACATTTCTTTAAATTAGCTGAAACTACGGTTCATTGAAGATTCCATCAAATTTCTATTCTGAATAATGTTCGCAATACAGGGAGTAAACTTTCCAGTGATTTGTCTGAAATTTCTCCTGTTTATTTAGAAATTTACACACTAAATAAATCTGAATTTTAGACATGGTCTTCATTTCACATTTCATAGCCACAGAATTAATCTTCGAAATGATGAGACAGGTTTCGACATCGTGTTTTATTTGGGGATTTAACATAACAAATATTGATGACTGATTTTGCCCTGTTTTGATCTGTTCTGTCAAGAAAGAAACACAATATGTTGTGTATTGTTTTTATACTTCCGAATACACATCAATTAGTTAAAATTCAAATTGTGTGCTTTCATTACAAAACCCAGTAATACATTACAAAGGTGATTCTTATGTTTGTAATAATGAAGAATAAAGTAAGACCAATTAAAACATTTTAAAAATTCTTTCTTATATTACCCATCAAATATAGCTAATATTTTATTGTATATTAATTAAATATAATATTAGTATTATTTAGATTGGTAAGACTATTTCAAGTCAGGAAAACGGAATTGGTGCTTTTCCATTTAAAGCAAGCTTAAATAGGATTATTTTAAAGAGAAAAATAAATTAAGTTTAATTCTACCACATGTTGCTTGTTTAAATTGTCAAAAATATAGAAAATTTAAAAAAGCGTCTAGATATTTTAAAAAGTATTTTAAAATGTATAATAAAATAATTTAATAGATAGTTTCACTGTGAAACCGCTAACAACATGCTAAATACTAGATTTCGTACTTCTGAAAAAATGGTAGAAGTCGTTAAAACAGAAAAAAAAAGTCCATCGTACAACTTTAACAAATACTGTCATTTTCTCTTCAAAGCATGTATGCAGCATTTTGAAAATTATTCTAACAAATATTTACACTCTAGATTAAATCTTTGATTTAAAACACAAACTGCGAGAGCATTTTATTTAATTTCCTTCAGGGGCTTGTGAAGTTCGCATCATTATTACAGAAATTATTACATTTCAGATATTACACATTTCTTTAAATTAGCTGAAACTACGCTTCATTGAAGATTCCATCAAATTTCTATTCTGAATAATGTTCGCAATACAAGGAGTAAACTTTCCAGTGATTTGTCTGAAGTTTCTCCGGTTTATTTGGTAATTCAAACACGAAATAAATCTGAATTTTAGACGTGGTCTTCATTTCACATTTCATAGCCACAGAATTAATCTTCGAAATGATGATAACACAGGTCTCGACATCCTGTTTCATTTAGGGATTTTACATAACAAATATTGATGACTGATTTTTCCCTGTTCTGGTCTGTTCTGTCAAGAAAGAAACACAATATGTTGTGTATTGTCTTTATACTTCCGAATACACACCAATTAGTTAAAACTCAAATTGAGTGCTTTCATTACAAAACCCAGTAATACATTACAGAGGTGATTCTTATGTTTGTAAAACTAAAGAATAATGTAAGACCAATTAAAACTTTTTAAAACTTCTTTCTTATATTACCCATCAAATGTAGCGAATATTTTCATTTATATTAATTAAATATAATATTAGTACCACCATTCCATAAGTAATTTATAAGAAAAATATGTTAAATGTAGTGTGATAAACTATCAACAATAATAAAAATATCTTTCAAAGATGGGAAAATTCTATTTGAGTTTTATATATTTGGCAAACGTTTTAAATAATTTAAAACCCTACCTTTGTAGACCATGTAAACGATACATTTTCAAAATTTTATTTATATTAGGAGAAAATAGATATTTATTATTATCGAGGTGTAATAAATAAATAAATAACTTAAAAGTGTTAACTGGGTAGGAATTTATTTTAGATATTTTATCATAAGTGGTTAAAACTGAATTCCTGACTTTTCAATTGGAAGCAAATTTAAACATGTTTATTTCAAAGAGGAGAAAATTAATTTTAGTACTAATATCTGTTCTTACTTTGAAGCATTGAAAACAAAAAAGAAAATGATAAACTGATTTATATGACTTGTTAGAAGTAGAAAAAATTATTTTAATTAGTGCCATGTAATTTTGTAATATAGAACAGTAAAGATATTAATACGGTTTTTGGTTTGGTTTGGAGCGCTACGGTCTACGTTTTGCAACACAAGGGCTAATGAGACCGGGACTTACAGCTTAAAGCCGATTCCGAACGGCTACGAACATCCATGCCACAGTGGATAATATAATACGGATATTAACATGTTGACTGCCAGACGCCTTTTCGATGATTTGCCAAAAGCACCGACGTGAAATTTTCAATATGCAATGCATATGCTGAAATATTATTTGCTGCAGATAAAATGAGATATAAAACTATGCTCGAATCAGTTTTCGGGGGGGGGGAGTTACCGGTGACTTCAACGCGGTAAGCAGTTCTTACGATTGTCTAGTAACTAGAGCAAATGATTTGATTAAAAAAGTGGTGACATATTTTTCTGTTTGCATTGATTCACATTTCCTTTGACTTGTTGTTGCTTTTTTCTTATGTCACTTGGAGAAAACAATCACGATTGGGCCTGCAGGCTATCGTATTAAGGCCATGGAGTGCTCTTTTCATTTTAATGAGCCCCATTAAGGTGAAAGAACGACTTCGCTCAAGTAGATCCTCGTAATTTTGAAGCAGAGATCAAGCAGAAGACCCACATACTTGGTGTGCTACCCCCAGAGGTATTGATTAAGAACTTGGACAACATTATGGCCAAAAACCTATTTTAGTGCCCCAGTCACCTTTAACGAACACGGCTGATCTCAGGCCGGCTCTTGGTTATGAACCCTCAACCTTTCAGTTACGAGATCGTTGTCTTTGCCGACTGAGCTACCGCGGCTCTCTTCTTTTCTTTGAATGTTTCAATATGACTCATCGCAATATGCACTGATAAAATGTATATTGTATGCACTAATAAAATTATATTGTATGTTCTGTATTGCAATTATTTTTTCAAACAATTATAATAACAATGGTATTAGTGAAAAAATTATCAGTATCCATATTGTTACGAATTTCGCAAGTTGGCATGTATTTTTGCCGTATACTGTGTATTATAATGGGTAAATCATGTATTTGGCGAGATATTGGCTCGTAGACGATGTTTTTGGCGACTAAGTTTTGGCGCCAAGTTTGGCGATTTATCGCCAAATTTGGCGACTTTCTTGCGCGACCGTTTGTACCTAGTACTTTCTAGAATATTCCAGTTTCTCCCGAGAATATAAATACCGGGGGCCGATCCTGATGAGAGTTCAGTTAGCTGAGAGATTTGTAGACGTAAAGACCTACGTTGTTTGGCGCTAAGAGGTATCGCCTGGGCTAGCCAGTTCTCGCGGTGTTGGCTGCTGTATTCGTGTTTTCCCTACATTACGAATAAAGTGCTGTTATTTTTGCTGTCTTAATTCAAAGTCTACTCAATCCACGAACGCTACGCTTCATAAATTGGTGACAATATTTACTGTCATTATGTACTTTTATTATTTGTTGCGTCGATGATCACCGGTGCCCCCACGGCGCTGTAGTCATGTCGAGTGCTTGTCACCTTTGACCTCCATGGAAGTCAACGTGGTAAAAGCAAGATCGACCTACATATATTTAAAATCTCATTTTCTTTTACATTACCCAGCAAAATAGAAGAATATTTTCCTGTAGACAAGTGAAATATAAAATCAGTGTCATCACTCTATAGGGATTCTACGGAAAATATCATGTTAACTGCAATGTGGCAAAATATCAGCCATCAACAAAGCAGTGGAAATTACATTCATTTTCACGTATTTCGTAGCAATGTTTAATCATTTAAATAGATTTAATTAAAATTTATTTGTAGTTAAGTTAGTGCATAAATTATATATACTACCATATAGCCTGTCATATGACGGGATCAGTAAAATGTTTAATTTCCCAGAATTGTAATGTATCCTATGAGGCAGGTGAAAAAATGGTTTGGTTTTTCGGCTGACAATTACCTGGTACACGCTCAATAAGTTGTTTATCTTTACTGACCGTATGTTAGTTTCTAAGTTTAATTTCTGTCATATTACGTGATAGGATGGGGAGCAGAGGTTTTAATATTGACAGTGATTATTTGGCGGTATATATGAATGATGTCCAAAATTTAGCGAATCGATTGCAAACCCTGTGGTTATGTATAAAGGACAAACACACAAACGAACGAACCTCTTAATTTTCAAAGATATATAACTTAAAGCTAGATATTTATTAGTCCGTGGAATCGACTCCTAGACTTTTATGAAAAGAATTTGTTGTTAACTCCTTCCAGGTTCATTTTATTTCTGGATTATGGTAAAAAAATGCCAATTTTTTATGCTTATTTTTATACATACATACCTTTTTAAACACAATAGCATCATTTGCATACAGATTTTCCTACAAATTGATGTAAAAAAAATCAGTTTAAATAAATGAGTAATTTACATGTATAGTTGGTTTTCTGTAAGGCAGAAATCATTAGACTTTGGAGTCAATTCAAAATAACTATAAATATAAAGCTTACAATACCTAGCTTTATATTGAATTAAATTTTATTTATATCCTATGCATTTACATAAATGATTATGAAATTATTAATCAAAATTTTTCCGTGTATGATACAATCGAAAACACTGTACTGCACATAGTCAACGTTGCAATCTGGACAGTAGAACCTTGTTTCTTTCCTTACTTTCTTCAGTCTACTGTCTCTCTTTGAGCAGTAAATAATCTAGTAGCCAGAAAAGTAAACAAAAGCATTCGAAACCATAAAAAGCACATGTGAAATAATTCGTGAAAGACTGATTGCACAGTGTAAAATTTCACAGTGCCCGATCTACATTCGGGATGAGCCGGGATGATACATTTCGCCTACCCGAGTTCAGCTCGGGAAAAACAGGGAAGGGGTTAATACCGGTGATACAATTTTCCTTGCTACAAAAAATAATCGATGATAAAATTTAAAATTATCACATATGTACCTAATCTATTATTTAAGCCAAATATAAAAGAAAATTATTTACGTAATATCTAAGTTTAGTGGTTTGCTTTGGTTTCGAGTGCTACTGTCTACTTTTTGCAACACCAGGGCTAATCAGACCGGGACCTACAACTTAAACCCGGTTCCATACGGCTACGAACATACATGTCACAGTGGGATACAAACCCAGGAACTCCGGTACCGAAGGCCAGCACCCTAACCAATAGGCCATCATTCGGCCTAAGTTTAGTGATAAAATGTATGAAAATAATCCAGAGGATATTTAACTAATTTATAATAAGAAACGAGATAATTAAACGAGAGCGTTAAAGTCATGACGTATAATGTTAAAAAAGTATTATTTTTACCTATTTATTATGTGATAAATTTAATCGCCTGCTCTTAACCGGGGAAAACAGGGCTTGATATAATGGCATTTAACACTCAAAAAGGGGGAAAGGGGGGAATTTCGAAAGTTTTAAAGACGACAGTATTTTTTGCTGTGATATGAAGCATATTTACACCAATTTATTTTATAATCAGATATATAGCTCAGGAGAAGATAAACTTTACTAGCTTTGAGTTTTCTTTACCCTAATTCATCAAGAATCCAATATGGATGTCTGTATCCATTCCAGGTCCAACCGCTTTATTAATTCGAGGACAGACGGATAGATAACTTGGTTATTATTACAAAGGGGATAAAACTTGAAAATGTGAATTACATGAAAACAGTTTATATTCTTTGAGAGGGGTTTTAGAAGTGGGCTGGGTGAATCGCAAAAAATTCCTTTGTACAGTGTGAAGATAACGTATTTCTAAAATGTTAATTGTTTTGGGAAAAAAATTGATATTGTTTTATTGATTTGGTTTTATAAATTTACAGAAAGGTTTTTAACTGATACTTTAGTGGTATATTTATCTCGGATCATAAGGGATAAAAATCAAGTTCCTGATTTTTTTTATGTAAATCAAGCTTACACACATATATTTCAAAATGTAAATACATTAAGTATGTTGCTACCATCCATTGATAGTTTAAAATATCGAAATTAAGAAGAAAAGGATGAAATCATTCAAGAGTCTTTAAAAATACAAAACTATGTTTTAATAAGTGATTTTGATGTAAAACCACTATCCTTCAAAATGTTAGTATTACATTACTTACTTCTGAAATTACAGTGTTAGTTGTGTTAAAGACGAAAACAATCATACAGCTCTTGAAAATACTGTTATTCTCTGCTCAAAGGGTGTATACAGCAAATATTTAAGCTCTAGATTAAATCCTTGTTTAAAGAAAATTAAGAAAACAGGAAAATTTAGAAACCTTATTAAGACCCTTACCTTATAAGAAAATTAAGAAACCTTATTAAGAAAAACAGGACGAAATCTTTCACGAATCTTTAAAAATAGATAACAATATTTTAATAAATGGTTTCAATGTGCAACTACTATATTTGATTCAGAACGCAAACTGTGGTTTTCATCAAGTTTAAACACGTATCTTTCAAAAGAAAGAAACATTAAATTTAATGCTACTATATTGATACGGTGAAGTGTTATCAATAAACATTATTAATGAAATTTTTTAATATTTCTTGAAGGGGAGGGGTATTTAACAGTCAATTAAATACGTAACCATCCCAACCCCTACGTAACAATTAGCCCTCGTGTGCAAAACAGTAGACCGTAGCGCTCCAAAAAACCAAACCAAAACCAAACCTTACATAACAAATTTCGAAGAAATACTATTTTCAAATTTTAAGTATATTGGAAGAACAATGAGTAAGTATTGTTAAAATGTTGTCTTAAAAAAGTAGAAATATAATTTATAAGTATTATTTTGATTGGTAAGTTTATTTAGAGTCAGAAAAATCGAATTGGTGCTTTACCCTTTAAAACAAGTTTAAATATGATTATTTTAAAGAGAAAAAATAAATTAAGTTTAGTTCTACCCCATGTTGCTTGTTTAAAATGTCAAAAGTAAAGAAAGTTTAAAAAAAAGCGTCTAGATATTTTAAAAACTATAATAAAATAATTTAATAGATAGTTTGGCTGTGAAATCGCTAACAAAATAATAAATGGACTCCGCTTAATGTGATTAGTTTGGGACATTGTGATTTCAATAAAAATAACCGATTGATAACAATAAACGATGTGTAAAATTAGATAAATTTACCCCTCCCTTTAATTCCCACGTACTAAACTTCAAAACAAAATTAAAAAACACACATTATATTTATATACTGCAAATTATTCTTTAAAACATAAGAATTGTACACGTAATTTAAAAAAATTGATCAATTGTTGACTGTCTACAATTTTTTCTAAGAAACTCATTTAGAAATTTTTCGTAATTATAATCAACCTGTCATAACGATTTAAAATTTCAAACTTTTGTTTTAATGTTAAATCATTTCGCTTTCTGGCTTCCACATCGACAAACTGCATGTGAGCGAGCAAGGCATAAAATGTGTATACGCTCCTTCTCAGTTCCGATAATAATGTGTTGCCTTCTGCTTATCTGAGAAACATTGATCACCAGCAGTGTGTGCGTATTTCTGAAAAATTCCAGGAACGTGTAACTTCCCACTCCTTTGTTCATTCCCCATTTTCCTGGGTTGAAGAGGAGAATTCTCGGAAATTCAAACAACAGCAAAATGAAGGAAAAGAATGGGTTATTTCTGAATATATTGTGAATATTCATTTGCCAGTTAAAATGAGGCTTGAAAACTGATCCCATTAATCGATGTAACGATCCCTTAAAGCGATAATTCTAACATACAAATGAATAAAGAAAATCAGGACCAAGTGATTTCGATAACAATAAGCGATTGATAACATTAACCGAGATCGCATTAAGCGGAATCCACTGTACTATATTTCGTACTTCTGGAAATATAGTAGAAGTCCTGGTAAAATAGAAAAAAATTCCATCGTAAAACTTTAATAAATACTGTCATTTTTTCTTCAAAGCTTGTATACAGCATTTTGAAAATTATTCTAACAAATGTTTACACTCTAGATTAAATCTTTGATTTAAAACACAAACTGAGGGAGCACTTTATTTAATTTCTTTCAGGGGCCTGTGAAGTCCCCATCATTATTGCAGAAATTATTCCATTTCAGATATTACACATTTCTTCAAATTAACTGAAACTACGCTTCATTGAAGATTCCATCAAATTTCTATTCTGACTAATGTTCGCAATACAAGGAGCAAACTTTCCAGTGATTTGTCGGAAATTTCTAATGTTTATTTGGTATTTCACACCTGAAATAAACCTGAATTTTAGTCATGATCTTCATTTCACATTTCATAGCCACAGAATTAATCTTTGAAATAATGATAACACAGGTTTTGACATCCTGTTTAATTCAGGGATTTTACATAACAAATATTGTTCATCGATTTTGCACTATTCTGATCAGTTCTGCAAGAAACACAATATGTTGTGTATTAACTTTTTACTTCAGAGTACACTTCAAGTAGTCCCCAATTCAAGTAGAGTGCTTTCATTACATAACACAATAATACAGTACAGTTGCGATTCATAACTTTGTAAAAATAAAGAATATAACGTGAACGTATAAAGTAAGACCAAATAAGACATTTTTAAAATTCTTTTTTATATTACCCAGCAAAAATGGAGAATATTTTCTTATGTATTAATTAAATATAATATTAGTATCACCATTCCACAGGCGATATATAAAAAAGCATGCCAAATGTAGTGTGATAAGCTATCAACAATAATAAAAATATTCTTTCAACGATGTGAAAATGACATTTTAGTTTTATGTATTTTGCAGACGCTTTTAAAATTTGAGAACACTACAGATGTAGACCATGTAAAAAATACATTTCGAAAATATTAATTATATTGGAAGAAAAGTATATTTATTATTATTAAGGTGTCATAAATAAATAGGTAAATAAGTTGGAAGTTTTAACTGGGTAGGGATTTATTTTTGGAGTCACTAATGATTAAATTTGAATTCCTGACTTTTCAATTAGAAGCAAGTTTAAGCATCTATAATATCTTATAAATTTATAAAAAGGTTTTTAATTGTTACTTGAGTGGCATATTTATCTCGGATCATAAGGGATCAAACTCCTGATTTTTTCATGTAAAGCAAGTTTACACACAAATATTTCAAAATATAAATACATTAAGTATAGTGCTATCATACTTCACTAGTTTAAAGTATCGAAATTAAGAAAAACAGGACGAAATCTTTCACGAATCTTTAAAAATAGATAACAATATTTTAATAAATAGTTTCAATGTGAAACTACTATGTTTGAAAGGGTTAGTATTACATATCTTACTTTTGAAATTACAGTGTTAGTTGTGGTAAAAATGAAAAAAATCATACAGCTTTAACTAATACTTAATTCTCTGCTCAAAGCGTGTATACAACATTTTGAAAATTAGTCTAACAAATGTTTACACTCTAGATTAAATATTTGATTTAAAACTCAAACTGCGGTACAAGCACTTTATTTAATTTCCTTCAGGGGCCTGTGAAGTCCCCATCATTATCACAGAAATTATTCCATTTCAGGTATTGCACATTTCTTCAGATTAGTTAAAAATATGCTTCATTGCAGATTCCATCAAATTTCTATTCTGAATAATGTTCGCACTACAAGGAGCAAACTTTCCAGTGATTTGTCGGAAATTTCTCCTGTTTATTTGGTATTTCACACCTGAAATAAACCTGAATTTTAGACATGATCTTCATTTCACATTTCATAGCCGCAGAATTAATCTTTGAAATAATGATAACACAGGTTTTGACATCCTGTTTAATTCAGGGATTTTACATAACAAATATTGTTCATCGATTTTGCCCTATTCTGATCTGTTCTGTCAATAAAGAAACACAATACGTTGCGTAATGACTTTGCTCCACACTCTCGAGTACACTTCAATTAGTCTCCAATTCAAATTGAGTGTTTAGACTGCGAGACCCAATAATATATATTAGAGAATTGGTTTTATGATTGTAAAAATATAAAAAAAAGAAAGAATTAGTGCTTATGTAGCATTAAAATAAGATCGAGTAATATAGCTTTGAATTTTCATATTACCCAACAAAAATGCAGAATATTGATTGATGAATAAATAAAATGTCACCCAATAAAAATTTTTTATTTTTTTGAGAATCTCACTGTAAAATATACAAATAAAGAACATAATATGATTACACAACACACACACACACACACACACACACACATTTATTCCACACATATAAATTAGAATATATATATACACTAATAAATATTAACTTATATTTTATATGGAAATTAATAAATATTATTATTGTATCTATAACTAAATAGTGTATATAGTAACATAGAAAAAATTTTTTATTTTATTTTATTTATTTATTTTTTATATTTATATTGCGGTTTGCTCGGAATTGTTTTTTTATTTTTTTTTTTTTTTTAGATATGTGAGATTTATAACA
>CM063501.1:151578648-151601148 GCA_032207245.1 Pardosa pseudoannulata
ATTTAATAATATTCGTAATTATTACCTGGGTTTCATAATCTTTTGATAAGAAATACTATTTCAAGTGTATTGATGAATAGCAAAACCAAATAGTTGCAGGTCATATTAAATACTAATCAAATGATGTATTAATTTGTAAATATTGTGCATAATAAATGTTTTAGTTTAAATATTAGGTATTTTCCTTTAATTCCATAGCGTATATTTTACCGTGTTTCTCCTTTGAGAACAAACACTGGTGTTTGCGTTGTAAGTATATTATAACAAAATGTTATTGAATTTGTAAATAATTCGGCTTTCTATGATATATCGTAATAATTTTGGCAGCTAAAAATTATAATACTTAATTTTTGCTTCATTGCTTCTATAATGAAATCTTGAGCTTATACCATCTTTTATCTGTGTATCAAAATGCCTTCATTTTCTGATCAAATTCATGACTTATTCTCGTAGGTAAGATTTCGAATTCTGGAGGGGGAAACAAATACAGTAATCCATTACTACTAAGTTCCCAGAGAATGCTCTAAAGAAAAAATAATCTTCTCTTTAAAATACTTCGAACACTAGGGACCAAACAAAGAATTTTTTATGTTAGGTCACAGTATTATATGTCTCGCCGTGGGTTTCTAAGTATTTTGAAAGTAAATAAAGCTATCAAGTTATCAGGTACTTTTGTTTATAATAACACAATAAGTTTTAAAACTTTCAATAATCTCATGGATAGTAAATAGTTTTTCATGAATTGATTGGTGCAGGGCTATTGAGTTATTATCCATAAGTTCTTAACCCGATTATATCAACAATTTATTAATTTTTCTCTACTAATTCTTTTACATTGGAGACAATTGTAACAATTTCTTTTAATCCAACATTTATATTTAACTAGCATATAGCCAGTCATATGACGGAATCAGCAAAATTTTTAATTTTCCAGAATTGTAAAGAAACCCTACGAGGCAGGTAAAAAAATGGCGGGCCAGCAATCGATTTCCAAACCCGCATGCGTATGATAGGCATGCCAGCATAGACGTCCAGCAAAATAACGGCCGCACACCCTCACCAACATCCGGCTTGTTGACAGCCCCAGCCTGCTCCCCTGTAACTACTGGAGGTAAATTTAATAATATTCGTAATTATTACCTGGGTTTCATAATCTTTTGATAAGAAATACTATTTCAAGTGTATTGAATAATAGCAAAACCAAATAGTTGCAGGTCATATTAAATACTATTCAAATGATGTATTAATTTGTAAATATTGTGCATAATAAATGTTTTAGTTTAAATATTAGGTATTTTCCTTTAATTCCATAGCGTATATTTTACTGTGTTTCTCCTTTGAGAACGAACACTGGTGTTTGCGTTGTAAGTATATTATAACAAAATGTTATTGAATTTGTAAATAATTCGGCTTTCTATGATATATCGTAATAATTTTGGCAGCTTAAAAATTATAATACTTAATTTTTGCTTCATTGCTTCTATAATGAAATCTTGAGCTTATACCATCTTTTATCTGTGTATCAAAATGCCTTCATTTTCTGATCAAATTCATGACTTATTCTCGTAGGTAAGATTTCGAATTCTGGAGGGGGAAACAAATACAGTAATCCATTACTACTAAGTTCCCCAGAGAATTCTCTAAAGAAAAAATAATCTTCTCTTTAAAATACTTCGAACACTAGGGACCAAACAAAGAATTTTTTATGTTAGGTCACAGTATTATATGTCTCGCCGTGGTTTCTAAGTATTTTGAAAGTAAATAAAGCTATAAGTTATCAGGTACTTTGTTTATAATAACACAATAAGTTTTAAAACTTTCAATAATCTCATGGACAGTAAATAGTTTTTTATGAATTGATTGGTGCAGGCTATTGAGTTATTATCCATAAAGTTCTTAACCCGATTATATCAACAATTTATTGTATTTTTCTTACTAATTCTTTTACATTGGAGACAATTGTAACAATTTCTTTTAATCCAACATTTATAATTTAACTAGCATATAGCCCGTCATATGACGGAATCAGCAAAATTTTTAATTTTCCAGAATTGTAAAGAACCTACGAGGCAGGTAAAAAAAAATGGTTTTTTTTTTTTTGGCTGAGAATTACCTTTCAACAAAAATAATCGATTAAAATTATCACATATGTACTTAATCTATTATTTAAGTCAAATAAAAAAGAAAATTATTTATGTAATATCTAAGTTTAGAGATAAAACGTATGGAAATAATGCAGAACACATTTAAATAATTTAAAATAAGAAATGATTAAATGAGATGGTTAAAGGAATGAAGTCATAATACTAGAAAAAAAATTGTTATTTTTACCTATTTATTATGTGATAAATAGATAAATTGAATCTCTTGCTCTTAAAATAGGGCTTGATAAAATGGCATTAAACGCTCGAAAAGGGGACGGGGTGGATTTCGAACGTTTTAAAGAGGACAGTATTTTTCGCTGTGATACGAAGCTTATTCATGCCAATTTACTTCAGAATCGGATCTAATAGTTTAGGAAAAGATAAACTTGACTCGCTTTGAATTTTGCAAACTATAACTCGTCAAAATTCCAATATGGATGCTCTATCCATTCCAGGTCTAACCGCTTCATAAATTCAAGGACAGATGACTTAGGCTATTATTACATTAAGAGAAGAAAGTTTAAGGATAAACAACATGAAATGTTTATGTGGCCAGGGACATCCGTAAAGCAATACGTGAATTTAATAAAATAAAAATAATAAAAATTATAAAAAGCTGAAAAAATAGTAAAATTTCATTTTAAAAATAATAAAACAACTTTCGGAATAAGAATTTAAAAGAAAAAGAAGAAAATATTCAATTTATTAGTCATTTAAAAAAAATTGGCTGCGTGATAGAACAAACCCGAGAAATACGACGATCAATGATGGAACATTATAAAAACGAAAAATTAGAGTATATGATTTCAACTTGAAATTTAAATATTACTTCTTTTTGTATCAAGAATTTCGTATAGAATAGTAAACGAAAGGACAGAAAAGGGGGGGGGTTTAGGTGGAACGATTCAATTTTTATTATAATACACGGCAATTATACTATTCTTCATAAAACGTTCAACTTCATTTTTACATTCGAAATTTTTAATTTTTAATATTTTAATTTTTAATGCTTTCATTTTATAATTTTTTAAAAGAGAAATATTATTTTTTATTATTCTGCATAAACAGGGACAACATGAATTCATAATACATGATTATGGAACTAACAAAAGTAATTTAAATTTAATATAACTTATTTGTTTAAATATAATATATCATTTTCTATCAAGAATAAAGTTTTAAGGCTTGAAATAATAGCATAAAACGCTCGAAAAGGGGGGGGGGGTGAGGTGGATTTCGAACTCGCTTTCAATTTGGATTACCCTAACTCATGAAAAATCCAATATGGATGACTATCTATTCCAGATACAACCGCTTCACAAATTCGTGGACAGACAACTTAGGCGAATTAGTATATAGGGGATGGAATTTGTAGCCATTTTATGCAAATTTCGAATGCTTTAGCGAAGGATTTTAACACGATACACTTTTACTCTATTGAAGTTATTATCCTGCATAAAACAGGGCACAAACCCATGAGATTCTTATATGAGTACATGATTATAACGGAGTATAGTCTAAAGAATTTTAATTTATAACATTAATTTTTTTAACTCTACTTCAGACTTTACATTTTCTGTTATCTTATTCAATGTAAAGTTTTATTTAAATATTTAAAGTTAAAAACTATGCATATTTAAATTTTATGACTTTTTCAAAGTATTTTAATATAATTCTTTTTAAATATTTTTGACTTTTAGGAAATATTTTATATTTATTTATTTCTGGCGTTTTAATCGGTGTTTTAAAAGAAATATTTCTAAAACAGCATAAAATACTGCATAAAACAGGGCACAAACCCATGAGATTCTTACATGAGTACATGATTATAAGGGAGTATAGTCTAAAGAATTTTAATTTGTAACATTAATTTTTTTAACTCTACTTCAGACTTTACATTTTCTGTTATCTTATTCAATGTAAAGTTTTATTTAAATATTTAAAGTTAAAAAATAAGCATATTTAAATTTTATGACTTTTTCAAATTATTTTAACATAATTCTTTTTAAATATTGTTCACTTTTAGGAAATATTTTAAACTAATTTATTTCCGGTGTTTTAACCCTTTAAAGGTCACCAAAATAAATTCATGGGAATTTAATGTAATTTGTTCATAAATGTTATCTATAAGCCTTGTATATGTAAAATATATAAATTTTCTTTACTTTCCTTAGAAGGGTTTGCTTTAGAGAATACCAAATTAGGGTTTGAGAAGTGGTTTAGTTGAATAAACCCTACCCTTGTACAGCTTGAACATTATGCCTTTTTAAATGTTGAACTATACTGGAAGAATAATAAATTATAATCCTTAAACTGGTATAATAAATAAACAGCTTAACAACTTAAAAGTGTTGTTTGTATAGATACTTTTATTTGAGGTCATAAGTAAGATAAATTGAATCTGACTTCTCAAGTACAGAAAGTTTAAATACATATATTTCAATAGAAAAAGAAATAAATAAGTTAAACGTAGAACTATCATCTGTTATATATTTAAAATATCAAAAATATAATATGCATAAAATGTATAATATGTATATATAAAATATATAAAATATGTAAAATATATAAAATTAATGTATTTTTAATATATAAAATGTATAATGTATATATATATATATATATATATATATATATATATATATATATATATATATATATATATATATATATATATATATATATATACATACATATATATATACATGCATATATATATATATATATATATATATATATATATATATATATATATATGTATATATATATATATATATATATATATATATATATATATATATATATAATCAAAAACTCATCCATGTCTCCAAAAAGTTTTTTTTAATTGCAAAAGCTCTTGATTCTACATCATTGGCTTCCATATATCACATATGTATGAAATTGGAGCCCTAAATAATGATAAAAAGATAAAGTAAAGTAATCCAAAAATGTAAATTTGTAAAAAAAAAGATGTTTAATAGATGGTGTTGCTACGAAACCACTGTCCGTTAAAGGGTTAATCGGTGTTTTAAAAGAAATACTTCTAAAAATCAATAATTACCAAAGTAATACCTAAATGGTCACTTTTTTAATAGTCATATTTTTTACTGTGAAATTCCTTAAAAATTAAAACCTAAATACAGTTTTAAGAAAATACATGAAACTTTGTACATACTTCTGATATGATAGTCGAATAAATATTGAGAAGTAAGAATTGGAAATTTCGATTCTTAAGAGTAGTCCGTCTGAGATAAAGGGAATTTATAAAACTATTTAGAATGTGGGCCAATGCCTAGTCAGTAAGACATACTAAAACAGTACTAATTTATTTAGTTATGGTAGAAATATATCCTTTTCATTATTTGATTTAACATTTTTTAGTATTTTTTACACCATAGAAACAAAAAATGATCCTTTTATTTGAAAATCCACATCACGAATAATAAAACCGAAATGACTACCTTTTTTATATGCAACTAGGGTTTCTACATCTATGGGTTGATGATTTTTTATAACCTAAGAGCGCATTAGAATCTAAACTCCAAGGCTGTGTACTCATCACTGCGATGAGGCGTATTAGATCTGTTATATAATTGATTCATTCATATAAGAAGTAAAATGTTCGGGATCTAAATCTGACCTTATTACATCTTTGTAAAGAGATGGAAGACCATAAAATTTCTATCCAACGGATATGTTTGCCTTGTACGGTGGTCTCGGGCGGGGTTCTGATCCCAGTCCCAGATTAGAATCCCTTCTCCGTACTTGACATTAATTAAGAATGTACCTTTGTGGAGAATTTATGAGTCCCTAAGGGACAGTGCCTAATTAGAAGGGATAAGGTTTGGCACGTTGGCGGTCTCAAGGCGGGGTTGAAGAAGGCCAATGAAATCCTTACAACTATCCCGATTGGAAGACAAGAAAGAGGTGGATTCGGTGTTCCCAGAGAGAGGGGGTTCGGAAGTCCTCAAAAGAGGGTGTTCGAAAGTCGTTAGTCCAGTCGAGTCCGACGGAAGTTGTTCGTGAGTCCAGAGGAGAAGGTGCTCGATAGTCCAGACTAGGAGAGTCCAGCCAAGTCCGACAGGAAGTGTTCCTGCACCAAATAGTACGGCAGCACCCCAAAGACTCAGGAGGAAGTCCCTGACGAGACCAACGGATGATATATAGATTCCCTCTCCTCATTAGCCATAGATACCCTTCAACCAGAAGTGTTCAGGACCCAACATTTTAGACCCACAAAGGTACCCCAAATTTACATACATTTTTGAAATTGAGATTAGGTCCTCTATCTATTTACAAAATTACTTAAGTAAATAAAAAAATTTTCAGAACTAATTTTAGAAGATGTTAACAAAGCTTATTTTATGAAAATTGGCATCAATTTTTGTATGTAAATAGATATATATATATATATATATATATATATATATATATATATATATATATATATATATATATATATATTAATAAATTTACTTTTTTTTCTTAATATTAAGCTAGTCTCGGTTGCTGTTAATTTAGCTGTTAGTTTATTTTCCTATTTATGTCTGTAGTTTCTCAGAACCTGTGGTTAAATTTAGTACGAAAATACTTAACACAACGCAATTAAAAATAAATCACCACTATACATTTGATCACAGGTTGATACTCAAATATAAACGAGGACTACACGACAATCACATTAGGAAGCCAGGATTGAGAGAGATATTTCTAGATTTCCGATGCTGAAAACACGTGCTAGGGAGTGACTTTGTATATAAAACTGAGATAACCTACATCCGTAACCAACCAAAAGAGGTCTATAGCTACTCAAGGACCAAAAAGGTAGAGCAAAATCCATATAATTTACTAAGTTTCATAAACGATTTTACAAATTTATACGCACAATTTAAAATGTTAAAACTTTTTACAAAACATTTAACAAATAAATAAAAATATGACATAATTGTATACACATAATTTAAAATAAATTATGTTAGAAAATTTTTTATATATAATTTCATTAAAAATAACGAAACCGATGACATCTAAAGTTTCTCGACTCTTCATATTTTTGAGACAATAACTTAAAACATATACTGAATGAAAGAGTGTAAGGCTTTTAATTGGGTACTAATATGTATCTTTCATAATAAATATTTAATAATATTTTTCTATCGTCTATTCACTGGTAGTATTGTATTTGGTATATTTAGCTTAAAATTTTTTTCACAAACATAAAGAAACACATTGAACAGAAGCAGTTGTATTGTACAGAGTTATTACGAAAGAAACATCCGATTACATGCATTAATTTTTTCCATAATTACAAACAAAGAATTATAAATTATATTACACTGAAAAAAAATAAAGGGTTAAATTCTGTATCAGAAATGCTCACGGTATTAAATTAGTTCAGATGTAAACATGGCACTACTATATAAAATAAATACAATTTTAATTGAAAGTTAGATTCACAAGGAATCCAACATACACCATATCTTATAGAAAATAATACATAGAACATACAGTTAAGAAGAAAATTTTTAAATAGAAAACCGAAATAAGACGCTTTGAGACTTAGGAAACTCAGATTAAGAAATCTTGAAATTCAAGGGCATAAAACTTCAGTCGTAGTTTCATTTAAATATATTGCTGCTTACAACAGTTGTGCTTAAAGTCTTTGTGGCCGAGTGGTCATGGCATGAGACTGTGGTTTGGTAGATACCCCGGGTCAAAACTCGGCGAGGATGCTGAAGCTCTTTTAATTTAGTTTAATTTCAGTTACATCTAGAAAAGTCTAGAATGTTCCTTAAATTACTGGAATGGTTTTCTAGAATATTCTTCGTTGGTATAAAAGAGCAAGTAGCCCTGTTTGATTTAATTCTCAGTTTCTTAACCTTCTGTTGTGTGCTAAATTAAACAGCTTTTCTTTTCCACTATTTGTGTGCCTCGTCTGTTTCCCTAATAACAACTCGACAATCTACTCTGTTGAAGATTATTATGATTTGATATAGTTATCTGATTTATCTTATTTTTTTTTGAAGGATTTAATGAGTGTATTTGTAGAAGATTAAATTTTAAATTCGAAGTTTAAGCTTCTTTTTCATATAATCCGGCCAATAGTCTTTGAAGTTTAAAAAAACTGAGAGAAAAGCAAGTCATTAAGCTTTGATATGAGCACTCCACTGCATAACACGGTATGCAGAAGTGCTTGAGGCTCCATGCCAAAAGACTTCTGAATGCATAGAACGCTGCTTTTAGCCCTGGTTAAGTTTGGATTCCATAGGTCTACGATTTTAATGTGATTAGTACCTGTTGCTTAAAGCAGATTCCGGAAGGCTACAAATATGCATACCAGTAGAGGGAATAGAAAAAACAGAGTTTGGTACCGAAGAGCAGCTCCCTACCATTAGTCCATTGTCCGACCTATGGCAATGAAGTTGGCGGGTTTGAATCTCACTTAATGTTAAGGATGTTCGTAGATGTTTGAAATTGGCTTTAAGCAGTAAGTCCCTGAATCATTAGTCTTCGTGTAGCAAAATTTAAGCCGTATCATACCAAACTAAACCTTGGTGAATGATGACCAAATGAATATGGCACCGCTCTTTGGTATTGGAGTTCGTGAGTTCGAATATCACTACTGGAATAGATATTCGTAGCAATTCGGAATTGTCTTTGTGCAGTAGACCCCGGTCTCATTAACCTTAGAGTAGCACAAAAACCTTAACATCAACCTTAGAGGTCCGAATCAAACCAGGGTGCACCATAGTGTGCAGAAATCATGTAAGAAATACTATCTTTTATAGGGGTGAGAGTGAAGCTATGTTGAAAATTCAAAAGTAGTGAACTGAGGGGGAGGGGACAAAGTGAACTAAATAAGTGAATTAAATTTAAATTTTCAAGAGTCCGTAATACTATCCCCCATCACCGACGTGTAATATATATGTATACATACATGTTTAATCTAATTAATATATAATCTAGAAACTATTTAAGTGTTGACATATATCCTCTAGTACAGCTGCACTGTTGATGGTTTTCGAGAAACGCATCTCCCTTATATCAAATTTATTAAATTTACTCGTTAAACAAGATTCCAAGCTCCTCTGGGACAGAAGTGCTGTGTTCTTTTAACTGCTCTTTTCCCTTGGGAGAACAATAAAGAACATCTGTTTAACTCTCTCAGCTTCGTACACTGAGAGGAGAATTTTTAGTTTAATGCATAGCATTACATCAACCTTCTCGTCTCTATATATACTTAAGCTAACTCAAGCTGAAGATAATGTGATCATACGAAACTAACAGGTTGTTGGGAATCCAATGCTTTTAACAAAGAATTGTTTCAGAAAACTTGTAATTTCTCTTCTGGAGAATATTATGCAATATTTTGTTTCCTTTATCCATTTTTAATGCACTGGTGTAAATTTAAAATCTCTTTATAAAGAAAGGCTGTTTATACATACAAAGATGATATAATGCAATAAATTTTTCTGCTTTTTGATAAATGCGCATGAGGTGAATGTCGCTTGAAGCTTCTTCATAATAAATACATAGTTCTTAAGTAAACTAATGTAATAGATGCACTATACAAATGAAATCCACAATGACTTGGATAGAATATAAATATTAGCTTCATGTTAAATTAAGCCCCTTTCATATTTTTAAGAGGATAGTAAATATTTATAATAGTCAGAAATTAAATTTTTAGAATTTTATGTCAGTGAATGGATAATTTTATTCTGAACAAAGTATAAAATTTTAGCGTGCGGCATTTATTTACTAAGCAGTAAAATAAAGTACAACCCTTCGATTTCCTGTTAAAATGTTGATCTCAAGTTTCTTTATGCAATGTTTTTTAAAATATTATCTAACGGCTTCAGTTATTGTGTGAAATAATTTTTATTTCCATAAAAAATGTAATTTAATATTGTTAAAAATATTTAACGATTGTTAAGACTGTTGAATCTTTAAATTATTTTATTTTAATTATTTATATTTAGGGTGACAAAAAATTGTGAACAAACTTGAAAGAAGTGTAGGAAAAATTGTAAGGAATCACAAAGGACAGTACTATTGGATATACCATCCATGTGTGATAAATACAGATGTAAACAGACGAAGCATAATAAAATGGTAAAAATTTAATATTGTTGTTACAAAATATTCAACAATTGTTAAAACTGTTAAATCTTCAAATTATTTTTTTATAATTATTTATATTTAGGATGTCAAGAAATTGTGAACAAACTTTGAAGAGGTGTAAGAAAAATCGTAAGGAATCACGAAGGACAGCACTATTGGATATACCATCTATGAGTGATAAATACAGATGTAAACAGACGAAGCATAATAAAATGGTGGAAAATTAATATTGTTGCTACAAAATATTTAACAATTGTTAAAACTGTTAACCTTCAAATTATTTTATTTTAATTATTTATATTTAGGATGCCAAGAAATTGTGAACAAACTAGGAAGACGTTTAGGAAAAATCGTAAGGAATCACAAAAGACAGCACGATTGGATATACCATCCATGCGTGATAAATACAGCTGTAGACACGTGAAGCATAATAAAATGGTGGAAATTTAATATTGTTGGTACAAAATATTTAACGATTGTTAAAACTGTTAAATCTTCAAATTATTTTATTATAATTATTTATATTTAGGATGCCGAGAAATTGTGAACAAACTTTGAAGAGGTGTAAGAAAAATCGTAAGGAATCACAAAAGACAGCACGATTGGATATACCATCCATGCGTGAAAAATACAGATGAAGACATGCGAAGCACAATAATGTAAAATGGTGGAAATTTAATATTGTTGGTACAAAATATTTAACGATTGTTAAAACTGTTAAATCTTCAAATTATTTTATTTTAATTATTTATATTTAGGATGCCAAGAAATTGTGAACAAACTAGGAAGACGTTTAGGAAAAATCGTAAGGAATCACAAAAGACAGCACGATTGGATATACCACCCATGCGTGATAAATACAGATGAAAACAGGCGAAGCACAATAATGTAAAATGGTGGGAATTTAATATTGTTGTTACAAAATATTTAACGATTGTTAAGACTGTTAAATCTTCAAATTATTTTGTTTTAATTATTTATATTTAGGATGGCAAGAAATTGTGAACAAAGTTGGAAGAGGTGTAAGAAAAATCATAAGGAATCACAAAGGACAGCTCGATTGATATACCATCCATGCGTGATAAAATATAGATGAAGACAGAAGAAGCATAATAATATAAAATGGCGTAAAATCTGTATAGGACAACACAGAGTACACAATCTCACAGGATGTTCAAAATTACTCTTACTGGCATTAATACATGTATGACAACTACGCGACAAGGATTGGAAAATATTTTAGAGGATTCCTGGTATTTCACGTGTCATAGTTACAGCAATTCTGGTACCTGCCATTAAGTCCATTTCAAAAGCTTCTGGAATATTATAAACAATGGTCTACATGGCAACCCATTGAAAATAATTTAGTGGAAATAAATCATTTGATCTGGAAAAGAACACGCTGCTATAGGAGGAGGAAGCGAATTTTCTTTGGGGGTGAAATCCTACAAAACATCAGTTCTTGGTGTTGAACTCTTATAGGTGGACGTGATCTAATTGTTAGTCCCCAAGTTGAATGGTAATTCTCAGCACTTCTACTGCAGACTGAATCTGTTCAATCTTGTGAATATTGTAAATGTGTATTGATGAATGCATGACATATACGCAACATAGATTAGAAAATATTTTCGCATATATCTATTATTTTCCAGAACATTGTTGCAGTGGTGCTGATTCTTGACATCATGCCCATTTTAATGATTACTGGAGTGTTATAAATAATGACAGTAATAAAAGCTTATAGGAAATAAATAAAATAATCTCGAAAGGAACATGGTGCAATAGGAGGAGAAAACCAGTTTTCTGTGAATGTACAATCCTAACGAAAGTAAGTTTGAATATAAATTCTTATAGTAGACTTGTACTGCTAATTATTAAAAAGAACAGATTTTTCTAGCAATTTTCGTTATAAATCATTCATCTAGGTGAAGGATTTCTAGAGATTATTTTGGCATATCTGTAGTAAGCGTAGTCTGTTCAATGCTGTAAGTATTGTAAATGAGTATTGATGAATCATAACCTTTACATGACATGGATTGGTTCAGACTTTTGGAGATATCTGTGTTATAGACCCATGACCATTTCAAAAGTTATTAGAGTATTTTAAATAATAGTGTACATGTCTGTTCGCAGAAAACAGTTTAGAGGAGATAAATCAAGAAAGTTTGGGGAAAATTGCTCAAAAGAAGAAACCGAGTTTTATTTAATAGTGAAATCGAATGACTAACCGTTTGTTAGCTATCAAGATGAAAGAAATTTAGAAGAATTATCAATGCTCTGTCTGTAGATCTAGTCTATTCAATGCTGTAAATATTGTATTGATTTCTACATGAAACCTACATGACACAGATTGATGAACGTATTCGAAAATATCGCATTTTCTTGATCCTATTTAAATTGATGCTGTTTAATGTCATCAGGTCTATTTCAAAAGTTACTTGCGTGTGATATGCAGTGGTCTGTCAGGAAATCAGTATAAAATAAGCTAGAGCATATAAATAGTATGATCTGGAAATGGTGGGCTCGAGACGTAGGTGAAACCATATTTTGATTTTAGATGAAGTCCGCGTGAACGTTTGTCCTGGATTAAATGCTGATGATGGTCGTGAACCACTCGTTAGACGACAAGGTGAATGATTTTCAACGGAGCTGCCAATGGTTCTGTTGTAAACTTAGTGTGTCCAGTGGTTTCCAGTGTGTCCATTCATCGATGTGTCCATTGACGAATGAGGGCCATCTACATGACGTGGATAGGCTAACATATTTATCATTTCACGGAGCATAGTCGCAGAGGTGCTGATTAATACCACATGTCTATTTTAAAAGGTAATACAGTGATATAAATATTGTTGGTAGCCCATAGAAAATAATTTAGTGAATATAAATCAAGTTACTTGGAGGGTGGGAAGGAGACCTTTGTGAAAGGGGGAGAAATCGAGTTTCCTTCAGAGTTGAAATTCGAGCAAAAGTTATTTCGTGTGAAACTATTTTCGCGGATGTAACCAGTTTGTCAGCGAGAATGATTTTTAGAGGAGCATTGAGCACATCTAATGTATCCTAGTCTATTTAAAGCTGAAAATATTGCAAATGCTTTTTCTAATACTACCATTGATTCTCAACCCAAAGGGCATGGTTATTCAATTATTAATTACATTTGTTTCAAGTTATTCAGATTTTTCAACCTTAAAAGGTCGCATAGTGCCTCTTGATTGAGACATATTGTATGTTAAACAATTATTTCGTAATATTTACTCGAAAGTATTATGAACAATAGTGAAATATTAAAAATTTTTGGTGTATTTTTTATCAATTGTTGATTTATTTGCAGATAAAAGATCTTTCTTTCAAAGAACCAGCAGGTGTTTCGTGAAAAAATGGTTTCATGTGCTCTGAAAAGTTTGGACAAGTGGATTTAAACAAGAAATATAGTGATTATGAGATTTTCGAAAGGTGTCGAGTAACGATGACAAATATAGTGTGGGATATTAATCGAATACTATATTTCATTTGTTCATTTCATACGTAGCGTTTTCCTGTTCATAGTAAGCAATAAACATTAAAGAATTTTCTCCAGGATGATGTAGTATACTGTGCCTGACTCAGGTTCTAGCGAGACGAAGAATGGCAAAATTGTAAAACAATATCGCTGCAAGCTTAATCAAACTGAACGTTCTAGTTGCATTTAGCTTCTCACCAGAAAAATTATGTAAACGGAAAATCTGCTCTTTTTTGCAAGGGAGAATTGAGGGATGAATTTAAATCCAGACATATGTGTTGCAAGTGTTGAAAATTTAGTGATTAGCAATTACTCATTCCTGAACAACAATCAAAAACAATATACGATGCAATCCAAGAAAATTTTAGCCTGATGCAATTGTTCTTTATTTTGAATCATATTATTCATAGTAGTATCATGAACACTGCTGAAAAGCTAAAATTTATTACACTTCACAATAAGTTACACCGAGAAGAATTTTTTCTCTCGTGATTGGTCAGTTCTTGCCGACAAAAAGCCTCACGGAGGTCATAAAAGAACTTGAGCCAATATACCAGGCTGTCGTTTGGAGATTCGAACTTAGGCTAGTTTAAGCAGTCATCATATGCAGTTTTCTTCACAGGGTTATGATAAACACAATTATTCGCATACTTCGAAACAAAACCCCTGTGAGTTTCTACATGAAAGGGGTTCAGACCCATCGTATTTCTAGTATTGACACATTTTGCTTTCGTTATTTTACTTTTAGATGGCAAGAAACTCTGTTCCCCGAAGTGTAATTTTAAAATATTTTTACATTTATAAAATTTTAATTTTTCTTAAGAAATACAACTTTAAAGTCAAATCGCCATCTAATTTCAAAGACAAAAACATAAAATAAAACCAATACAGTGGGAAAACGGAAATCCTTCATTTCTAATCACAAGATCAATTTATAGCAATTTCTCACCAAAAACAAATACTTTAAAAATGCCTTTATTTCGACAGCTTTTGTAGAGCAAACAATTGTTTTGTTTCAAAGAACTCCAGGACTTTAAATGTAATAGAACGAACAATTCTGATACAATGAAAAAAACAATCTTCGAAAATAATAATAGATTTTCCAACAAACGAAAACCAATGGTAGATTTGTACTAATTCTGAATCCAATTAATTCAGTTTCAAAAAGACTTTAGAGCTTCAAAACTCTCCGAAACATCGAATTTTCGAATAACATAATACGTGACTCTTTCAAAAACTTGTACAGTAACATCTTAAAAGGACAGTACTGGAGACTTCTTAAAGGTTTTAATTGCACGGGCCTCTCGAACTCTCTCCACTAATTAGAGTAATTATTTGATTAAAATGCAAAAGAAATGTCACACTTAAGTGTACTGCCGCTAAACGTACAATCTTCTTCTATGAGTTTATTTCTCTGTTAATTCGCAAAAAGAGCAATAAAAGTTTTAAGAGATTTCGGAGAATTTTCTGTATAATTCTATAGTTAATAGTTTTAAGTGCTTTAAGCATCTTAATTAACGCAGCTTTTTTTCTGTAAAAACAAAAAGAAGAAAAAATTATGCATTTTGTTTCTCAAGGTGGAGTTTTAAAACGTTTTTTCAATCTGAAAACTTTTCAACTTCTTTATAGACTAGAATTTATACCATTCTTTATACGGCGCAGGGATGTTCCTTTGATCTTTCTTATACGCACACCACAATTTAAGAATCACATATTTTAAGTAACACTTTTTCATGTGTTTGTTAAAATTTAGGTAAAGTCAGGATACGATTCAATTGTTACAGAATGTGTATTTGTAAAGACATACCTTCACGAAAGTGTTCCTTTTTACCATGCAATTATACTTTGTACCAAGGGTCCGAAAACTTTAATTAGGTACACTATAGTTGATCTGCCAACATTTTATTTACACTGATACCCGTAACGGTGGATTATTAATGTTGTTAAACTTACATATGTTTAGTTTGCAAAAACTATGAATTTTGTGAGAAAACTTATATGTTTTCTGCGTATATTTCCCTTTCTCTAGAAAATTTATATATTTTTGACTGGGGGAGGGGGCGCAGGAGAAGCAAGATATCCGTTGTCTTCTGGATACCGTTCTCGAACATTATCTGTCTAATCATAGTTAGAATATAGGAATAGTCACTAGATTAATAGATCAAATACGATATTTAATAAAGTGTAATTGTAACTAGAAAAACAGAAATTTATGCTGAGGGTGCCATATCCTTAATGCTAAGCAGGATTTTGTTTCTGCTCATGAAACGCTTCTGATGTGCATCCAAATTGATTTGATGGGCTGAAAAATATTTATATAACTCAGACTTCCATCAATAAGTAATGAAATTAAAACCACAGCTTGTTTTTTTAGGGTTTAATAAGCATCCAAGTTAATAACTTTCTGAAATTAGCTCTCTGAAGAACTAGTTCATCTGCGGGACATATGCTGTCCCATCCCCTCTGAAAAGATTAAATAAGAAAACTCAATTTTCTTAAAATTATGAAATCTAAAACTTTTTACTTATATTAGGATATGTAACCCAAACAGATTCATTCACAAAAACTGGCCGTGATATTCAATTTTTGTCCTGAATTGAGAAGCGACTTAAAAAATTAAAATGTTTTGAAGTTAAAATAACGTTGCATCATTCCTTTTGTTTCGAAAGGAGGGATCTCAAACCAAAAATGATTTATTCATTCATTTTAAGTGTTATAGGCACAACAAGTTCAAAGCAATCGCAAGTTCCTCAACGTCAACAGCAGTATTGAATTTTGTGATTCAAAATTCGAATTAAAGAGTATGGGCAAAAGTAAGGTTAATTAATTACCAAGAACCAAAATTTGGTTCACACGAATACCATAAATTGCATTGTATCATGTTAAAACCAACGTTTACGAAGAAGCAAGGGGATATCTACTAAAATCTACACAAGATATTAAATAACAATTGCAGAGGTTTGCTCCCGATTTAGGCTCCTTCATAGAACACGAGTTTCCCTGTTTGGTTTAACATGATATAATGTTTCCTCTAAATGATACAATGTTTTGATTGTTTTTATATACAGTAATTAATAGTCCCTTCTAAATCATCTGAATACATAACACACATATTTTTTTATAAGAGATAAGAATACGGAGCGTTTTGTACATTAATAGGTGATTAAAAAACTATATTCTTTCCTTTGGAGTAATTAATCTAAATAGAGGAGAGAATGTTTAAAAAAGTTGAACTATTATATTTTTAATCATGTTAGAAATGAACGAAAATGGAATTAAGATAACTTATACTTAGATTACAGTGTTTTATTAACTACTATTACTACGTTTGACACTCTTCATGAGCTGCATATAGTCATTATCTCGCTTCTGACTCGAATCTTATTTGTTGATTCTTATCATCAATGGATTACACAGGTCTGCAAATTTGACATTTTCGAAAAGTACGAGAGGAGGTTTTCATTAATTTTGAGTTATTTGGTAAGCTGATTTGGAAAATGACCTCCATTTTTTTCCATCACGTCTGGATTTTTTGTAAAACTCATGTTCATATTACTAGTAATGCCCTATATGAAAAAATGATCTCGGAATGTAACAAATTATATAACATTCAGTTTCAGAATCATTACTTCAATTGTATCCATAGCCGTCATCTGATGGTTTCCACTTGTATCAATCCTGGCGTCAACTAATAACTATCTCAAGTTACTGCCTAACTTAAATGAGTTTTAATTCAGTTTCTTAAAAAAAGGAAAATGCAACCCTGACAAGCAAATTTGCTGATAGGTTGCAGGAAGACGTTTGCATAATAGATTTTAAGTCCGAAATCACAGAAATCCATAGGTGGTAGGTACATCGGAAGATTTAGTAGTTACATAAGTGAAGGGTATGGCCCTGATACCAGTTTTTGTTCTATTTCTTTTAGGAAATTTACAATGGATTTTGATGTGTGACTGCTAGCTTTGTCTTGATGGAGTTCCAGATAATTCTCAGCCAAAAAACAAATGATTTTTTTACCAGTCTCACAGAGTACTTTACAATTAAGGAAAATTAAAAATTTTATTGATCCCATTATATGACAAACTAGTTGTTATATAAATAATATAAGCTTTGGTGAGTTAAAGACGTCAATAATACAGTAGACTCAGCTTGATCTCTAATGTGATCACTTTGGGACACCGTGATTTTGATACCAATAACTGATTAATAACAATAAACGATATGAAAAATTAGATAAATTTATCTCCCCCTTTAATTCACATCTACTAAATTTCAAAATAAAATGAAAAAACACCTTATATTTAAGCACTGTGTATTATCCTTTAAAACAAAAGAATTGTATAGATAATTCAAAAAACTGATCAATTGTTGACTGTGTACAATTATTTTTAAGAGACTCATTGATAAATTGTTTGTAATGATAATGTTTTTAAAGTCATCGGAGCGGTGTTGTACTCCACGTTTCAACACTTTCAATGCATTTCCCATTTCAGCACTTGTAGCAGGTGGCTCAATATCAAGAGATTCTCCATTTGACTCATTAGTCATTCAACCTGTCATAACGATTTAAAATTTTGATCTTTTTTTAAATGTTAAATCATTTTGCTTTCTGGCTTCCATATGGACAAGCTGCATGTAAGCGATCAAGGCTACAAATGTGAATACGCTCCTTCTCAGTTCCAATAAAAATGTGTTGTCTTATGCTTACCTAACAACCATTGACCACCAGCATGGTGTGCGTATTTCTGGAAATTTCTAGGAACGTGTAACTTCCCACTCCTTTGTTCATTCCCCATTTCCCTAGGTGGAGGAGGGACAATTCTTGGAAATTCAAATAACAGCGAAGGGAAAGAAAAAAAATGGGTTCCTGAATACATTGTGAATATTCCTTTACCCGTTAGAATGAGGTTCGATAACTGATAACATTAATCGATGTAACGATCACATAAAGGGATAATTTTGATATGCAAATGAATAGAGAAAATAGGGACCAAGTGATTTTGATAACAAGAAGCGATTGGTAACATTAACCGCAATTACATTAAGCGGAGTAAACTGTAATTTGGTTTAGAGCACTACGGTCTACTTTTTTGCAATGTGAGGGATAATGAGACCGGAACCTACTGCTTAAAGCCGATTCCCGATGGTTACGAACATCCATGCGACAGCAGGATTCGAACCCATGAATTCCAATACCGAAGATCAGTGCTCTTATGATTCAGCCATCTTTCTGCTCATCAGTAATAATATTTATAGTAGTTACAGTAAAATCGGAATACTTGAGGTTTATCTCAAGGGTTTTTTTTTCATGACAGCCTAAATCGTGTTTTAAACTTCAAAAATCTTCCGACTTTGGATTAAATAATTATCTACTCCTCCCCCCTTTTTTTGCCGTACGATAGCTGAATGGTTAGAGTGCTAGCTGTCGGAACCGGAGCTTGTGGGTTCGAATACCACTATGGCATGGATGTTCGTAGCCGTTTGGAATCAGTTTTAAACAGTAGGTCCCGGTCTCATTAGCCTTCGTGTTCCAAAAGCAGACTGTGGCTCTCCGAACTAAACTGTCTTCCCTTTTTAAAATTCAAATCTTATGAAATCGTGAATTAGATTTGGAAAGTAAAACAAATTGTTTATTTTTAATCAATAATATATTTTACTTTACAATAAATGATGACCAAATGATCAATTTACTGCAAAAAACCTATAAACAATAATAAATTTACTTCCTCTAAAAATAACTAATATTATTAAAAAGATCTAAAAGCATTAAATATATTCGGGGGATTTTCTTTACACTTGATTAAAAGTCTCGTCTTGAAATATGCATTTAAATTTCAACGCTTATTCCTAAATAAATATAAATGTCACCGTAGTAATGGAATTATTTATATAAACGCATTTATATAAAATCCCGAGGCATAAACTTGTTTAATAAATCAGAACAGAAATGAAACTCGTTTACCTGTAAGAATTTATCAAACACAAATCTAACAATTCAGCAAATTTGGGTTATTCTTCTGAGAAACTTAACAAATGATTTAAACAGTGTAATTCCTAAACACTCACAACTAATCTGATTAATTACCTAATAAGCATTTGAAGGGAAGTTGATGTAAATACCCGAAAGCTATGCGTTCACTTCTTTCTTAATCTTGTTTTACCAATAGTTGCGAATTGTGTAAAGCTTTTCAGAATAATTTCGAATCGTGTATGTCATTCGTTCATTCTGTTTTGTACTTTTTCTTAGAGTCGTAATAAGCAGACTGCCTTTATTGCTTGTTGAATTTAATCACGCAAAGTAAGATTCTGTTTAAATTGTGTTTCACTTGCTTTGACTCGCTGGAAATTTTATGGGTTTAATATACAATTTATACTGATTTCGAGTCTTAACATTTTTGTATATTCATTCCCTATATAAATATAGTCTAAGTTATCTGTCCGTCTGTCCTCGAATTTATGAAGCGGTTGGACCTGGAATAGATGCATCCATATTAGATTCTTGATGAGTCAGAGTTAGCAAAATTCAAAGCGAATAAAGTTTATCTTCTAAATAGTTCATCCGATTCTAAAATAAATTGGTGCAAATATGCTTCATATTACAGCGAAAAATACCCTCGTCTGAACGTTCGAAATCCACCCCTTCCCCTGTTTTCGAGTCTTTAATGCCATTATTTCAAGCCCTATTTTCCCCGGTTAAGAGCAGGCGATTACATTTATGAAATTATCCCATAATAAATATTTTAAAATAACATTTTTTTTAGCATTACGACATCATTCCTTTAACCATCTTTTAATCATTTTTTTATTTTAAATAATTTAAATATCGTCTGCGTTATTTTCATACGTTTTATCACGGAACTTAGATATTGCGTAAATAATTTTCTTTTATATTTGACTTAAATAATAGATTAGGTACATATGTGATAATATCAAATTTAATCGCCAGTTATTTTTTGTTGCAATGAAAATTTTATCACCGGTTTTAATAACAAATACTTTTTATAAAAGTCTAGGAGTCTATTTCCCTGACTAATAAATATTCAGCGTTTAAGTTATATATCTTTGAAAATTAGGAAGTTTATTCGTTTGTATGTTTGTTTTTTATACATAACCACACGGTTTGACTAAATGAACTCAACGTGATTCTAAACTGCATTCACTGTATCGGGAGGTGAATGAAGATAAACAAATTATTGAGCGTGTATCAGATAATTCTCAGCGAAAATACAAACCATTTTTTTGTACCTGCATCATAGGGTACTTTACAATTCTGGAAAATTAAAAATTTTAGTGATCTTGTCGTATGACTGGCTATATGATAGTTTATATTATATTTTTGCATATTCATTTCGAATTTTATAAAAATACTTAATTTTGTAAGCACGAGATAAATGCACGAGAACTAAACGTGAATAATTTAATAGATGTTCCTAAAATGAGGGTTATTCATCGTTTGGTATCGAGAGTATATAAAATCACGTGATGCATTAATTTACATATTTGTGTACACCATCGCTTACTGTTGATCATATATACGCTCTTAATTTTATTTTATAGTTTCCAGAAATGTCTCGCTGTTTTGCAGCTTTTAAATATACTAACAACAGTATAAAAGAGATATGCAAGCATAAAAATATCAGCTTTCATTGTTTTATTTAAAAAAAAACTTAATGCAAACAAAGGCTTACCAAGTTTAAAAGGAAATATTTCTTTCCTACTGAACATACCCACCTTTGATCTGAGCAGTTTATGAGGATCACTCTGAAATTTTTGAGATACAAGTAGGTTTCTAAAATTACACTTACAAAATTTTAGGTATTTTCAAACTAGTCTCCTCCAGCATCAAATCACTTTTGTAGAAGAGTGTTCCACAGATTAAATGCTTCAAGACATTGATTTCTTGAAATAGATGAAAAATGCATTTATAGCCACATCAATCTCTTCTTCTGAATGAAAGCGACGTCTACGTAAGTTCTTCTTTTAGATTACAGAATAACCAAAAGTCACACATAGCTAGATCAGGTGAATACAGCAGATATTCTATCACTTTATTTTTTTGTTTAAGAAACTCAACTGTTAATCTGGCTGTATGTGAAGATTCATTGTCATGGTGAAGCATTAGTCCCCTAATATTCACTCCTTGTAGAATTTGTGGAAGGCATTTAATGTTATACCAGTTTGCTGTTACTGTCTTCTGTCCTGTCAACTTGATGGCTTTTACCAATCCCATACATCACTTTTTCACTAAGTGTTGTCTTTTCACCATTGTCGGTGTGGGATCATATTCAAAGACCCACTTTGCTTTCTTGACGTGTTGGAACGTCAAAAAACTGTATATAAGTTTCATCACCCGTTACAATTTTAGAAAGGATGCGATGGCCACCATCTTTTAAAAATTTAAGAGTTTCTTTACTGATTCTGACCCGCTCCCATTTTTGGTGCTGAGTTAGATTATGGGGAACCCAAAGACAAACTAATTTTTTCATATGTAATTCTTCATTAATAATTTTGTGTAGGGCTGCAGATCCAAAGTTAAGTTACTTCTGTATAATTTGATAGGTACAGTGATTATCATCCATTAACATTTTTCGAATGGCAGACACATTATCCGGAATTACTGACGACGGTGGCCTTCTTGTGTGTTCTTCATCCCGAAGAAAACTGTGACATCTGCTAAATTCTTTAAACCATCTGAATACAGTACCACGAGCTGAAGATTTCTCACCAATCGCTAAA
>CM063501.1:151606148-151608648 GCA_032207245.1 Pardosa pseudoannulata
GATATATAACTCATATAAAGTATACATCATACTAACATTTAGATACCCAAATGTTTGTACTTATTTGACTTTACGATGCTAAACTTGGAAACGCTTTGTCCAGACATTAAATCCCACATAAATCTAGAAAAGGTAGTAGCACACAAAGAACCTTCAAAATCTAAATTATCCGTTGAACTCCGAAAATAGAATTGCTATTTAAAACCTGACAAATGATTGTAGTTAGATTATACCATCAAAAAGCGGAATCGTCATACTCCTAAGAGAAATTTGTTTAGCTTAGTGTCCTGACAGCTTAAAATTATATCTGGTATAAAAGAACAGTTCACGAGATCTTATAACCACTACAAGTTTTTAATCTTTCGTGTGAACTACTGCAAGAATAAGGAAAACAAATCAAGTAAATAATGTTATCCCAGGGAAATATGTTGTCATTCCTGGGATATATATCATTTAATTTCAATTTTGTCTAAAAGTTAAAACATTAATTTGAAATTATGTTTGTCAAACTTCAACTAATCAGTGTTAATATTTTAATAGTAGATTATTTCAGATGGCTATTATTTAATTACAACAGTCAAAGTACGCATAGAAACTTCTTAATCTAATATAAATGACAATTTTATTTTTCTACCGGCCCCAGAAAAAAAATTTAACTCAAAATAATTCTAGGCAGAAGTTGGGAATTAAAAACCTACTTGAATAAACATTCATTTAGTGATTCTAACGAACTTACTGCATTACACCTAAAAGAAAAGTGAGGTTTGCCCTATACCATTTACAAGTCAGAAATATTCTTGGAAATTCTGAAACTAACGACTTAAAAAGATTACCGAAGAATCGATTTCGGCTCTGTCTTATATTTACAAAACTTTTCTTTCAAATACTTGTTTGATGATTAATTAGATTACTGGAGATTTTGAAAGTGTACTCTTGTAAAGATTTCTTTAATGTTTAAATCATCGAGAAATATCTTTCTAAATGAGTGCATTGTTTTATTTTTATAAAAAAAAGTAAAAGGCTTTAGGGTGTTCAGGCTACGTCAATTTTCGTTGTTTATTCAGTTTTGTTTACATTATACTGAAATATAATAACGATTCTATCTACGTAAGAACTTGTTTGAAACATTCTTGAAAAGTTATCCTGTGTAGCTAATTTAAAATTTATGTTTCCGCGGTAGTTTGTTTACGTCTTCTTTAGTATTGGAAAAAGTCTTAGTTCGTTTTTTTTTTCATGGATTTTAGAAGGTAATGAAATCTTAATGGGAAGGATTTCCCATTATGTGTGTACAATGGCTCTTGCAAATCAAACAGTTTATTATAAAGGACTTTTATGAATATTTCTTTTTAAATCATCTAAAAGTTTTTTAAATTAAATTTAAATCTAGCAAATCAACACAAAGTAGATGATCCTGAACAGATCTTTGTTTTATTCTTTGCACGTATACAAAGTTAAATTTTTTATTGACAGATTATGATATTGGAAACAATCATAAAACAGAAGTGAAAACTGTCCAGGAAGAATTACGTTTGTTCAACAAGGAAGATGGAACATATATCTTAGTCCATTGTGTTATTCAGATGCGACTCTAAATGTATCGGTAACTCTAGTTCTAACAAAAAACACTACCAAACTGACCTTTTTTCTGAAAGAAGGACTTTTCAATGTAATCTCTAAAATTTTCCCTTAAACTTCCGGAATCAAGTCTTCAAAAACGACAGATGGTCGTTTGTCTATCATTGAAAGGTTACAAATTTTCTTACCATACTTTTCGCTCAATTACTTAGGAATTTCAACAACTTTCTTGTATTTTATGGCACAATATATTTCCCTTCTACAGATTTTTTAAATAGAAAGAGGCATTTTCACAGAGTAGATGATCCTGGAAAGATCTTTGTTTTATTCTTTATTCTTATATAAAGTTAAACTTTTTTATTGACACATTATGATATTGGAAACAATCATAAAACAGATAAGAAAAATGTCAAGGAAGAATTATGGTTTTTAAACAAGGAAGATCTTACACCTATCTTAGTCCATTGTTATTCCGATACGATTCTAAATGTATCGGTAACTCCAGTTCTAAAACACAAACTCTACCAAACTAACTCTTTTCATTTAAAGATGAACTTTCGCAGTAATCTCTAAAATTTTCCCTTGCACTTCCGGAATCAAGTCTTCAAAAACGACGAATGGTCGTTTGTCTATCATTAAAAGGTTTACCAATTTTCTTACCATACTTTTCCCTCAATTACTAAAGAATTTCAACCACTTTCTCGTATTTTATAACATAACATATTTCCCATTCGGCAGATTTTTAAATTGAGGGAAGCCTTTTAAATACATAGCAGTAAACACGATTGAACTTTTCCGCAGAATGTGTATAGAAATAAGGTGCAAATACGTAACTGAAAAAAAGAGAACAGAAATTTGCAAGAGCGAAGACAGAAAGAATTTTCCCAAAGCATAAAAAACTTACTCAGCGAATTTAGGTGTTAAG
>CM063501.1:151611148-151651148 GCA_032207245.1 Pardosa pseudoannulata
GTCGCCTTGGCCTGGGCTTTAAAAAAACCTCTTTGTGAAGCCAATGGCGTGTAGCGACGTCCCAATATGTATAACAATAAAAACTAATGATAGTTAAAATCTAAATTATAAGAAAATCTTTTTATTTGTGGTTTTGGATTCAGGTCTTTCGCTAGAAGTTTATTGGATTGCTTTCTTCTATGGGTGTTGCTGAATCAGTCATGCACGTGGATAATGTTGCGTCATCTGGTTGCAAAACTTTTGTATATCCAAGGTCTCCTAGTCAGGATTTCCAATAACAATTGATGGTCACGTGACATTGAGGTAGACTTTATTATATTAGTTGATGGAATGTGTAGTTACTTTCTAAAATGCGTTTTCATTCAGAAATTCGTACATCCTTCTTAGGACGTACGGCCATAAATTGTTTCAACAGCACACAATCATCGAATCTATAACATTTTCAAGCATAGAGCAATTAAGGAGCCCTAGCCGGCATAAGATTTGCCGTGTTTGTTAAAGGTGACTGGGGCACGTAAAATATGTTCGCGGTCACAATGTCAACCAAGTTCTCAATCAATACCACTGGGGGTAGCAGGCACAGCGTATGGTCCCTGCTTCAAAGTACGATGTCCTACTTGAGTTTAAGTCTTACTTTCATCGTTGAGGTGATCGTTAAAATGAAATGCGCTCCCCCTTGTCTTAACACCAGTAACCTCCTGCTCAATCGTGCTTGGTTAGACCAAGTGGTATATGCAACAACAACAACAGAGGTCTGACTGGATATGACTGTTTACAAGAGCATCTCTACAGAGTTAAGGGTGGTGGATTCACCGGACTCTGTTTTGTGACTAGTCATTAAATTACTCCGCTCGACACATTTTTCAGTTGTCTGGTAAAATGGCTCACATTTCCAATGATCTAAGTTCCAGTCTGAGTGTAAATAACGCGGACTAAGCTACTATCTCCTGGAAAAAGAATTCGCCTCAAATCTAGCTGTGGGGCCAACATTTTAAAAGGAAATTTTTTTATGTGTTATTCCACTTTTTGCTCTTGTCAGAGAAAGACGTCTTTTATTAGTCTCAAATAAACTTGAAATTGCAAGTTGGGTTCTTTGTTTTTTTGTAATGGAGCTATGACTGCATGTTAATCAGGCTCTCTTATTGCCCAGCAAGCCCAAGGAATTAAAAATAATAGGGGTTAAATTTAATTGTAGCCAGAGGATTAATTTTGCCTCGATACATTTTATATATTATACCCAAACACACATATATACATATATTACATATATACATATATACACACATACAGGAAAATACCATGCTTTCATTCTCTCCATGACTAAGCACTATTATTTGAATGTCTATTTGTACGATTAGTGTAAAGGACTCAACATTTTTTACTTAAGAAACAAATCTGAATAGCATATATACTCACGCATGCATATGTCTAAGTAATTTTATTTGTATTTCGTAAGTTTTCGTAGAGAAAAAAATCAAGGCTATTTGTTTAGGTTTCAAATATCTGGTAGCCATATAAATAAAGATTTAGTAAATAAGTGACATCAATCAAACTTAAATAAGCCAAAAATAAGTGAAAGTAATAAATATAAATTAATAAATATATAAAAATATAATCTTGTAAATAAGTGAGGTATTATTTGTTGTATAGCCGTAGAAATGAAATTTTAAGTTTTAAAAGAGCTTTTCTGCTTTTCATTAATACTTTAATTTGTGTTATTTATAAGCTTCTCTTCTTTTTCAGAATGATTGCACAAATGTCCGATTTATTCTATAATAAAGATTCTAAATTCAATTTTTATATAGCTTTTACGTGTTTGCTGAACACTTTTTGGTCAACTTAAAAAGGTGAATCTAATTTTCACTAGATACTCTTTTACAAATCGTTCTATGAAAGCTTTTTGACAGAATTTGAGTGATTGCCAGATAAACTGTTCATGATTTGTAACTTCAATATCATGGCAACACGATACATGGTATCAAATTGAAAATTCTCTTTTATGAATTTTTTATCAGGAGGAAATACGGTTTTGTAAGAATGGAAAAAACTAGTATAGCTTCCATTTTTCAAAACTTAATCCAGACAAATGTTATTATGAATTTTCGAGAAATCTTTCAGCGCTATGAACTATTTTTTAGCAAACGTATTCTAGAAAGATATTTCGTTTGCTAAACATTTCTTTGCGAAGGGTAACGGCTATTATAGCATACATTCATTTAGAGGAAGATTTAGGGTTCAACAAACGTAATTTCTGTACTTATTCTTGATAAAATAACCATTTTTAAGGTTATATTTTGAAAAAAATTGTTAGTGTAGGAAAGCTATTTTAAAGCTTTGCTTTCGACTAAAACATATTCTAACAGTATTTTGAGAAAATGCTGTTGAGTGTAGTAAATTATTAAAGTATCTTGTGAAACTTCAAGCTTTTGGATTTTAAGGCATTCACATAGCCTTAACTTTAAACTTTCATTCTATTATTTAATTAGAATGTAAACACTGGAAAAATTAATAATCTGGTAATGGTCTAGTGTTAATAGAACTTTAAAAAGCTTAATTAAAACGTTTGGCATTAATAGTGTGAAATTAATCACGTTAATATTCATCATATTGAAATTTTATGCCTGTTAGAGTGTGAGTATTGGAATCAAATCCGGTTCAACAAACGTAACTTCTGTACTTATCCCAGATAAAATAACCATTTTTTAGGTTATATTTGGAAAACAATTGTTATTGTAGGAAACCATTTTAAAGCGTTGCTTTCGAAGAAAACATATTCCAACAGCCTTTTGGAAAAGTCTGTTGACTGTAATAAATTATTAAAGTCTCTTGTGAAACTTCAAGCTTTTGGATTTTAAGTCATTCACAGAGCCTTAACTTCAAACTCTCACTCTCTTAATTAAAATGTAAACACTGGAAAGATTCATAATCTGGTAATGGTCTAGTATTAATAGAATTTTAAAGCACTTAATTAAAACGTTTGGCATTAATAGTATGAAATTAATCACGTTAATATTCATTATATTGAAATTTTATGCCTTTTAGAGTGTGAGGATTGCAATCAAATACGGTTCAACAAACATAATTTCTGTACTTATTCTAGATAAAATAACCATTTTTAAGGTTATATTTTAAAAAAATTGTTATTGTAGGAAAGCTATTTTAAAGCTTTGCTTTCGACTAAAACATATTCTAACAGTATTTTGAGAAAATGCTGTTGACTGTAGTAAATTATTAAAGTCTCTTATGAAACTTCAAACTTTTGGATTTTAAGTCATTCACAGAGCGTTAACTTCAAACTTTCATTCTATTATTTAGTTAGAATGTAATAAATCTAATTATTGATAATGTTATATTGTTACTAGATTTTTAAAACATTTGGTATTATGTAATAATATGAAATGTATCCCGTTAATTTTCATTATATTGAAATTTTATGCCTCCTAGAGTGTGAGGATTGCAATCAAATACGGAAGTGCATAATTAGATCTTACAACAGTCTGAAATACGAAATTTCAAAAATCTAGAACTAATAACCAATAGTATTTTATTTATAAGGAGTTCCGGTTGCAAAAATGGAAATGCATAACTAAAAGCTACATAGTTTCTGATTATAAAATTTTAACATTCTACGGCTAATAATTTTTGAGCATTGCATATTCTTTACAGACTTCGAGCTGAAACTAGTGAAAATATATTAAAGGATAGTCAATGTATATTTAAAGTTTTGAAGTTACAGTGTCCTAGTACTGACATACAGAATAATTGGTCAATTTAAACTGTATTAATGTTGAAATTTGCAAGCCAAAATTTTCAATACTTCCTTTACTTCTTGCCGAATGGTAGAGTACTGCTCTTTGGAACCGGAGTATGAAGGTTCGAATACCGCTGAGGCGATGGATCTTCGTAGCCATTTGCTTGGTTTGTTGTATAGAGTTTCCTGGCACTGAGTCCTCTTGCTACATATTTTGCCAAAAAACTAATTGAAACTTAAATCAGTACTATAAAGAACAAGTTGGAACAGCAAGAAAAAAAGTTTAAATATAAAAATTTTGAATAACAGGGAATATATAAAAGGTGATTGTCAATAACCTTGAATATAAGCGTAAAAAACAATCTTTTAAAAAATTAACGAGATTGAAATGTGATGGATCATGCAACAATGAACTCAGAGATGTGAAATGAGACTTAAAATGATAAGTACAATGACGGTAAAAACTTGTACACACTACGAGAATGTGTTTTACAGTAATTTGTATATTGCAATGTATGCAAATAGGGACAGGTTTCCCAAGCAGTAGGTGACGGTGGGTGAAGTGAGCATGTCCGATAGGTAGACGAATCAAACTTCCAAGAATATATTAAAGACCAGAAAGATATTACGGATTTCACTGAATAAGGTTTATTGTTAGTTTACTGGTCCCGGATATTTTTCCATTCTTTCCGTTTTAAATTAAGAACATAATTCTTTATGTCTGGGTAAAGTAAGTGAAAATGGAGAACATTGGTAGCAGATCTAGCGGATCTAAATGGAATACCAACATGGGAGAGAACCCAACAAAAAATTATTTAGTACGCCCTCAAAATCTTTTTCTTGTATATGTTCAAGAGATACAAGATGAGGCGGTGACTCTGATGGTTGGGGAAAGTGAGGGAAAGTACGACGCTGAGTGAATCCGTGTAGATTATAAAATGGTATCCTTGGTTTTAAACCAACTTTTCAAGTGCCAGAAAAATAGCTATAATTTCAGTGGAAAAAATAGAAAGGATGCCGTATGTGGCTACAGACATTATCGCCTAATACGTAGGCACAAGCAACGAAGACATTCGACATGGAGCCATCAGTAAAATACATTAGTCATACATTCTAAAAGTCTCCCTGTGACTTAAGAAGATTTGTTTAAAAACAATATCAGAAGTGTCGCTTTTAGTAAAATGTTTAAAAGAGTATAGAAGAGTAAAATTTGGAATTTCCAGTGTGGATTTGTATATTCAACGGCTAAAATCTTCTCACGAAGGAGACTAAAATCAACTAAATGTATTGTTAAGACTCCTCTTTGTCCGAGCATGCGCCAAAACAGCTGACCGGAGTACCCCTGTTTATCTGGACAATAGCACGGCGTCGCAGAGTCTGGGATCTTGACAATCGGACTGAATAGACGAACACGCCCCTGATGGATCTCGTTAATGAATGCTCGGAAATTCCTTGAGGTTACAGCCAGTGAATGAGAATTCAACTAAAAAAATATAACTGTAACTTTATCTGAGTTCTCAAGTAACTGGGATCTTAACTGACCCCCCCAAAAAACACTTGGCGGAACAGTAACTGACCCCCCAGGTATAAAAAGCCTACAATTTTGTGACTAAGGGTTTTTCGTCATTTTTTTCGTAGGTGTGTTGACCTCGTAGAGGCTTTCGCCTTTTACCAACGACAGCTTGCTAGTTCGGGAGATTCGTAAAGTCCGCTCATATAAGGAGCGGCAGAATCTCGGGACCGAACGGGGGATAAATTGGGTTTGATTGCACCCTGAAAAGCCTCCCCATGTGTAAGAGATTATTAAATATCTTGTTTTTCTTTCGACTGTGATTGTCGTGAGGAAGTTTTATCGGCAACCATCCTTTGCAGTTCTAGATGATTTCGGAATTAACGTTCCTTTGTAAATAGCCGTATTTAATCCAGAATTAAAGTGAATTTCCAATTTTATTCTTTGACTCTGATCCATTATTCCCGTTACCTCTCATTTGAAAATATTGAAGGCGTCACAGTATCTTAATGCTCAGAAAAAAAAGAGAAATGCAAGAAGACCGAGATTCGTATCCGTTTGAAATCGGATTTAAGCAGAAGTCCTTTTCATTAACCGTGGTGTAGAAAAATATTAGACAGAAGTGCTCCAAACTAAAATTTTTATCCTTAATTATGTTGTTTATTTTTGCATCATAGGTATTGCGGAAATGCATAAATTGTTTTAAATCCCATATGACGTGATATTACGAAGCAGATGTTATCTATTGTGATTGGTTAATTTTCAGAGTCAATAGGCATGTGAATACTCCCCCTTTGTTTAGAACACTAACAACCGAAATCAGCTGACATGTGTCCCACCTTTTTGACAGACTACAATAGCGCAGCGATGCAGTGTCTGGGATCTTGACAAGTCGATTGAATAGGGGTCACTTCCTGCTCACGGTAATGATTCCAGAGCATTCCCTTTAGAATTCCGGAACGGGACAGCTAGCGAATGAGAATTAGACAAATTAACTAGCTGTAACCTTAACTGGAGTTCTCAGGTAATTGGGATCGTAACTGACCAAAAAACGGTTTGCGGGACCGTCACTGACCCCCAGGTTTAACCCTCTAAGCGGTTCGCACGTACAATTCCGCCAAACCGATGATGTCTTCAAAGTGGTTGTCAAGTACAATTTTCGACCTCCAAACACGTTCCGAAAATGGATGTAATGTACATTTCTGCCAGTGTTTGAGATAGGAGGATCACGTCGATTGTTTAGAAACTGTATCCCTCTTTGACTGACATTTATTGAGGGATGCACCCCTACTCCCTGAAACACAAAGACGCTGATAGCTTTTCATGGCTTTGTAAATCTCTATTTCAAAGAATTTCGTTTGCGGTAACACATGTATCTCTAATTGCACCACTTAAATATCTTGGATAACTTTCCTTAACAAATATAAATAAGTCTGTCAAAGAATATTTTTATTTGTACTTTTAGAATCCATTATTTTTTATGATCTTCAATACTTGACGAGCTTTATGTGTAGTAAAAACTAACAATCTATAATATCTATTTATATATCTATTTATAACCGGAAGTAAAGGGACAATAACGAGGGTGGGTTTCCCGTATTCCATTCTAGTCGACAAAGGGTGAAGTAAAAAATCATAGAACGCTTTGGCCATTGACACAATAAACCTTTAGCTTATTTTTGGAGACTTTTTTAATCGGTGTGTTCCACTCGGAGGGTTAAAAAGCATAGAATTTTGCGACTCGGAGCTTTTCGACCTTTTACATAGGTGCTTTGACCTCGTGGAGGCTTCTGCGGCTTTTGACCAGAGCCAGATTTTAGGCAATTACATTCGAGAGACTCGTAAGGTCCGCTCATATAAGGAACTGCAGGGTCTCGGACACCGAACGGGGGATAGATTGGGTTCGCGCTCTACCCTGGAAAAGTCTCCTCATCGTGTCAGGATATTGGATTATTTTTTGGGAGGGGGATACCTATTGGCTTAAGAGCATTGAAGGCGTTACAAGCGTACTGACGATCTAAGAAAAGACTTCAGACAAATACAAAGTTCTCATTTGGAGCGTTAACCATTCAAATTTTAGCTAAACTTGACAGTCATTAAGTATAATCTTCTATGAAGTGTTATGTCACACACAAATACTGATGCATTTATACTAGAATTTTTTTGGAAGAAGTTGTCAAACCATACCAATTGTTTACTTCTCATAAGAAAGTAAGATAAATAAAAAGCTGTTGATTTAATAGTCCTAAGATTCCTTTAAATAAATACGAAACTTTTAACTGATTATTTTCTAATGCATAATAAACAAAAAGAAATATTCTCTCCCCACTGTTATATACTTTTGTTTATTTATATCGTATATTTGATATACGGTGTATACGCCAGGAAGTCATTTTAATACGATTGAGTAATATAAAGAAGCCCATAAAATCCACAAAATGCATTGTTTCGTCGACACAAAATATCTTTCTCTCGATTATAAATTACACTTAATAGGAAATTTTAATTAACCCATGCACTTCGCGTGAAATAAACTTCTAGTGGTAGCCATTACCTGGTGATAAGTTTAAATACTCCTGAAGATACCGCAAAAATCTCCTTTAATGTCTTAAATTTCGAGACAAAATCAAATCTTTAATTTTTCCCGAGAGGAACTGAATTCGTTCTAATGACGTCTCAGAAAGATGAGTATAATTGCTTTTTCAGGGGATATTAATCTCTTTCTTCATCAAAAGCCAGTGCAAACATTTTTTTTGGTGGGCTGACGATTACATTATGATGATCGCCTGGAGACAGTATAAAATTTAATCCTAGTTATTCAAAGGAGGAGAATAAATTGGATTTAATCCTATAAAATTTCTTTTTCTCTGAAATCTTATGCATGGAAACTTGTGTTTTATTACTTTAAGAAGCGAAATAATTTTAAAATCTCCGAAGGCATGCTTGATTCTACTATTAATGAAATTAAATGACAATAACTTTGTGGAATATTTAGAAATTTTAGGGGATTGAAAAATAATCAGTGTATCTGGCAATACAAACAACATTACGCTAAATGCAGCTGTTAAACTATTACTCATTTAGCACCTCCAAAGAGCACGTGTAAATTTATTATAGCTACATTAATATTGCCCTGTTGAGTTGGTTGGTTGGTTGGTAGATTGGTTGATTGATGCTTAATGGCACTGAATCCACAAGGGACATACTGTGACAAAATAAGGGTTAAAAGACCTCATACAATGTAAAGCTGTAGAGAATATAAAACCAATAGTAAAAGGAGACAACTTGTACACAATAGGTTATAAGAAAGCGTATAAAAACAGGAAGTAGATTTAAAATACAAGGAGTGAAGAATCAAATAAGTTGTTAAAAACCAACATGCTTCAATAAATGAAAAATGTTTTGGTGAGGGCTATCGTTAAGTAAATTATGTAAGATAATATTTTGGGAATGAAAGTATGAAAGCCTATGATTATTATAAATAGGACAGATTACAAGAGTGTCCTTCACTGTGATAGCAACTTTGCAGTGAAGGCAAGTGGGAGCAAGTTCACTTACAAGTAAGTGACTGTGAGTCAGACGAGTATGTCCTATTCGGAGACGAGTTACAATGACATCTTTACGGCAAGGAGGAATAGAAGGCCACATCGTGATTCGAGCTTTAATAGTTTGCAGTTTATTCTGAGTCTGTTCGTTCCAAGATTGTTTCCATTCTTTAGGTACCAGCTGTGTCACACATTTTTTACTATCATAGAACGGCAACTGAAAGGGGAGGTAAGTGCTAGCAGATTTTACAGCTTCATCTGAAAGTTTATTGCCATTAGTACCCACGAGATACCGGTGAATTGAACATTGATTCCCGAGGGCGTTAGACGTTTACAGAATTTAAAATGCCCTGTTAGGTATTCGTGATTTAAAATCAAAGACCGAGCAGAAGACCCACAGTCTTGGCCTGCCACGTATATCGTTTTGAAGTTCCAGGATTTATTGTGACCACTAACCTAATTTACATGTCCTAGCCACCATTAATGAATACAATGGATCTTTGGCTTGCTTCTTCCTCACACTCGCAACCCTCCATTGTGAAATCGCTTACTAATCTACCTTGGTGTATCAAAAATAAAAGTAAATCTAAGATGCATTTTCGCAATATTTTTCACTAATTTTACTGACGTTTATTTGTGCTACTGGAGCGTGCAACGAAATAGTAAATTCCTTATGGTATTAAAGTCGGTAGGTTTGAATAACAATATTAACATAACCGTTCGCAGCCATTAGGAGCCGTCTTGAATGTTACTTTGAAACGTATGTCGAACGATAGCTAAAAATGTGTCTTGATCTCATTTGATGTCAGCAATGGTGATGTGGTTAAGTAAGCTGGAGGAAGTTGTGACTCTCTACCTCGCCGAACGATGGTAGAATGGTGAGGTTGCCAACTTTCAGTAACGGAGTTCGTGGGTTCGAATCTCACTATGGCATGGATGTTCGTAGCCGTTCGGAATCAGCTTTAAGCTATAGGTCCAGGTCTCATTTGCCCTCGTGTTGCAAAGAAGTATACCATAGCACTCCAAACCAAATTTACCCGAACTCTCCAACTCCGATTAAAACTAGTTGTAATCTCGAACGACACTATAGGAGACTTTGTCAAGCTGTGTATTGGTCCTGCTTCTTTTGCATTTCTTCGATAGTCGAAGTGTTTTACTTTTCGAATCCCTTAGGTATGTTTGTACATTTAACCTTGTTTTTACATTCTCACATTTTATTAATTTATAGTATTTCCTTTGTTTTTTATTACTTTATATCATTATGGTTCTGATAGGTTCTTTGAAGGTTTAGATTCGTGTAGCGTCCTTTTCAGGTGCCCGGTTGGATAATACAGGGTAAATATTCTACCGTTGAAAAACAACCCTAGGCTGATTACTGATTTTTTCCAAACGTACCAAAAATTTAGATAAGGTTAATGTAATGAGGCTGATGTATGTATAGATCTAATAATTGTATTAGTGTAATGTCTCGCATTTCTCATACTCAATTTCCTACTTTGGGTCTCGGATCTTCCATTTTTACTTCTCAATATGAATTACTTCCTTTACTCTTCTTGTAACAATGGATATAAATAATGTCCACAGGCTAATCTTTATCAATTGACTGTTTCTGATAAATTTAAAGTTTTTTTTATGAAACTTATAACTGCACATATAAAATAACATGTAAAATTTGTAATATGTCTTACATAGTTCAAACTAAAATACTTTGCATGAATGTATTAACTTACACCTTAGTTGTTTTTACAACGTTTATTAGGGTAATCACAATCGTTCTTTCTAGATCAAACATTTAAATCATCATGGAATACGTAATATGTTAGTGTCGATATTGTATGCGAGTATAAACAGCTGGATTGATGGAAAAATTATCAAATCGAACTGTTGAATACATTTTAACCTTATGGTCTTAACACTTTACTTTTTAATAAGCATTATGGTTGCATTCATGAAGATAAATTAACTAGTTCGAATTATAGGTCTTTTCCTTCTACTAGAAAATTTATGTGAGTTAAATGCGGTGGTAGACTCAAAAATTTTAAATATTAAACTTTATTGAACTAATTTACTACTCTTTGTCTAAATATTAAAAATCTAGACACAATGTCTCAAAACTTGTTTAAAAATGTTATTTTTGGTATATAAAAAAGGTGGAATTAATTTTGGCAATGATGTCATGACAGCACTTTTAAATCAGTATTTGCTACTGATTTTATATATCTTTCATTTATAAAGACTTTTAGAAAACTAAATGTGAAAAATATACAATTTCTTTAAACTTATATTCAGAAAGTCTATCTCTAAGGAATGGAGTAGATTCCATTATAAAAACAGTGATTTTGATAAGGGTCCATTTGCTTGTACATTGCGTACCGTGATTTTATTTTTGCGATAAGATTAGTTGGTTCTGGCTTGTCCTAAAATAATCCACTTTATTGAATGATATTCACCTATAATTTTATTTCTTGTAATTTACAAAATCATGTTGATTTGTCTTGTTATTGTAGAGATACGTCTTTGTATTACAATCAGCATTGTAGTCATATAATTACTGGTGACAAGCTACTTAGAAATGTTATGCAAAAAGGAACTAGTTATCGTTTAGAATCTCATCAAAATAGTTTATATGTAAGTTTAGATAATTTCAAATATAAAATGGGTCTGAAATACAGTTTACCTCTTTCTGCTTTTGACAAGTGAAGGCTGTATATTATTAATGATATTTTACGACGTTGCCATTTGTGCTTCCTCTCATAGGGTTAGTATAAAAGATTTGAAAGCTTTTATTACCCATCTTCAACATGCATATACTATAACGTATGTAGATAAGGCTACGTATAATTATTCTGTAATTTGTAAACTCTTATATTTTGAAGATCTATTGAGTTTGTATTGAAGGGAACACATAAAGTGTCTTCGAAAGGTGAGTTAGTGGGAGTTGTTTTAACTATGTCAGCAACATACTGGAGTACGTCTGAGTCAAGAGCAGACACTATAATAAAAAACTTAGTAACATTAGTGATGATACCAGAAACATGATAGAACGCCTCAACTTGGATAAACCATAATTCAGGGTTGCGTTTCCAAAAAGGTGGTGGACGAATTGCTATACGAGACAATTCTTTTTCCGCCATAAGGGAGCAAAAATGTATAAACACGAAAACTACGAACAATAGTAAAGAGATAGAGTTTGGTAGCGAAAACTAATTTATAATAAAATGACAAAGAAAACCAGAAAAAATTGATAGTTCCTGACGGCAGAAAGCAATTGACTGTTAACACTCTTTATTGGTTTAGAACTATGAGAGTTGGCACACTGCACAAGCTGGAATCTTTCACTTTCGAGGAAGACTCGATCAAGACAACGAGGACATGAGGGTTATAATTCATGAATATTAATCTATGACCGATAACACTTTGAAACGAGTAAGCAGCAAATTTTTCATTTCTGTTTCTATTAATAGTAATAGGCCACATCTCAAAGATGAGGAAGTCTGAGGCCATCTAATGTCACACCTGACCTCATCGTGATTCTTTTTGAATGAAAAGAAGGATTTCTGAGTGAAAAGGATATGTTGGGTAACAATATTAATAGAATATTATTGGGTTATATGTTATACAACTGATGCGGATGTATTCATGGGCAGTTTGAAGGGACATTCAATCGCATCCTAACTCTTAAGAACACCATGAGAAAGCACGTTAGGAATAGCTACATCATTACAGAATATACTTAGACACATTTTTAGTCTGATGACTATGTGGTATTTTAGGTATAAAAGGAATAAAATCAAGTAGTAACATATATAATACACTGATAATCAATAAATTTAAACATCAAAAAAGCCGTTTTAAGTAACACGGGATGTCTTCAATACAGATTAAATTAAGCCTTGCATTAGGGAAAACCCCAGATAAATACTACTAAGTTTGATTCTAAATAAAGATACCAAGTTTTATATTATGACTTAATCCTCTTTAAAAAATATAATCAATATAATAAGGAATATCTAAATATGGTACACAACATATCTACGAAATCAATCCTACCATTTATTCTTTAAAAGAGCTAGTATTAAGAAACATTCATAATATTTTGGAGTCTAAATTTAGAAGTTTCTGTAACATTCTCAAGTTGAAATGCATCATAATTTGGTATATTTGTATGTGCAGGCTCCCAGCAAATTGTGGAAAATTCTTTTCAGAAGATCGAGCTGCAGTTAACGGACGATGTCAAAACCACCTCTGTAGTTGTTGCTACAATTTCGTCAAAATTTGTTGTGGTTAATGTTATTCTAATATTTATGTTGAAAATATTTTATTTCTTAAATTTATACTTGTGTTAAACTCATACACTCGTTGCTTGCAATTTAGTTTGGTATTAATCCATTTTTTCTTTACTTTAACGTGAAGCCCAAAGTAGGAATTTAAATGTCGAAACCGAAAGACAAGTGAAAGGGATTGTATATTCCGTAAAGACTCGTTATTTTTTCTTTCATTTAATATCTCGAATAAAACTTAATTTTCCAAAATAAATGACGAAATGTTCTTTATAAATAAGCCTTCATCCTTTTTATTTCCTTCATTTGTATGAATTAGTTTTTATTTTTAGGATTAGTTCTACCTGGACAGGAACCAAATTTGCTTTTCCTTCTCAAATAATAAGGATATTAACGTAATCATCGTTAATTATTATCGCTTAATATTTTTTCTACTGTGCTCTACGTAAAGAAGGAAAGAAACAATTAGCAGAAGCGCATACGTTAATTATGCACCTTAACGGCTTTGGTTGAGTTAATTGAGACATTTGTGAAAACAAGAGATGTTTTAAAAAAATGTTGGACCCAAACTGAAAAAAAAGTCTCTGACTGTCTTTTAGTCTGTTGGAGGAAGCTTGTTTCTTTAATCATTTCTGAGAAGTAAAATTACAAACACTTAATAAAGAAATGAGAATATATAAAGAAAATAATCTAAATAAAGTTCCCTCCGCTTTATGCCTTAAATATATAAGCATATTTTTAAGAGATAATTATCATGCATGCTTTATTTGTAATCAGTGCAAAGTTAATTTGTTCATTCAGAAAATGCAGGCAAGCGACAACCATTTTAAGATCTGTTTCATTAGGAAGACCATATTTAATGAATTGAAATTTAGAGAATGTAACCAACTGTAAATGAAAGTTGCGACGTTTATATAAGAGAAGTGTGAGAAAGGTAAAAATGTTTTTAAAGAAACAGGATGTAGGGAGATTACCTAGGAGACAACAAAAATATTGTAAATATGAGGGCCATGTTAAAATAGTCTTTCTAATTACTTTTGGCTATTTATAAAGGAAGAATATTTAGATATCAGTATTGTAATCATTTTAAATACTTTACAATATATACATACATATATGTATACATACATACATATATATATGTACATATATATATATATATATATATATATATATATATATATATATATATATATATATATATACATATACATACATATACATATATATATATATATATATACATACATATATATATATATGTATACATATATATATATATATATATACATACATACATACATATATGTATACATATATACATCCATATACATGTACATATATATATATATATATATATATATACATACATACATATATGTATACATATATACATACATACATACATATATGTATATATATATATATATATATATATATATATATATATATATATATATATATATATATATATATATATATATATATATATATATATATATATATATATATATATATATATATATATATACTACACATACAAGAGTCCTCATGGAAATGTTAAAACTCTTTCATCCTCTCTCCGATACACCCCCCGAGAGAGATTAGCATACGAGATAAAACTGTTAGTAAGTAAGTCATCTCACTGACTCGGATGATGATGTGCTACAAAAGGCTACATGTAAGAACTGAATTAAAAATCAGAGAATCAGGAGGTACAAAAACACAGAATAAGTCTATTAGTTTAAACGTCCTCTTCGTGAAAATGTATGTAGAGAGAAAAGTGTAGATTTAGGAATCAAATAAAGTTAGGATAAATTTGTGAAACTAAAATTTGTCACTAAATGACATGGTAATTGAATTGGGGTAAAATATCATGAGAAAAAAATTCATCTTGCTGGAGATCACTAATTTTGAAAATTTTGGGTGTAGTTTCTTTACACATTCCGTTTGAACGGAAACATGAATTTAATTCACAAAAATATACAGCCGCACACACATAACTTCAAATAGAAGTTCTAGTTTAGTATTATCTTGCTTATATTTCTCATTATGTTGCAAGTATTATAATTCTAAACCAACTATAAGCATCGTATGGATGCAAGTTCTAACATAATAAAATCTCTAAATAGTGCTCAACTGGAAGACTGAAGGATCCTTATTGTTGACCTTATAAAATAATAATAGATGTTAAAACCTACACTGTTTTGTTTATAATTTTAGTCTGATTTTATTACAGTTTTCAAGTTTCCAAATTGAATTTATTTTTAACAAAATGTGGACTTCAGTAAAAGTGATTTTATTTACCACCAAACAGGTAGTTGATTGTTTTCTTTATAATGCGATACATTTAAGACAGCCGGGTATTTCTCACAATCATTATTTAAAAGTATTGGTAGACAAAAAATTTTAGTGTATTGAATAATTAATCCAAAATTTGATAAATAAAAATTCAGTTATAGAATTTTTAATAAAATCTTATATACAGGGCTCTTAATCACCAGAAGGCATTTATTTTTTTCTTATCCATTAATATTAAATGTGTTCATTTATCTGCATATATTACTCAAGTCAGATAATGAAAAGTTCATGTTGTTTTATTGTTTATTTTATAAATATTGCAACATCTAATTTTTTATAAAAGTCATCTGTTTCCTACACTAATAGTTAGTAAGAGTTAGTAGAGTATGGTCATGATAATAAACATAGTGCAAAAAGTTTCAAATCTGAGTTTCAAAAATTGGCTAATAAATTTAATTTTAAACTTTGGATTTTTTATAAGCCTGCTTGAAGGGGTCTGTTTAAAAAATGAAGTAATTCAAGGTTGAAGTATGTTTAAAATATTTTCAACTGTGAATGGGGGAGGAATGTTTCTCTATCATATATAAGAAATAAGAATCAGATATGATATAATATATATGTATATATATATATATGTGTGTGTGTGTATATATATATATATGTATATATATATGTATATGTATATGTATATATGTATATATATATATATATATATATATATATATATATATATATATATATATATATATATATATATATATATATATATATATATATATATATATATATATATATATATGTATATATATATATATATATATATATATATATATGTATGTATACGTATATTTGCAGGTAGATATATAAATATGTATATATATATGTATATATATATATATGTATATATAAATGTATGTATATATATATGTATATATATATGTATATATATATGTATATATGTATATATATGTATATATATATATATATATATATATTATATATATATATATATATATATATATATATATATATATATATATATATATATATATATATATATGCATGAGGCATCGTATCTCTATCATTCTAAAGAGAACATGATGAATTAAAAACTGATGAATTTGTTTTTCCATACTATAGTTTATTTCATTTAAATATTGAACTAATGCCTTTTTTTTAAATTGTTGTGATACGAAATCCAGATTGTTGGTTTTTTGGTTTAGCACTTTTGACCTTACTTAAAACAACCGGTAAAATTTTATACCTGAAATAGTAATAATTAGGGATATTTTATGAAATACAAAAATATTACGTATTTTTTTGTAAAAACAGCCATCTATTATAGACAAAAAGAAAACTTAAAGTACTCTATTAGAAATATTGAATATAAAGTTGTTTTTTTAATCAGATTTTGTTACATTTCGCCATTAAACGTAGAAATATGTATTTAAAAACAACTTTGGGTGGTTATAGACTGTTGAAAGTAAAAGAATTTTCAATAAACTCGAGAATATTGGTTACAAGGCAGGTGAAACTAGATCTTTTCTAAAGGAAAAGATGAAACCGAAACAAATATTGACAACTCTAAGCCGTGTAACTTCTTTCTTTCAAGCAGATATATTTATACAGATTTAAAAAATCGCAAAATCAATTTCCAAATAGTGTTAGATGTATTATTCTTAAAACCTTAAACTTTATTTTTGTAATTCCAGTTTTTCAAACATTAAAAAAATGAATATACTTGTTAATATGAGCCGAACGATGGCCGATTGGTTAGGGTGCTGGCCATCGGTTCCGATGTTCATGGGTTCGAATCCCACTTTGGCATGGATGTTCGTAGCCATTCGGAATCGGCTTTAAGCTGTAGGTCCCGGTCTCGTTAGCAATCTTGTTGTAAAAACGTAGACCATAGCACTCCAAACCAAACCAAAACAAAATCTGCTTAATATAAATACTGAATGAATATTCGTTGACAAATAAATATTATTTTTAAGGATTTATTTTAAATGGAAGACTATCAAAATGTATTCATTGATCGAATCCAAATCCTACATTTGTTACATAAGTTACAGAATAAAATTGAGCATACTAATCTGTTGTATTGAAATTGAACTGTAGATGGAATAAATACAATAGGCTGCAAGATTCGTGAAGAAAATGTGTCCATTATGAACAGTGATTTTAGGCTGGAATAATGGCTTTTGTAAACACTTTTGCTAGAGTCATCTCTGCGAATGATGTGCTTTAAAATATATCGTTTCTCTATAAGAAAAGATGTCTGGACATTGGTTCCCTTAAAGGTTTTATTTGATGCAAAGTTTGATAGGAGTGTACTATATTTCTCTGCCTTTGACATTAACAGCAAAAATGTTTGACAGGAGGACATATTTTCTTCTTTCCCCAAAAAAGTTTTAGATTATTTCAAACATGACAAAAATGGTTGGACCAATAAATTTTATTTTTCTTCTTGCATATTTTTAAAATTGTACTAAAATTTTTAGACATTTTAGGATTTAAAAATTTTTTTAATGTATTAAATTCATCATTTATATAGATTTTGAATGATGAAGGACAAAAAGAATACTTAAGGAGGCATTAAAAATTGTTTTTATAAATTATTACCTTAGAAAGTTTTGGACACTTTTAAAAAACATAAAAAAATCACATTAATCTATTTTTTAAAATTATTTAATAATTTAAAACAATCAAGAAGCCTTTAATTAATTTTTAAAAATTTCCATGATATAAAATTTTTGTAGATGCGTTCGAAATATTTACCGAACAATCCTAATGTACATTACAAAGGAATCATAGTAATACATCTTAAGTTTCAAATTTATTTAGATTTATGAAAATTTAAGTTTAGAAAGAATCGAATTTTTTGTAAAATTTATACGTACATATTAAATAATATCTCCTGTAATCTATTAAAATAATGCCTAAATATGTTTTAAAAAATTAAATAAAACAATTGAAAAAGTTTAAGTTAATTCAAAAGAAATATAAAATTCAGCAACATATTTAAAAATATCAAATTTGTAAAAAAATTATCTAATTTTTAAAGTATTTTTAGATGGGAGTCTTTATATGGTTTAATTTACATGCGTATAAAATTTCCCAATGGTTTAGGATGTAATATTTATGGTACCAACTATCTTTGGGATAGAATATGACGGGATATGAAAAAAAAGTAACGTGCATAATGGTAGAATTTAAATAACAATAAAAAAATTTTTTTTTCTGTTTCAGAATACAGAAAAATATATTTTTTGTTATACTGTTTGGTCAAAATCAAACTTTCAAACATTTCTCAATTCCATGAATATGATTTACAGATATGTAGCTTTCTCTTCTAATATTTTCGAAATATATTCCATCTATTCTTACACGCTTAAGAAGATTATTTCTTAAATATTAAACTCTGTGGTGTTGCTCAGCTTGGTATTTTATAAAACACTTGCTAAGATGAAGGCTCTATTTGTTTGGGAAAACTATTGCAATAATATATTGCCTAAAATCATTTTTGGGGAATTATTTTGTCAAAGGTAAACTTTGAAATTATTTCTAAGGCTTGATAATATGTTATACAAATATGTAGCTGCCCAGTCAGTATAATGCCTTAGAAATTGAAGTTCCTTTTGAGATTATTTCATTATATCGTTAAATGAATATTCAGCTTAACAGTTTTAGGTGTAATGTTTTTTCCATAGTTCAAATTGCTCTGTGAAAATCGAACATAAGTGAGACAATCTTAGATTTCTACAGGACCCGAATAAAATCTGATTTTTCCTGCACTACTCTCCCAAAAAGAAGTTCCTCTTAGATAGAGGAGAAATAATGTAAGAACTGCATAAACTCGAGTCACATAAAAGACCCAGACTTGACTGAACAAAGCTAAACTCAAATAGTACAGTTCGATTAGTTACTTAAGACTGATTTCAGATAAGAAAACCTTAACTCTATTTTATTTTATACCGTCCTTTATTTCCCAATTTTGTATCCAAAGAGTTTCAGAAAAAGAGTTCAGGCATTCGAAAGAAATTAAACATAAGTAGTTAATATTGGTCATCGAGTTCTTGTGTCAAACAGAGAAAACAGACAGTTCCCCTTCAAGTTACTATATGATAAAGGAGAATGAATTGCTTCTCTAAACCAAAGAGTTAATAAATATACTGAAAATTATATTTTAAAAAATTCAGGTAACATGATTATATATCAAAAGTATTATTTAAATATATTATCCAACATTAGGAAAATAATTCCTATCCTCAAACAATAGCTATACAAATAACTAGACTCATCTGCGCAGCTGCTACAATCAAAGACCTCCCGATGTATTCAACCTTGTCCGATAATTAATAAATACTTTGTGTCAGGTGTATTTGACATCTGATTATGCAAACTTGAGCACTTGTTGTAACACTCAATCTGCATTCACTTCTTGCACTATTTGTATTAATGTTGTCCAACAAATGCATCAATGAATCATTCTCTTTTCTTTTCCAATTTTCAATCTTTTCATTAACCTCTGTGAGCAAAATAGTAAGCCTTAGCACTCCAAAACAAAACTAAACCAATCCATACAAAAATCAAGTCAAAATAATTTTTTTATTACTTATTCCTGAGGTTTAAATCACATGGATTCCTATGTAATGCTTCCTCCTTATGATGTGACCTGCCTTCAAGTTTGTCTGCCTTAGAAGTGTGTCTCAACATTCATGGAACTCACTCTATTGATTTATAAATGTATTACATGTCATATTACCATACATTATCATGGATTCAGTAAACGACTATGTGCATATAAAAAAAAGTAGTTAAATACTTTACTCCCTAAAATTACTGTAAACCGTCAAATACCATACAATATAAAACATTTTTCAATATTTATTTATTTCTACGCTAATTTTAGAGAAAAACACCACTCGTGTGTATTAGTTGTTCAGTTTCTAATATAAATTTAGATAACGGAGACAAAATATATGAATCATTTACCTTAAATCCAACAATATAATTTTAGACATTTAAAGGACAGATCACTCAAAAATTATTGTAGTTAAATACTTTATTCCCCAAAATTACTGTAAACCGTCAAATACCATTTACCCCAAAATCTACTGTAAACTGTCAAATACCATACAACATAAAACACTTTTCAATGCTTTTTTATTTCTACACTAATTTTAGAGAAAAACACCACTCGTGTGTATTAGTCGTTCAGTTTCTATTATAAATTTAGATAACGGAGACAAAATATATGAATCATTTACCTTAAATCCAACAATATAATTTTAGACATTTAAAGGACAGATCACGCAAAAAATATTATAGTTAAATACTTTACTCCCCAAAATTACTGTAAACCGTCAAATATCATACAACATAAAACATGTTGTCTGTTTATTTATTTCTACTCTAATTTTATAGAAAAGTAATCTCGTGTGTATTAGTCGTTCAGTTTCTAATATAAACTTACATAACGGAGACAAAATATATGAAACATTTACCTTAAGCCCAATAATACAAAGTTAGACATTTAAAGGACAGAACACGCAAAAAAACCAACTATGAAAAGAGCAACGGCTATTTAGATCAGTTTATAAATGGGATAAGTCACTACAATCTCTGAAATTAGCTACTATTAATGACTACACAGGAGTATTTTCCCAATCTTTTAAGCCAATAGAAAATGAACAATATAGAAGGTAAAGGAAGGAGAACAGTTATACATTATTAGTGGAACAGTAATTTATTATATTGAAAACTTTTCTATTCCTCTTTTTATTCTATGATTATTCCATAATTTCAGAATGACTCCGATTGAATTAAATGTTACAAATTTTACCAAAAAATTTTTTTTGCTACTATACCACTTCAAAAAAGTTACATATTTGCTATGGATGGGAAAACAAAGTAAAAGTGCCTTAAAACCAAAAAAATTTTGTAAGTTAAAATTGTAGTGGGTCAAGTAAAGGCCGAAACATCTTAGGTACGTTAAAAAAAATTATTTGAAAAATATAATTCCAATGGCAAATTTTATTCCTGTAAATAAAAAGCTTTTTTAAAAACATACATAACTTAAACAATCATTCAAAAATATTTTTAATATGGTTATAGAAGTTTTATTCCACTGATGTTTCTTTTGAAAAGAACATAACATTATGTTACTTCAAACTATTATATATTCACTTTAAGATGGAAGTGTGGGTAAATATATTATAAAATATAAAGTGAATGCAAATTTAAAGATTTAAAATTTTTCTCTTAAAGTTAAAAAACCAATCTTTAAATTTTTGAGACCAAATAAAAAAAAACGTTACTGAACTTACAGCAGAAAGTTTTTTTTAATAGAATTGACTTTCGTAATTATAATATACTGAAAATATAAGTTTTTCAACTTCTTATCTTTTAAAAATGATTTGACACATTGTAGAATAAAAAATTATGAAGAGTATTAATGTTTTTCATTTTAGTAGTAGTATTTTCTTTCATCATATTTAAAAACTATGCATAAAATTTATTCCATTAATGAATAAACAAAGACGTTTATTATTAAAGGCATTAGTTTGGATAATATGACACATGTTACGTGAGACAAGGTTTTTCTTTAAATCCCGGAAGCATTTTATTTATAGATTAATTTCTAAAAAATTACTGTAAGGAAACTTATTGACCTGAACTTGAATGAGAGAAATTTCGTTTTAAAAGATCCCACGTCCGTTGGAAATTAAAAAATAGATAACAATAAAAATAAGAACGGAAAGGTCATTAAGCAGAACAACCAGGATAATGAAATGTTTCTTTATTGATTAAGGAGGGGTATAACACTTAAAATCTAAAAATTCGTGTTAACTTTTATTTATTATGTAAATCCATTGAAATATTCTATATTTCTTGTAAAAATAATGTTACGTAGGCCTAGTGTTTGAGAAAGAAAAAATTAATACTCTTTAATAAACACACGGACAAATATGTCTTGATTAAATAAATTCATACAATTAAATAAATGCCTAAGGAATACAGCTCTAATCAACTTATTATTTGTAGATATCGAAGACTGCTCTCGAGTCGGCACCTTCCTTAAAAACAATATGGAAATGATTTTTATCAAAAGGTCTATCCCGCAAGCCGCGGATGCCAGCAGCGTTCACCTTCTACTCTCCTCTGGTCACAACCTTCCTTTAAAAAAATCCGACTGGCTCGAGTAGAAAAAAACAGGAGTCCTGAATGTGTATTTCACAGACATTATCTTTTCAACTTATATATATTACCAGCATATAACCCGTCTTATGACGGGATCATTAAAATTTTTAATATTCAAGAATTGTAAAGTATCCTATGAGGCAGGTAAAAAAAATGTTTTGTAGTTTGGCTGATAATTATTTGGTACACGCTCAATAATTTGTTTATCTTTACTGACCGCATGTTAATTGCCAGCCTTAATTTATCTGGTCATATTAAGTTATAAGATGGACAGCAGGGCTTTTGATATCGACAGTGATCATTTGGAGGTATATATGAATAATATTCAAAATTAAGCGAATCGATTGCAAACCATGTGGTTTTGTATAAAAAACAAACACATAAATGAACAATTTTCGAAGATATATAACTTAAACGCTGGATATTTGTTAGTCCGTGAAATAGTCTTTTATGAAAAGTATTAGTTGTTAATACCGGTGATACAATTTTCATAGTTTCATATAATAAATAAAAAAAACAAAATCGATGATTAAATTTAAAATTATCCCGTATAAAATTATTTACGTAATATCTAAGTTCCAAAATGTATAATACAGAAGATATTTAAATAATTTAAAATATGATACGATTAAAATAGAGGGTTAAAGGAATGACGTCATAATTCTAAGAAAATGTTATTTTCACCTACTTATAATGTGATAAATTGATGAATTTAATCATCGCCTTCTCTTGACGGGGGAAAATAGAGCTTGAAATAATGGTATTAAACAATCGAAAAAAGATTTCGAATGTTTTCGAACTCGTTTTGAATTTTGCTAACCTTAACTCATCAAGAATTCAACTGCTTCAAAAATTTGAGGACAGACGGACAGATAACTTAGGCTATTATAATATAGGGGATAATTATATTAAACTCCACACAGTTTATGGGCAAAGAATAAGTAAAGGTCTGTTTATTTCAATTCAATGATTATTTCCTGAAACGACCACCACCACCATATTTATATATGTGTTTTATGCAGATTTTATAAATTTTTTCTCAATGTGGGACCCATAAAGACTAGTATGAACCAACTAATTGCAAAACGAATAAAATCTCTTCCAAAACAATTTTTAGTGTGAGAACTAATATTTTGAACTGAATTTATATCCCAAAGGCATTTATCTGTGTTATTTATATCTATTCATCAACATAGATTTCAAACTGACTAAACAATCATATGTGATTTTAAACAACTGTTTATTTCACCTTAGTCTTTCCTGAACTTTCACCTCGAACTAAATGGACAAGTTTTACAGTTTTCTATCAACTTGACACAGAATACCGCACCGATTACAATGCACCAGGAAGATCAAAATCTCCTCTAGGACATTTATTTTAATGAAAATTACTAGAATTTCAAACATAAGGTATAAAACACAGATAACCGTTTTGTATTTGTTATATATTTCTTTTATCTTCACTCATTCCACAAAACTTTATTACCATAAACTACTATGAAACAACAAAAATTCTCGACAATTATTTGTGATAAACACAATTTCCAAATCACATAATGGGACAAGCAATTTATATATTTTTCCAACATACATTCAACACTTATTAATCAGCAACACGTGATTTCAATCATATGTTTATTTTCTCACAGCCATTCTTGTTAACAATGGTAACCACCTTGAACTCAATGTACAGGATATAAACATGCTTTGTTAATTTCATTCCATACTCTCATTCCACATGCACTGTACGACCTTATGTCATCCAAGAAAGAGTTTTTAGTCTTTTATTCTTGATAACAGTTACCACATTCTAATTAAATACAAAGGTTGACACTTTAACCCTCTAAACGGTTAGCACGTACAATTCCGCCAAACCGATTATGTCTTCAAAGCGGTTGTCACGTACAATTTTCGACCTCCAAAACGTTCCGAAAATGGTTGTAATGTACATTTCTGCCAGTGTTTTCCCCTATGGAGTTTTGAGGTAGGAGGGTCAGGTCGATTGTTTAGGAACTGCACACCTACTCTCTGAGGCACAAAGACACTGATAGCTTTTCATGGCTTTGTAAATCTCTATTTCGAAGTATTTCGTTTGCGGTAACAGATGTATCTCTAATTGCACCACTTAAATAGCTTGGATGACTTTCGTAAAAAAGATAGAAATCATTCTCTTAAAGAATATTTTTATTTGTACTTTTAGAACCCATTATTTCTTATGGGATGATCTTCGAGACTTGACGAGTTTTATGTGTATTAAAAATTAACAATCTATAATGTCTATTTATATATCTATTTATAACCGGAAGTAAACGACAGTAACGAGGGTGGGTTTCCCGTATTCCAATCTAGTCGACAAAGGGTCAAGTAAAAAATCGTAGAACACTATGGTCACTGACCCAATGAAACTTTAGCGTAATTCTGGAGATTTTTTCCTCGATGTGTACCACTCGGAGGGTTAATAGTGGAAACACTGCTGTAAAAATGCTACTCAACCAAACCAAAGAATGTCTCATATACTATAAGTGAGCTATTTATCCCTTTAAGAGGTTCGCACGTACAATCCCTCCAAACCGATGATGTCTTAAAAACATACAAGTTTTTACCTCCAAAAACGTTCCGAAAATGGATGTAATGTACATTTCTGCCTGTGCTTTCCTCCATGGAGTTTTGCGGTAGGAGGGTCAGGTCAATTGTTTAGGAAGTACACCCCTCTTTGACTGAGATTTATTGAGGAATGCATCCCTACCTCCTGAAGCAGAAAGAAGCTGATAGCTTTTCATGGCTTTGTAAATCTCTATTTCGAAGTATATCGTTTGCGGTTACATATGTATCTCTAACTGCACCACTTAAACATCATGAATGACTTTCGTAAAAAAATATAAATAAGTCTCTCAAAGATTATTTTTATTTGTACTTTTAGAATTCTTTATTTCTTATGGGGTGATCTTCGAGACTTGACGAGCTTTTATGCTATTAAAAATTAACAATCTATAATATCTATTTATATATCTATTTATAACCGGAAGTAAAGGGTCAAAAACGAGAGTGGGTTTCCCGTATTTTGTTGTAGTCGACAAAGGGTGAAGGAAAAATCATAGAACGCTTTAGCCACTGACGCAGTAAACCTTCAGCGAATTTTTGGAGACTTTTTTTTCTAAATGTGTTCCACTCGGAGGGTTATCTCCCTTACCTCTCAGAAAAAAAACCCCTCGCCCTTCCTACGTCACGTGCATGTGGAGTGACGTGAACAACTGATCCAATCATTAGTTTGCGGTCTAAAGTAAGTGTTGTCAGGATGTTTTTAAGACAAAAATAATGAAGTTGGATAAAAATTGAATATCTTACAGCACAAAAACGTCATCTAAGGTTTTAAAAGGCTTGTGGGGAATCTGCATTGACTTAAGAACTGTAGCAAGATGGTTAAAACTCTTTGATGAAGGACGTCAAATTGTGGCAGACATGCATCGGCCAGGTCATCCTATTGTCAGCGAAGCAGAAGTGAATGCTGTTACAGTAACAATAGACAGCTATCAAGGCCATCTGACGTGCTTTACCATCCAACATACTCCTCAGCCTAAGCCCTTGTGACTTTGACTTAATTCCTCAGATGAAGAAACCTCTTGTCATTCGCTTCAGGACTGTTCCAGTGATTCTTGTGGCAATAGACCTATGCATTCGAACTATCAACTGAACAGGCGCTGCTACAGGCGTTCTTCGACTTCTACATTATTGAAAACGGGTTCAATACAATGCTGGCGACTATACTGAAAGATTATATTACATGGTAACATAAATTAATTTTATTTTGTATTACAAGTAAATAAATAGCTGCCACTATTAAAGTTCCAACCCTCGTATATAGGTTTTACACATACTTTATGAATTTCTTTTAAACATGGATTTCCTAGACTACCAGAATTAAACTAGAACTACTATAGAAAAACTAATTGAAAGGAAAACAGAAACTCTTATAGAACATTTTATAGTAAGAATTAATATTTTAAAACTAGTACAGGTCAAAGACAATTTTTGTTTTGCGTTTCGTATCTTTTTATCGATATATATTCCACACTGATTAACCATTCTTTCCACACAGCAATTACACCTTAAACTAAATGTAAATTTCTTTAAACATTACTGACTAATAAGCAAAAACCAATTTCAAATAAAATCAATTATTTTTGAGATATTTTTTATGACAATTACAACTATTCCCAACTTAATGTACGAGAAAAACAACTTTTTTTTTTTGTTTTGTAACAACGTTGATCACACGTAGAATAAACGACCTAATGTGATTCCAAACAATTGTTTACTCTATCTCAACCCTTCTTTCAGGTAGATGACCATCATCTCCCAAATTAATTACTGATTTTACACAAATCAACATTGTGTAAGTATGAATATATATATATATATATATATATATATATATATATATATATATATATATATATATATATATATATATATATATCTATATATATATATATATATATATATATATATATATATATATATATATATATATATATATATATATAAAATATATAATCAATAAGGATATATATATATATATATATATATATATATATATATATATATATATATATTATATATATATATATATATATATATATATATATATATATGTATATATATATATGTGTATATATATATATATATATATATATATATATATATGTATATATATATATATATATATATATATATATATATATATATATATATATATATATATATATATATATATATATATATATATATATATATATATATATATATATATATATATATATATATATATATATATATATATATATATATATATATATATTTATATACACGCCAAATATATAATCAGCAAGGAATTTTTAAAAATCCATACTTGAAATTGATAATTAAAAAAAACAAGTCACAACTTAAAATAGGAATGAAGGAACTGAGTCTGAGCAGATGCCTGTAAAGCAATTTTTCTCTCAAGGCTCTTCATTATTTCTTTCAGATTTATGCTATCTCTAAGACGCCTTCTCTTTTAACTGTGTCTATACCAGGGGTGCCAAACTCCTTGACAGTCCGAGCAATTTTTCAATATTTGAAATTTTTAGCTAGCCGCAATTAAATACGTATAAAAAGATATGCAAATAAAAGCGTTACCATTTAACAATTTTTTTTTTTACAGAAATTATATTTAATGAATATTGAATGTCATTTGGAAGATCTTCGTCCTTTAATTTTTCAAGGATTTTTTTTAATTGTCGATGATTTTTAGCATTGGTTTGAATGTAATTTACAATGTGTTACACTGGTTTCATAACATCAGAATATTTTAAATATTTGTAACGAGATGTTCTCGGTGAATTATGCAATGAATCGGTATGAATCGTAGAATTTGAGAATAATCTCTTAAAAGGACAATAAGACCGATTATTCTACCCAGCATTGCCGAAGCTCTCTCAGTTGTAATATTTTTTAAAAAATATAATAACACATAAAGAAAAGGGAACTCGGGTACATTTATCGAGGGCCACAAATAATCCTTCAAAGAGCCGCACGTGGCTCGCGATCCGCAGGTTGGCCACCTGTGCTGTATACTCTTTGCCTTTTGGGTTCCATAGAACTCAGGAGGAAGTGTTTTCCTTCCAGCGTTTTGCTTTAATGATTTTCAGTTATTTTCAGTTTATTAAGGTATTCGAAAGAGTCTTCCTTTGAACAGATTATTATACGATCTCGATGACGAATTATTCATTGCCAACCACATGGACGTCACACTAGATAATTTTATATATTTTAAAAAGCAAAATGAACAATATCGTATAATTATTTTATACCACTTTAATGAGATTACTAAAATACAATTTTGGTTATTGTGGTCAAATAAATTGTTATTTTAGATTTTTGCTTAACCACAGTTTGGGCTCATGCTAGAATTTCGGCAGAAAATAGAAATAAGATTTATCTAGAGACTCCACAAAAGAAGACAAGATCTCCCCCATACATTTTTTACAAAAACATTCCTTCGATTGATGTATGAAATATATCAGTGAATCAGAAATATTCGGAATTAGAAATATTGTAGATTTTTAAGCATAGATACATTTATAATGACTATTAATTGTGGACTAACTATTTGACTTTGAATTAAAATCAAGAAAGAGCAAAATTATATTTTGCTCGTTCTAGCGATAATACATATTATAATTATCATAACTACATCTCTAAAATCTATCGACCATTGCTAATTAATATGAAACTAATTACAGATAATGAGAAATATCTATAAATATAACGGCATAAGTGAATAAATATAATTACATAGCCTTTAATGTGATCAGTAGGGAATAGATAAAAAGACTAGCTTAAATCTGGGGTAGAAAAATATGTACTGTTTGTGTAATAACTTCCTCACAAAATGCACTCTTTGAGATAACTATCCATGGAAAAATCTTCCTTTTGTATGATATGTTTTAAAATATATCATTCCTGTAGAAATCATGTCCGGGGTTTCTAGTTTTTATACTTTTTTGATGCAAGTTCGATAACAGTGTTCTGTATTTCTTTTTGGGTGACATTAATGGCAAGGATTCTTGACAGGCGAATATATATATATAGAGAGAGAGAGAGAGAGAAAAGCAGTTTTGAAATCATTGATTTTATCTAAAAATATAAAAAAATATGTAATGAAAAATGCATTTAAAAGATTATTCGTTTAAAAAAAGTTATCCCTTTTATTTTTATTCAGATATTTATACGAAAACGGCTGTTTGATTTATTCAGAGAGTGCATAAACACCTAATAAAAAGTAGTTTATTGTTGTTTGTAAAGCTAAAACAAATTCAGGCAAAACCAACAACCTTTATATTTTATTTGAAGACTCATTTTACCTGAATGTTTTTATAAATGCTTTTATAACTATATAAATCCAAAGTACAAATGTTTTTATCTATACTCTTTTGTTCACTTAATTATGTTAAAGTTAAGTAACATTTATTATTCAATGAAGTCTTATTTTTTCTGAATGTTTTTATTAATGTTTCTATCATTGTATAATGCCGTATTAAAATATTTTTATCTATACGTTTTTGTTCATGTGATTGATTAATCGCATTTATTGGAAGACCCTTTTACTTGAATGTTTTTATAAATGCTTTTATCGCTATATAAATCCAGAGTACAAATGTTTTTATCTATACTGTTTTGTTCACTTAATTAAGTTAAAGTTAAGTAACCTTTATTATTAAATGAAGTCTCATTTTGTCTGAATGTTTTTATTAATGCCTCTATCAATATATAATGACGAATTAAAATATTTTTATCTATAATATTTTAGTCATTTAATTGATTAATCGATTATGTAACATTTAATCAGTTAGATGAATAAAAAAAGTAATTTACCATGTAAAAGGAAGACCAAGAAAATATAAGAAATACAAATCTTGTGTGAAGTAATATTTTTTAAAGTTTTGGAACAATTGAATTTATCTCAACAAACAAAAAAATCACGCAGTAAATCAATAATGATGAAATCATTTAAGATTAACACGCAAGTAAATGTAGAATGTATTTCTAGGGGAGAATAATATGTAACAACAAAAATTATGGAGTAGATATAAAAACATAAAGCGTTATGTAGGAATCCAATGGAAAGTTTATAAGACGCTACTCAACTGATTATAAAGTGAACTACCTTGTGATCAATTTTATTTAATAATTTTTCAGTGACATACCACAATACTAACTATGTTCACGGACAACGGTTAAATTTTGGCTAATTATATATAATATAAAAAATTATATACATGAAGAAATATCTATAGAGACATATAGATACACTAGATCACTGATTTAGGAATAAATAGAGAATATACAGTGTGTCCCAAAACGACCGCATAAACTATGCACAGCTAGAATTGTCGTTGGAAGTACATAAAAACTGCCCCCCAAAAAACGTTTCTCTACGATCCATAGTTTACGAAAACAATACGAAAAACAAAGTATGGCGTCGTTTTCATTACAAGAAAAAAACATTTTATTGAACATATCAACAACAGTATTCGCAAATAATATGACTAAACTTTATTTATCTGTAACTTAATTTAATAATTATTAAATATTTATTTAACTTTATATGTAACTTAAAACAAAGCTTAATTTACAGTGCATTGTAAAAAATATATATTTATAAGAAAATTTTTTATTTAGTATTAGGATAATAAAATACCACAATAATTAAAATACAATGAACTTGTTTTCAATTTCAATCATGCGTCTTTTCTAAAAAAATAAATCTATAAAATGTGTAATTTCTTTAAGAAGATTAAATTTTAGTATCATTTAAAAATACCTAATATAATAAAAATAACATTTAATAAAAGCTTTTTCTTTTTAGTTTAAAAAAGAGTATATATAAATAAATAAATAAATAAATATATATATATATATATATATATAAGTTCTTAATTATAGTATGTTTGAAAAATGATTTATTATAACAAAAGTATTTTTTATTATGATGACAATATAACTGAACTTTATTTATTTGTAACTTAATTTAATAATTATTAAATATTTATTTAACTTTAATTATATGTAACTTAAAACAAAGCTTATTTTACAGGTCATTGTAAAGAATATATATTTATAACAAAAATTATTATTTCGTATTAGGATAATAAAATATCATAATAATTCAAAAACAAAGAACTTGTTTTCAATGTCAATCAAGCGTCTTTTCTTAAAAAAGTAAATATATAAAATCTATAAATTTTATAAAAAGTTTAAATTTTAGTATAATTTAAAAATACCTAATATAATAAAATATTTTGTAACTAGGACCCAAAAAGATTATTTTTTATGTTAATCATGTCTACTTTTTTAAATAAATGAATTTATGAAATATTTACAGAACTTACCAAGTTATTAGAATCAGGAAAACTGAAAAAATGCATAGTCATCAAGATAGAATTTATCGAATTAAATGTTATCTGAATAGGAGATAAAAAGTAATTTAAACTCATTTAATTACTATTTCTTTCGTCGGAATATCTGAGTAGTTTAAGAGACAGTTACAATCATAAAAATATTAAACAAAAGTAATCAAAAATGATGAAAACTCGAAGGAAACAAATTGCAATTGAAAATGTAATTGCTTGACATATAAACATATATATCACAGAAATTAAAAGAAACTTTCCCTTAAAGTATGATAAAGAAAAAAAAAGTATTGTTACCGAACTATTTATTGTTTGGTTTTAGAGGACATAAAGCAAACTTCTTGTTTTTCAGCTTTTCGAATTGACTTTTATGGAAGTGATGTGCTTTGCTATTTTCATGGCTCAATCAGGAGATGTTTTTGACAGAAATACCTTCTTTTTTCGAAATAAATGGGATGTTTACAAAACTAAAGCAGGATTTAAGAAAAAAGAAAGAAAAAAAGAACTAATTGAGTTGATTCTCCAAATGAAATAAGAAAAAACCTGTAATTTAAGCTATTTCAAGTGTTTATCTATAACATTTATATGTTTGTTGTATTAATTTTTAAAATGATTGACCCAAAGTTTTACATTTTTGAGAACACTTTTGGAATCTACGAGTTTCGAATTACCAGAAAAATACTAAGTTGTTCGAATCCCCCACATGTGCAAATTCGTCATTAAAATAAAAATATTTTTAGTATTAGGATAATATAATAAAATAACATTTAATAAAAGCCTTTCCTTGTTAGTTTAAAAAAGAGTATATAAATGTATATATATATATATATATATATATATATATATATATATATATATATATGAAAAAAAGTTCTCAATTATAGTATGTTTGAAAAATCACATATTATAAAAAATGTTTTTAGTATTATGACAATATAACTGAATTTTATTTCTTTGTAACTTAATTTAATAATTATTAAATATTTATTTAACTTATTTATATGTAACTTAAAACAAAGCTTATTTTTGAGCTCATTGTAAAGAATATATATTTATAACAAAAATTAATATTTAGTATTAGGATAATAAAATATCATAATAATTCAAAAACAAAGAACTTGTTTTCAATGTCAATCATGTTTCTTTTCTTAAAAAAATAAATCTTTAAAATTTATAAATTTTTTAAAAAGTTTAAATTTTAGAATCATTTAAAAATACCTAATATAATAAAATATTTTGTAACCAGGACCCAAAAAGATTATTTTTTTATGTTAATCATGTCTAGTTTTTTAAATAAATGAGTTTATGAAATATTTACAGAATTTACCAAACTATTATAATCAGGAAAACTGAAAAAAAAAATGAATAGTCATCATGATAGAAATTATCGAATTAAATTTTATCTAATAGGAGGTAAAAAGTAATTTAAAATTATTTAATTACTATTTCTTTCTTCAGTCAAACTAATATGAGTAGTTTAACAAACAGTTACAATCATTAAAATTTTAAACATAAGTAATCAAAAATGATGAACACTCGAATTAAAAAAAAATTGCAATTAACATGTAATTGCTTGACATATAAACATATATATCACAGAAATTGAAAGAAACTTTCCCTTAAAGTATTAAAAAGAAAAAAGTATTGTTACCGAACTATTTATTGTTTGGTTTTATAGGACATAAAGCAAACTTCTTGTTTTTCAGCTTTTCGCATTGACTGTAATGGGAGTGATGTGCTTTGCTCTTTTCATTGTTCAATCAGGAGATGTTTTTGACAGAAATACCCTCTTTTTTTTAAATAAATGGGGTGTTTACAAAACTAAAACACGAGTTAAGAAAAAAGAAAGTAAAATAAGATAAAAAAGAACTAATAGTTGATTCTTCGAATGAAACAGTAGAAAAATCTTTAATTAAAGCTATTACAAGCTTTGATGTATAACATTTATATGTTTGTTGATAATTCAGAAAATATATAGAGTTTGTGTAATATGGAACATCAGTTTTTTTTTGATATTATACTTTTAATATATATGATAATATATATGTTTTAATATATATGACATATCTTGAGAAATTAATTTAATAAGTTGAGCCTTCTTATTATTTTTTTATAACTTTCTTTGAAGAAAATTTTGTAAAAATTTGAATAGTTTTTAATAGGGTAATATGAAACATTATATAAATTTTGCAATTAAACATTTATCATGTAACAAATTTATGTAAGAAATTATTTATTTGTTCAAAAAATTATTCTGTCATAATACTTTTAATGAATTGGATTACAATAGTATACATATAGTATTCAAAATATAGGCCTGATTTTACTTTTCCGCAGTATTTTTATCGTCTCTCCATTACTCTGACGTTTGTTTCATGCTGCAGGAAAAAAATATTAAATGAATTATATAAATCTATCTATAGCCATAATGAAAGAAACAGTGTCATTGTACGAAAATAAAATAAAATAAAAAACAAATATCTGTGCAGCATGAATGTTTCAACCTTGGTCATAATCATAATAAAAGTTTGCATCAATAATATGTACTCGGTTTCTGAAACAATTGCCTGTGAAATATTTTAGGTGATAGAAATTAGACAATGGTCCAGGTTCAAACACCAATAGCTCTAAACCAGGCGACACTGATTGCAGGGTCATGGAAGTAAACTATGATGTTTTTCTAGTATACACAGTTAGGTAATAGCAAAGAACTGCCAAATAGTCTGAGTATTCCATATTACTCACATCTACTCTACAAATGAAAATAATTACTTCATAAATTTATTCGATAAATATATTTTATAAATTAAAATTTCGAGTCACATTGAGGCAAAATATCTTTTTATATTGTAAATCAACATTTTAGAGGTATTTGACATTTTATATTTAACAGAAAAGTTAAACTCTTAGAAAATTGAAATTTATAAAATAACATTTATTATGCTGTAATATAAAATTTATTACTTATATTAATATAATCGAGTTTGAAGGGATAATAATGATATTTGACTTTATATGACACAGAAAACGACTTCTAATTTACAAATTTAAAATGTTTATTTTGAGAGTATGTGAATTTTTCTTTTTTTCACTTTTTGAATACATTAAGACATTTTAAAAATGCATTGCTATAAGAGAAATACAATTTTTATAAAGTAAGACAATTATTAGTTATCCGGGGAAAATTTTAATAGAAATATAGTAGAACTTTTAAAATTTTCATTGAATCAAAGTTAGATATTTGATGATATTTTAAAAATGTATTGGTTAGTACAACAGTAGTAAGCAATTTTTATAAAGTTATCTAGTCAATAGTTATCCAGTAAAATGTTTATTACAAACAGCATACAACTTAGTAATTTTTATTGAATCAAAAATAAGCATTTTATGCTATTTCAAAAATGCCTTGCTTTGTATAACAGAAACAAATTATTTGTATAAAGTAAGTACAAACAAAGTAGAACTTTGTAATTTTTATTGAATTAATAATAGGTATTTTATGATATATTAAAAATGTACTGTCTCGTATAAGAGAACTAAATAATTTGATGAAGTTTGGCAATTATTAGTTAACCGGTAAGCTTTTCTTTTAAACAGTATGACTTTCCAATTTTCATTAAATCAATGATTGGTATTTCATGATATTTTAAAAATGTACTGTCTCGTACAAGAAAAATAAATAATTTTATAAAGTTTGATAATTTTTAGTTATCCTCGTAAGCTATTATTTTAAATAGTGTAACTTTTTAATTTTTAATGAATCAATAATAGTTATTTGATGATATTTTAATAATGTACCGTCTTATATAAGAGAACTCCATAATTTTATGAAGTTATACAAACATTAGTTATCCGGGTAAGCTTTTATTTTAAACGGTGTATAACTTTTTAATTTTTATTGAATAAATAATAGGTATTTCATGATATTTTAAAAATGTACTGTCTCGAATAATGAACCTAAATAATTTTATGAAGTTTGACAATTATTAATTTTCTTCTATTTTTAACAGTGCATAAATTTTAATTTTCCTTCAATCAATAATAGATATTTTAAAAATATACTGTTTTATATAAGAGAACTCCATATTATTTATGAAGTTAGATAAACATTAGTTATCCGATTGAACTTTTATTTTAAATAGTGTATAACTTTTTAATTTTCATTGAATCAATAATAGGTATTTGATGATATTTTAAAAATGTACTGTTTTATATAAGAGAACTCCATATTATTTATGAAGTTAGATAAACATTATTTATCCGAGTGAGCTTTTATTTTAAATAGTGTATAACTTTTAATTTTCATTGAATCAATAATAGGTATTTCATGATATTTTAAAAATGTACTGTCGTACATAAAAGAACTCATTATTATTTATGAAGTTAGACCAACATTATTTATCCGAGTGAGTTTTTATTTTAAATAGTGTATAACTTTTAATTTTCATTGAATCAATAATAGGTATTTGATGATGTTTTAAAAATGTACTGTCTTATAAGAGAACTCTATATTATTTATGAAGTTAGACAAACATCAGTTATCCGATTGAGCTTTTATTTTAAATAGTGTATAACTTTTAATTTTCATTGAATCAATAATAGGTATTTGATGATGTTTTAAAAATGTACTGTCTTATATAAAAGAACTCATTATTATTTATGAAGTTAGACAAACATTATTTATCCGAGTGAGCTTTTATTTTAAATAGTGTATAACTTTTAATTTTCATTGAATCAATAATAGGTATTTGATGTAATTTTAAAAATATACTGTCTAAAATAAGAGAACTACATAATTTTATGAAGTTAGACAAACATTAGTTATCCGGGTAAGCTTTTATTTTAAACAGTGTATAACTGTTTAATTTTTATTGAATCAATTAAGGCATTTTATAATATTGTAGCAATATATTTCTTTGTATAAGAAATCTAAATGATATTATAAATTTACAAAATTATTAGTTATCCCAGAAATTTTTTTATTATAAATAGAGTAGAACTTTTTGACATTTATTGAATCAAAAATAAGCAATTTGTGCTATTCCAAAAATGTATTGATAGGCATAAGAGAAATAAATAGTTTCTCTAAAGTTAAACTATTATTAATTATCCAAAAAATATATTATTAACAGAGAGGAACTTTTTAAAGTTTTTATATAATAGGATCTTGATTATGAAGATTTTTCAGATTAAAATGGTAGTATGTACTTTTTAAAATATGTACTACTTTTGTAACGCAAAAGCTATTACGGTGAAATATTTTCTAACAAAAAAAGGTGGATAAAACTTTTACTATTAAAATTTTGAACACTGTTAAAATTTTCTTCCACATAACCTTGTAGATGTTACTCAACCCAAACTTTTTTACCAGACTGTGTTACGAAATCAATGAAATCCTACCTGAAAGAAAATGGGTTTTCAGGTTTAAAGAATCAGAGCATGCAAAGATTAAGGGATACAGATAGCATACGTAATCCTATTTTGAATCCGATTTTCAAATGCATTTAAAGTTTGATAAGATACTGCAAACCATTTCACGTGTTATCACAGTAACGACTACATATGCACTTATGTAAATCTTTCATGAGATAGAATTTACGAAAAGTATTTTATGGTGGCTTTATTTTGTGATATCAAGATTTGAAAGGAACATAATTTTAGAAATGGAAAGAAAAAAGGAACAGATTTTGGCCTTTTGAGTAAAGAAAAATTCTACAGACGGAAATAATACAAGCATTTGTTTATTATTTATCTCACCAAAATGACTATAAAGGTTTCTAAAACGAGATAAAATTGAAATCACGAGAGAGTTTTAAGTAACGGTTTGGAAATTGTACGGAAAGCACAAAAACTCCAGCTATTTATTGTCTATCAATAAAATCTTTTAAATATCAAGTGCTAAAGATTAATCTTTAACAAATGTTTTTAAAAGGTATCTCATCTTCGAAATTTTAACCTGGTAAGAAATCAGCTTTAAATTTATAATTTTTTAAACTTTATTAAAATAATTTATATATTAGAGAAATTTTATATTATGGAGCAAATAAAAACATATATTGTACCAGTGACATATCCGGTTAATACAAATTCTTGGAATGAGCAAAGTTAGTAAAGGTAAGGGAAGAAATTTAATTTTTTAGGTATTCATTTTAATTAATATCTTCTCCTGAAATGCTTTTATTAAATTTTACAACACAAATGATTCAGTCAAATTTATAATAGCAAGGTACATGTATCCATGTTTATATTATCACTGTAAAATTACAAATTTCAATCTTTAGAGAAAACAAAGAATCACAAAAACAAATAACTAAAAATAATCATTACTTTACAATGTAACATTTTCTAAAATATGAAGGTACATTTAAAATGATTTTCCTTTTAATTCAAAATAAGGAAATTAAATTACCTAAAGAAATAAAATTACAAGTAAAAGAAAATTAAATCAAAAAGAGAAATAGACTTGATTTTGATCAGTGTGTATCTTTAAAAAACTCACTAATTTTTCTTGGTTTCCTCTGCATTTCTGACAGAACATTAGGGCTTGTTAGTAAAATTAATAGGTATGTACATACAACAAAACATAATTCTTTCAGTCACTTATGTGCTGCAAAGAGAAAATTCTAGAATTTTAAAATCTGAGAGTTTTTTTCTTGCATAGCAATACTTAAAGGCCTAGTACAATATAATAGATTTGGATAAATTCTCTCACACATTTGAAAGCATCTACGGCTGATTTGGAAAATTTCTTCAATGGAATAATTCTAAGATTTTTACAATTTTTATTTTTGTTAAAACTCACATAATTACATTAGAAAGTCACTAACATGTATTGGAATAGATTGGAATAGAGCGACATAAGAAGATAAAATAATTCGTTAAAAGCAATAATTGTTTAAGGAATCTATTGCGCATCTAAGTATTTGAATAGCCTAAAAATGGGATAAAAGTAATGAAAATGTGATAAGTTTTATAATAATCTTCTTTTCTTTCAGTCTCATATTTATGTCTATTTCTATGCAAAGAGCCAAGATGGAGATCCTCCTTCTTGTATAAGCCTTCTCAGCGTTCTCAAAATTCTCTTTAACGAAAAAAATGGCCATGAGCCTCTACATACCTAATGTGTGGTGACTTCTATCCCCAGACGGCAACCCATGCGATTTTTGGTTTTGGGGGAATTTAAAACTTCTACCAGTCTTGAGAAATTAAAAACTATGCTGTTTCAAAACGTGTTCTCAGCATTTCCTCGGCACACTACGGTCAACTGTAGAACATGTTATCTTGAGATTTCAAGTAGTAGCTAAAAAGGATAGCCGTCATATTGTTCATGTCTTGTTGTAAGAAATTTTAGAAACTAGGTTACATTTTGGCTATGTGGTCTCTAGTGGAGAAAATTTAAACTAATTTCTGTGTATTTGCTCAAACAAATCCCCATACCTTCATTGTGTCATATGCAACATTTCGTAACCTTCTAAATAGTAGTTTCGACTGTATGCAACTTTAAAATATTGAAGTTTAATTGTGAACATACTGTATTCATTAAATGAAGATATAAATAAAGATGCTGTAGATGCAAAAATATAAGTCCTACTAAAGCATTAAAAATATTACATAACTTTATTTAGTACTATAGTCGCCCAAGTAGCTGCTTAAATGTTTTTACCCATTTATTTCTCCCACACTTACACTATCGAATTTGAAAGCTTTTTCATTATAATCATCAAAACTGAATATTTAACTCTATTTGTCACATAAGGCCATTGAATCTTTCCCACAATGACTTTGAAAGTATTTGATAAATTGTTTGAGTTATAGTTTGATATTTCGGAGTATAAAAATGTTATATGTATTTTGTATACTACCCATGCAAGTTTCGTATAAACTAAACAGTTTGAAAACTTGATACAAACCAATTTAGAGAATTTAATATAACAGTATAAACACTGAACGTGTAAAACAATGAGACAAGTTTTTTAAACTTTTCTCTTAAAATGAATTTAATAGACTGCTAATAAATACCTTACCATCATAACTTTCTCCGCAAAGATAAGTTAGACATAAGTCAAATTCTGTTAAATTATCATTAAAATATTTTTTTACAAATTTTCACTAATCTATGGGATAGTAACAATTTGTAAGGAAGACTCTTTAATGTTGTTAATTTATTCGTGCCAACGAAAATAATAGAATAAGAGTTTAACTCTTTACGTTTCCAGTAAAATCGTTGTTGTTTCCTAGAGTTAATCAATTTAATTCCACACAATTAAAAACTGTAAGAATTAGCCGCATTTAATATTGGCAAAAATATTACATATGCGGAACCAGATACTAAAATAATACAAATCAAAATAAAGACAAGGAAATAGCATGTGAAAAAGTTGAATTGCCACGATTTGCGCTTTAGCTCCCAGTTTGCTAGATATCCTGTTCTAAAGCAAACTACTTTATTGATATCT
>CM063501.1:151656148-151663648 GCA_032207245.1 Pardosa pseudoannulata
TATATATATATATATATATATATATATATATATATATATATATATATATATATATATATATATATATATATATATATATATTTTTTTTTTTTTTTTGCCATATATTTATATATATATATATATGTATATATATATATATATATAATATATATATATATATATATATATATATATAATATATACATATATATATATATATATATACATATATATATATACAATATATATATGTATGCCTTTATAAATATATAACAAAAAGATATTTTTTTCTATGTAAACATATTTGATTGTTATTAATCCTTACGTTTTATTCTTTTATTTTAAATAGCTATAAGAGAGTATTTTAGGCTTTTCTTTTAAAGTAAAACTATATAAAAAATACGAAATTTCAAATGCAAATGCAAGACAAACACAACACAAAATTTCGTGTTCAAAGTTATCAAATGACTTTGCACAGAAAATATTTTTAAAAAATTAGATTTAACTTTAGGATTATCCTTTAATGTAATCTAAGAAAGAAAGAAGAGGCAGGAAGTTAAATATTTATCTTAGATTAATGTAAAGAAACAAAATTTGTTATATTGTAGCTATTGTTATGTTATGAAATACCAGTTCTATTCTAAAAAGGAAATTTTAACATAATAAACGATGATGGTATATTATTGTTCCCCGAGATGCATAGAACTATGCATAGAAATAGGGAATTAATCAAAAAGTTTAATGTTAACTGATGGGTAAATAAGTGACACAAAATTCTATGTTTTGAATAGTTTATATCTAAATACAGTAGAACCTCTATTGTCCGAATCTCGATTAATCAAAACTATCCTTTATCCGAAGTCGGTTTCTTCTTCACTTTTTTTTTTTACTTTCCACTATCATCCAAATTTTTCTCTTTACAAACATGTATTTTTAAAGATTTATTTTTTCTCACATTCCTTTTGTATGTAAGTTATCCATTCCAAACTACGATTGCAGATAAATATTTTGAAATTTCCTATTTTAGAATTCCTTTTAGCAAGCACAATACTCGGTATGAGTGTACTCATCCACTTTCAAACGTCCCTGTTCTAAACAAAAACACAGCATATTTCAAAATTTCGAAGGTCATACTTGCAATTCCCAGAACAATCGAATGTTATTGCACCAATGACGATTCTACATATTAAACTAAATGATTATTGATGAATTCTCGATTATCCGAAGTAGGTTCGGTCCCAGTTACTTCGGATAATCAAAGTTCTACAGTAATGGCTTTAACTTTAAATATTGTATATATTTTTACAGTACATAATAGCTTTTCATGAAATATCCTTCAATGGAAAAAGTTCTACTCATTGATACCAGAGTTAACGAGTTCCAATCCCATGACTATTACGGATGATTATATGGATAAACTCTTTGAACTCTCTCTCCGTTTTAATTCTTTGATGCGATACAATAGAATTATAAATGACCCCTGACTGCCAGGCATATAACCCAAAGTTTGCATATTTTTCTCCCCCCCAGTCTCTTTTTTCCCCGTTAATATAATTCTACAAATTCAAAATCAAATAGATTAACAACGAAATGTTTCGCGTTATCCAGCAACGAGTAGCGTTCGTTAATGAGTTTTAAAGACCCCTTGGGAAAACACCTGAAAATGTTTACCATGAGTCCTCTGTTTACCTCTGTAAAAAGGATCGAGCTGTTGCGATTTTCTAAATCCATTGATTTGTGAATTGGCTGGTCATTTTGGGTAAGGCGTAGCATGGGTTCAGATAAATACAGCCTTCTTGATGTTGTAACAGTTAGTACATGTTTTAAGTATTTAAAAAAACAAAGTTCATTTATTTACAAGAGATCATTGGTTAACGTTGCTGGTGGATGTTTCTCTCATCCGCTACAGGAAAAATCAAGCAAAATCATACAGCAAAGTCAGGGTATATCTCCAAGAGAGAAATTACCTATCCGTTGCACGAGTTCAGACGGGAGTTCCTCCCACTTCTTCCTTCTCCGCCAGAAAACTTCGGTTTTAGGGGAGATCCACCCCCTATCGACCTTCATTCTTTGTAAAGCCAAAGAGTCCTTGGCGCCTAGCAGACTCGGTCACACAAATCACCTTTCCTTTCTTTGTCGGTGCTTTCCCAAACACCATGCTTAACACTTCCAAGAAGACCATTACTGGCACAACACTGCCGTTTCCAACTGTTCGGCGTTTGCAATGTTCGGCGTTTTACAATGCACAATACTTCGCTTTTACAAACGCAGGCCTTAAACATCTACAGAGACGGACGCGACGCTTACAGCCGCTGTCAACATTACCCACGGCTATTAGCAGTCGCGCTTCTTGAGGGGAAGGAAATATTCACAGATGGCCTCAGCTATTGTGGACCGAAAAGTCTTAGCTATCGTGGGCTATTATGGGAACGTTAAACAATAGGTTTTAGTCTTATTACCAATCTTGTCTTAAAAAGTAGACCATAGTGTTCGAATCCAATACCATGATATAACTGATCAAGGTATTTAGAACTCGAAATAAATTACAAACTTCATTTATTTATTCTATAAACTAACAAAACATTGACAATTACAGATTAAACGATAATAGTATTCATACCATAATAAATTTTACAAGGTTTCAATTTTATTATTTATGTACCTTTCCCCAATTTTTCTCTATACTTTGATTTGAAAATGTTTTTATTCCTAATGTCTTCCTCCACAATAGTAATAGAAATGTTTTGCCGAAAATTTCGTTACACGTTTCCGTTCCATAATTTTTCTACAGCTGTGAAAATGACATAGTAAAATACACACACACACACACACACACACACACACACACATATATATATATATATATATATATATATATATATATATATATATATATATATATATATATATATATATATATATATATATATATATATATATATATATATATGCAAGTACGAGTGGTTAAGGCCATATAATTTGATTTCATATATATATTTTTTTTATTGTATATCCTATATGGCTATACTATTTAGATATCATATATATCTTTTCATTTTGCGCCGACAGGCGTGGAGGATGTTAACAGCCCAATTTACCATCTATAAGTGTCGTTTTTGGAGTGGCTACCTAAGCAAATTTCTGTTGTTTACTTCCGCTTCAGCTTCTTTACTCTGTATAGTTCTCTGTATAGGGTGTGTATATCTCCTATTACGTTATAGTTAATGAGTTCCAACTATTTTTATTTATAACTCGCTTAATGTTTCAACCTCCATTTTTATAACCTGACACACACGCACACACACACACACACACACACACACCACATATCTTATATATATAGTTCTCTGTATATATATATATATCTCCTATATACGTTATAGTTATATGAGTTCCACCTATTTATATATAACTGTAATATATATATATATATTTAAACCTGACATATATATATACACACACACACACACACACACACACACACATATATATATATATATATATATATATATATATATATATATATATATATATAACAATATCTTCTACCACATTACACTTATTTACTGTTTGTTATCGTGCATGCACATGAAATGGGTGCAAACTGGGCCCCAAAAAACAAACATAGGGCTACACCTCACAGGAGTTACAATTAATCTTTTAAAGATATAAATGGTTCTTTAGCCAAAGAACATAATGCCTTATCAGACCTCCTAGCCTGCGCTGTTTTAAAGAAAATATTTCTAATATTTTGGGGCAACTAGTCGGTAGGAATTTGATACGAAAAATAAAAGTTTTGATGGATTGCAAAATAGAATTGTTGCTTTCTCTCTGTATCATCTCCGCACATTTCTAAACCGACTCTTTTGTTCACAAAAGTGACCTAAGCGTGAACAATTGGTCTTGAAAACAACGCTCTAATAAAGCATTACAGTAAAATTTGCTCTGGACTATAATTCTTTGGGATTCCCGAGTTCATAACTATAGTATGCATGTGACGACTTACTATAATGAACAAAGAGTGGAATTCTTTGGTCATTGTGGTTTTTAGACTAGCTTACCCAGAGTATCTTTCCTGTACCTGTCCTTTCAGATGGACAAAACGCTGAGTGTTATATCGAAGACACTAAAAATATAGTTTCTAGCCTCTCCACGCACCGCCGTCTCATTATATCGACTAAACTTGAGTAATTATTAATTTTAATGTATGATTTCAAATTTAACGAATTATTACAAGAAAATTCTAAGAAATCCCTGTTTTGTTTTTCAGTTTCGTAACCACTGTCTTATGCTTTTCTACTCCACTCCAATATATATTACTCAAGATAATTTGTGGATGTTATAGCTTTGATATGTTACTGTTTATTTATTTTATACAATTATATCAACTTATCTTCAAACCAAGTTTCATTAAACTATGTTTTGGAGATTTGGAGGTAATCTATGAAATCTGAATTTTAAATACAGCCAATATACATTGCACACTTTCACAGCTAGTGAGATTTTATGGTTGAGCATATAGTTAAATTGTACTCCATATTTAACTAGAAAGTATCTTCAATTTTAATAGTTTATTACTAGGTGATATTAGACATTACACACACACACACACACACACACATATATATATATATATATATATATATATATATATATATATATATATATATATATATATATGTGTGTGTGTGTGTGTTTGTGTGTGTGTGTGTTTAAGTGAGCTGAAAATATTCTCTTGTTGACAAATCATGCCAATTTTATTCTAATTTATTATTCTATATTTGTTATACTATAAAAAACGCCATGACAAAGAATTTTTTATCGGTTTGGAAAACATTTCAATCAATGTAAGATTTATTCCAGCAAACTAATCGAAAGACTTTTAACAATAATTTTGCTATTTCTAAAGTGTTTCCTCTTGGAAATAATCATATCGATTTCGTGAGCAAAGTTAGAGTACTTTCGTCAATAAAAACTTAAAAAAAAATATTTCTGTCAAACCTGATATTGAAGAAAATTTCAAACTACATTTTTTTTATCCCCTGGATTAGATATGTAAAAAAAATCTTCCCAGTCAAACAAATATCGATTTTTAATATTTCATTTGAGTGTACAGCTTTTGTTGTTATACAAATCTTATGTCAGAAAGACTTTGATTGCTATTATATTTTTTCTTCACAAAATCATTTTAAAGACATTCTTTATTAGCTATTCGATATCGGTTGAGGTTTTGATACAAATATAACTGCCTTAAAAACATAACAGTTAAATATATTTTAATCAATTAATCTACGGTAGACACTATTTTAGAAACGGTTCCAAAATAATAGTGTCTCACTGAGCATACACTTAACACCTCTGATTGGCTGGTTGCCTTACTTCCTTATGGCACTATATAAGCGAATGTAAAAAAGTTTAGGCGGCATAGCCTAAAAGACACATTATCTCAATAAACTCCTAATTTTTATTTTCAAAATTTTCAGATAGAATCAATCAATCAATCTGGTTCAACATAATTCTATGGCTCCAGTTAGAGATTTGTAACTCTAAGTATAAAAATGATAATGAGCGGAAAATAAACATCTCAAAGATGAAAGAAAGAGAAAGAAGGGTAGATTCGTGAGTTCATAACACAAAAATGTAGAGAGCAGAAAGTTTTGGGTTTAGCCATTTGAATATCCTTCCTATGACTATTGGATCGTAGAGCTGCAGTAACCGATTCTTCATTCTGAAAGTATAGCCACACAAACAATGCCGTTTCTGGGGATGTCAACGTGCAGCGACTGGGTTGGTGCTTCTGATTCCTGATACGTTTGGCTGATTGGCGCCATTTGTTGGCCGCTTTTTTTTTATTTTAACCACTTGCTTGTTACTCCCGACCTGAGTTCTGGCAAAAGGTAAATCCATGTATCTGTTCCTTGAAACCTTTACTCTCCAACGCAGAATATGTAATTTATCATTTTCCCAATTAAGGATGGCACATTCTCGAGTAAAGTTCAGCAGTTTTTAGCAAATTGTTGTATTTATCGGATGATGTAAAGGATTTGTAAAATTTAATTCAATATAAGGGACATGGAATTCGTGACAGTTGATACAGGTGATAATCTAGTTGTATTAGTTTATTATTTTTATCTTGCAAACTATGTCATTTGGTTTATTTTACTATAATTTATGAAAAAATTACTGCAATCAGTTAATATTTCCCATGTATGATAAAATACTGAATATAGTAACTATTTCGTTGAAAATTTTGTATTTTTTAAAATTATCCCTTTATAATATTTTGATGATAATAATAAAAAAAAAATTAAGACAAAAATCCATTTTTGTCACGATTTTCTCAAATATAACCAACAGGCAATGGGTTAATCTCTTAAATTTATATTAAGTGTTTTTATGAAAAAAAATGATGAAAAAATCTATCATCTCTTTTCTACTAACTTTCTCAATAAAAAGTAAGTCATTATTATATGAAATAGTTTTTTTCTAGTCATATACTTTTATTATTCATATAGGAATCAAATATAGTTATCAAACATATAGTTATCAAAGACAAATAAGTTTAGAAATTTTCAGGTAGTTGACGAAACAATAACTAACGTTTTAGATGTAGGCACACACGCGTATATAGAAGTTAAATAAAATAGTTAAAAAGAGGATAAATGGAAAACGCTCAAATATATCTAAAAAAATAAAATGGTACAAATTTATTTGTAAACAAATAATTGTGTTACATACAGACACAAACACGTATATAAATAAATAAATAAATAAATAAATATATGTATACATATGTATATATATATATATATATATATATATATATATATATATATATATATATATATATATATATATATATATATATATATATATATATATATATATATATATTATAAATTATTATAATATTATATATATGTAAAAATGTCTAATTCTATATATATAAAAAATTTTTTCTTATATTATATATATAAAAATGGAATGTCTTCGTCTTCCCTTTTTTAATAAATATTTTGTTGTTATTCACACCACAGCTGTCGTCATGTGTGAGTCTTTTCTTGATCTTTCACTTAAAATGCTAATGTAAATATTTTTCAGATTAAATCCTCTTTATTCCTCATAATTCTAAAACAAAAGAGTGATATCTCACGAGCAGACAAATAGTTGATCTATTTTGTCTTTTTTGTTAGGCTACAATTTTAACAGAAAGTGTGATTTGTTTTAAGTCATTCAGCTTTGAATTTAATAGTGTTTTATAAAAAAATGCAATGGTAATTATTTACATATAGAACAATATTCTGATAGGCTTTTTAACTTTTATTTTCTTCATTTAATACCCGTTTATATTCCGGGTATTTAGTTGTGGTAGTAAATAGTATTCTGCGCCTAACACACACCTTGAGATTTAGCACAAAAATGTGAGAAAATCAGAGCATTTTACACTTTTTAACATAGCATGTTTGTTTAGGAGAATAAGTTTAGATTCTATTCTATTCTTTGTGTCTACTTTATTCTATT
>CM063501.1:151666148-151703648 GCA_032207245.1 Pardosa pseudoannulata
TAAACTATCATTTCATTCAAATTAAAGGTCTTTGTTTACACATTTTGCGAAATTCATTCTTTAAATCAATAACAACATCTTCTTTCCTCTACTGCTATCATAACGGTTATCATGAATATGAATATTTCGCAGATGCAAAGGGGATTTCCCTATTAATAAACAATATTTTCGACGTCAGACATTGTTCTGCATTGTCGATTGCAAAAGTCAGTTTTAACTTGCATAGTAAGGGAATGTAATCACTCAGATGGAAAGATTGCCTGGAAATGCAGAATATTTAATCTTGGGTGATTAAAATTAGTCGTTGGCACATGAATTGACTCTTGGTTTAATTGGTTGTAATGTATAATAATGAAGTAAAAGTCGTTATCGTTGGAAACATATTTTTAAAATTCACTTCTTTCTCTTATTATTCTCTTTGATGTTATCGGATTTTGTCTTATCACAATTTACATTTCCTGACAGAATAAAACCTTTGTTGTAAAAGTATAAAAATATGAAAGGAAAATCAGCATTGTTAAATCCTAAATTAAATAAATTTTGAAAACTTTACATATTCCTACTGTAGTTTTCAGAGTAATAGGTGATACATAATACAATATAAAGGTATTCTATTATTATAACTACCTAACATCATAAAAATTATTAATATTTGGTATATGAAGCAATGCATTAAATCGTAAATTATACACTCTAAAAAAACATTGAATCTACTAGCAAAATATATTTTGAAGTATAAAAGTAAGAAAATAAATTTTTATATTAAATAGAAGTTTAAGGAATAAAAATTAACATTTTTATTCCTTGATATAAAATTATATTAATACAAGCTATAAATTCTGTTTTATTGAATAAAAATTCATATTTTGTTTCAATTTTCTACTTTCAACATTGTAAGTGTCACGTCCATCTCTGTCAGTTTTTAGGACGAGCCGTTTGTAAAAGCGAAATAAAGTACATTGTAAAACCCCGAACAATTGGAACCGACAATGTGGTACCAGTAATGGTATACTTGACTTCCGGGAAGTTTCAAGCGGGGTGTTTATAAAAGTGAACTAAAGTATATTGTAAAACGCCGAACAATTGAAACCGACAGTGTGGTGCCAGTAATGGTATTCTTGACTTCTGGGAAGTATCAAGCGGGGCGTTTGTAAAAGTGAACTAAAGTATATTGTAAAACGCCGAACAATTGAAACCGACAGTGTGGTGCCAGTAATGGTATTCTTGACTTCTGGGAAGTATCAAGCGGGGCGTTTGTAAAAGTGAACTAAAGTATACTGTAAAACGCCGAACAATTGAAAACGACAGTGTGGTGCCAGTAATGGTATTCTTGACTTCCCGGAAGTATCAGGAGTGGCTTTTGTGAACTCACCGATCAGGTGTCAAGGTCTCTCCGGCTACCCCAAGGACGAAGGTTAAAAGGACCGAAGTTTCCTGAAGAAAGAAGAAGCTGGAGGCACTCCCGTCTGAACTTTTGAGTCGGAAAGGTAGTTTCTTCCTTGAGAGATATGCACTCACTTTGGATGAAAGTAGTATAAACCAGTGACTTTTCATAAATGATTTTTGTAAATAAATCAACTTTTTGTTTACACTTAAACATTAACGGACGACTTTAGTTCTTGCATCATCAAGGTTGCTTTATTTCTACCCATGCTACGTCATACATAAAATGACTAGGGAATTGACTAGCCAACGGAAATAGAAAATCACAACCGTTCGGCGATGATATACAAACCGTATTGTAAATTTTTAGATATTACAATATCACATACACTTACACTTTTCATTTGTAGATTAGACTATGCTTAAATTTGATATAAAAATTGTGTTTCTAAGAGATATTTTTCAAAATTAGAGCCACAGTAACTCAGTCTGCAAAGACGGAGAGCTTATTACCGGGGAGTTGAAGAGTGAGCTGTTTAAGGAACTGCCATGTTCATTAATATCGATTGGGGTAGATATGCTAGCAATGTCCTATAAGTGTAAACGATACCTCATAAGGTGGCAGATTTTTCTGATTGGTATCTGTTTCTAAATTATTAGGATATACTTTGGTGGTCACAAAGTCCACCAAGTTCTCTAACGTTACTTCGTGGGTTCAGGGCCAAGCTTGGGGGGGGGGTCTTCTGCTTGGTGTCTGCTTCTAAATTATGCGGACCCAGCGGGGGTAATGCTAATTGCTTCCGTAACATATCCTTAGCTACATGTGCTCTTCGGGTGGTGCTAAATGAGTTATAGGTTCGAAGCCTTGTGAAGGCGTTAGTATAATGTCTGTATCACCTGCTGCATTAGGAGGAATGAAAAGGTACGATATGCATTAAAACGTTAAGTAATTTACAATTTCTACCATATTTTATACAAATCACTTTTTATCTGAACATTTTCAGGCAGTGCTTATCACATTTAGTACATTATGGAATTTAATACTTCTACCTAGATTATTTTCTCTTCTTTTGTTTCTGCAGCAAAACACTTTTACAAACTATGGCCGTAATGGTTAGGGCGGTGATCTTCTATTCCGAAGATCATGAGTTCGAAAACCACACTAGCATGGATATTCGTAGCCGTTCAGAATTGACTTTAGGTAGTACGTCCCGGGCTAATAACCCCTTACAAAAAGTAGACCGTAGCACTTCAAATCAATCAGAAAATCATTGCCGCAGATGATAACATCTTGCAATTTTCAATGGTTTCTTTAAACGTGAAACACTAAGTCATTTGAAAACTATATCACTAAGATATGTATTGTATCAATTGCAAAATGATATAAATTATAAAAATATGACACGTTGAAAATTTGAGAACAGTTTTTATCAGGTACATTTTTGTACCGTCTTTTTGTACTAATTCCTTTTTACATATTCAGTGCTACTATTTATACTATTATCGCACTGTCATTCCCACTCCGGCAAATCCGCTTAAATTTCCATTACTAGAGTATTTTGTGCATCTCGGCCATCTCACAAAAGACTGCTAAAATTTTTAAAAAATACCAACGGCTTTCCATTTTTAAGAAGAATCTTTAAAATCCCACTGGAGCAAAGGATGTATTTTGAGTATTTCATTTTCTACGTCATGTTTTAAGACATTTGTAAACCTAGCAATCACTATTAAATTGACAGTACGTGAGAAAAAAAACTATTAAATCATGTTGCCTTTTATGATTATAGAAATTAAATATATAATTCTTGAATATTTAAAAACAGTTTTAAATATAATTTAGTAAATGTTTTTATATTTCTTGTTTTCAGATATAAGCTTCAGATACTTTCGAAATATTGCTGTCAAGTGAATTAAATTCTGTAATATAGATGTTAACAAACCTTTTCGTACTTCGTTCATTTTTCTAAAGAGAGGAAATCATGAAATAAAAAATATGGGTGATATGGCAGCACATTTTGGATTAAAAATTTTAAACAGTTATATAATTATTTCAGATAAATAGGTACAATCTTACGTAGAATAATATTAGAGGAATTCTCTGCAATCATGAAATTTACAAGAAATATACCGTGTTTGTCAAAAGTGACTGAGACACTTAAAATATGTTCGTGGGCAAATGGTTCTCCAAGTTCAGAAACGTTTACCTCTGAGGGTGCCAGGCTATGACTGGGGAACTTCAGCTTGGTTCCTTTACAAAGATGGTTGCAGATTAAGAAGAAGATTACGATGAAAGATTACGAAGATGGTCCCTTTACCCTGATACGAAAACCCACCTCAGATAAGACGTTTTATCACCCTTGTACTGCTAGTGAAACGAAATGTGCATCTCTTCGTCTTAAATCGTGTGGCCTCTGATTTGCGTGCTAGGGACGTCCAGTTGGCACTGGCAGGAAACAACACCAACAAGAAGAAATTGATGTTTTTAAAGTTATAAATACATTCTGTAGGCTAATTAAAAAAGATTATCAGCTTCTATCTGTACAAGATTAGCCATGAACAGGAGTTACTGTACCACGGCCATTATAAGAGATTGACTTTTGCTCTCACCTTTCTTGCCAGAATGGAGGTGGATGGTGCTTGATCATGGAAAATCTTATGGGGAGACGAGGCCTACATTTACCTGAATGGAACTGTGAATACCCATCACTTCCGAATTTGGGATGACAAATCAACACATGCAGTCACAGCAATTCACTTACATTCACCAAAATTAACTGTTTGGCATGGTTCACAGCTGAATTTATCGGAGATCTTTTTTCTATGAGAACATTATCCCGACAGGACAGGAAACCTGTCCTGTTACCGGAGAGAAATATCGCCGCATGTTGAATAGCTTTGTCATTCGGGCATTTCAGCAAAAACAATGCCTGGGGGAAATCATTTTCTTGTAAGATGGAGCCCCTCAATTGGTTGCTGTACGGACGCAACAGCTGCTACGACAGAATTTCACAACACAAAGAGTCATTAGCCGCTACTTTCCAACTGCATGGCAAACTCGGTCGCCTGATCTTATCCCATGCAACTTCTGGCTATGGGTTTACCTTAAATCCAAGGTCTATCAAGGAGTGGTCAAGGACCTGGCTACGCTGAATCATAACATATCACTGACTGTACGGGGGATTCCTGCAGACATGTTACTTTCTGCTGTTGTGCATACTGTGCACAGAATGCAATATGTGGTCCACAACAACGGAAGCCACATTGAACCTCATTTGAATGCAAAATAAAAGGTAATTTCCGTATTGATTTGCGTTTGTTAACACTCTATTTTCTATTACACAGCGCCAAATATTCCATTAGCGGTGACTTTTGGAACTAATTTGTTTTTTTTTTCCGGAATCCTCCGTCTCCCCTCTTGTTTAATCTTCCTACAAAATGTGGCTTCATTCTCGCAAATAGATCGCGCTACAAAAACACTGTGAGCTCTGTCAGTTTAATTATGGCCGACCAATATATATATATATATATATATATATATATATATATATATATATATATATATATATATATATATATATATATATATGAGACGGACTTCTCGATGGGGGGTTGCAGTCATGGATATAAAAATGATACCGTTTCAGCTAAAGATAACGGTGAATGACGGGTTCCCACTGCATCATAGGGACAGGACAAACTGAATTGTTAGCTAGCATGAAGTTCTATGTACAAGACACGTAAAACCTGGGTCAACATGTGTGGGAAAATATCTCGAAAAATCTGTCTCCGCTAGAGTGTATCTCCTTTTTATTTGGAAATTTCCTAAATTGTCCGCTAGGGCCGTGTAGGTTTATAATTGGCCCTTTCTCTGAGGGCTTAACCTGTAGCCCCAGTGGTCAATTTAGGTTAGGGGTAAATAGGGGAATGGAAAATGACGCGGGAATTTTTACACTTGATTTAAGTTTTGAAAACCCGTGAGAATTTTCCTTACACACACATATATATATATATAAATATAAATATATATATATATATATATATATATATATATATATATATATATATATATATATATATATATATATATATATATATATATATATATATATATATATATTTATATATCCAGAAAGGGTGAGAAAAGCGATAGAGAGGGATAAATGTACATAACCTAACTTAAGTTGGAAATTGAAATTGGAATATAGAATGATTTTTAATCCAATTGCAGTATAAGGTATTTGCTCTGTACCATTTTATTGAGATTTGTCCCATTTTGAGGCTTACTTTCACTTCAAGATATTTAGTTTGGAAATTTTCTACGCATTTTCTTTGAAGAAATCTGATTTTTTTTTTCGAAAACTGGCATTTGACTCACCATTTTTTTCAAAAGCTGAAAATTTATGTTTTGGTACCCCTTAAATCTTCGCTTTTGTGTAATAGTTTTTCCAGTAAAATTTCACTTTTTTGCAAGGAGAAAAAGTATTTCTTCTTATATTTGTTTCTGGTAATCTCTAGCGCTTCATGCGTCATCAATCAATTCCAACTGTCACATGTACCACTTCATCTTCTTCAAAATATGCTGTCTATGTTTATGGTTTTATAATTTTAATGTTAATTCTTTATTTTATCTTTTTTCTTGTACCTAACTTATAGCTTTTTCTTAAATTAAACCCCGTATTTTCTAAATATTCTCTTTGTGCTTCGAATACTTTCAAGTTCTTATATATATATATATATATATATATATATATATATATATATATATATATATATATATATATATATATATATATATATATATATATATATATATATATATATATATATATATATATATATATATATATATATATATATATATATATATATATATATATATATATATATATATATATATATATATATATATATATATTATATATATATATATATATATATATATATATATAAATGTCCAGTAGTTTTATAATTATTATATATATATATATATATATATATATATATATATATATATATATCATTCAATAAAATCTATCTAATTTTACACAACATACTCAACCATACATAGTGGTAAAAATAAAAATTCTGAAATTACAAAAATATATTTTCAAAGGCAAAATATTCCACGCCAAGTTCAATCAAAATATCTTTCTTATACGATATTAATCTTAAAATTTCTTAAATCGGAATAATACACTAGTGAAAAGTAAAAGAAATATTTGTAACAATATCGCCGCCATTTAACTTCTTCCACAATTGAAGAAAAAAATAATTAAATGCTTAGAAGAGCATTCTATTCAACGTCTCGCCGATCCATAAATCTGAAATATAACTTCTTTTGAGTAATACCCTTGATGGCTTTAAGCATTCCACTGGAAATGAGGAACACATTTAGCCAGGCACTTATGAATTATAAATCATTCTCAAACACGCCATCATTTTGAACTTGTTAGTGGGAAATTTTAATGAAATGAATATTTAAAGCCCTTCACACTTGCTTCATCAGCGTTTCGACGCAGAAACGTAAGTGGAAATTTGTGAGTGAACCTTCATCTCTATTGAATGGTGCCTAATGTCTTGCGTAAAATGCGGAACATCATTTCATGTTACGCAGAGCGTTATTGTAATTATTTATGAGAAGAAAAATTAGGAGAAGAGAAGTAAAGAAAGGAGATAAGATCAAGGTTAAAAAATGAATCAAAATAACACAAGCGTATTCTCTCAGTGACCTAGCAACTCAACCATATGAATAAAATAATAAATAAGATTTTTACTGTATTGTTAAAACTTGATGTTTAATAAAGTTCCCATTTCATAATTTCAATTAAATTAATTAATAAAAATTGCAATCCTCTGTATAACAATAGACTAAATTATCTGTCTGTCTGTCCTCGAATTTATGAAGCGGTTAGAACTGGAAAGAGGCATCCATATTTGTTTCTTGATGAAATAGGGTTAGCAACGTTTGGAATCCACTCCTTCCCTCCTTTTCGTGTTTTGATTGCCATTATTTGAAGCCCTATTTTCTACTAACTAAATTTATCAAATTATCACATAATGAATAGGTAAAAATACCAATTTTTTCTAAATCTATGAAGTTATTCCTGTAATCATCTCATTTAATCATTTCTTATTTTAAATTATGTAAATGTAGTCTGCATTTTTTTCATACGTTTTATTCCTGAAATTAGATATTAAGTAAATAATATTATTTTATATTTGGCTTAAATAATAGACTATGTACATATGTGAGGATTTTAAATTTAATCATCGATTACACAGGCCTGCGATGAAAAAAATACAAGGGATGTGACATCTAAACTTAACGTATTTTTTAGTACTGATTTTGAAAAGAATCATTAAAAATGTCTATCACGTCACATTTTTTTGAAAAATTGAATTTTATGTGGTTTTTTATGAATATTTCTCACGTATTTTGCTTTCATATTTTCCTTCGTGTTTTGACATTTTACCGTGATAAAACCCTCAAAATTACCCTTCTGTGGTAAACTACAACAGAGCAGTTAGTATTTTAGGGCTTTTAAAGCTTCAATGTTGATCCAGATCACCAATTAGACAGATTCCTGGAAGCGCGCGAGCCTTTTTCGAAAACTGGCATTTGACTCACCATTATTTTCAAAAGCTGAAAATTTATGTTTTGGTACCCCTTAAATCTTCGCTTTTGTGTAATAGTTTTTCCAGTAAAATTTCGATTTTTTGCAAGGAGAAAAAGTATTTCTTCTTATATTTTTTTCTGGTAATCTCTAGCGCTTCATGCGTCATCAATCAATTCCAACTGTCACATGTACCACTTCATCTTCTTCAAAATATGCTGTCTATGTTTATGGTTTTATAATTTTAATGTTAATTTTTTATCTTATCTTTTCTCTTGTACCTAACTTATAGCTTTTTCTTAAATTAAACCCCGTATTTTCTAAATATTCTCTTTGTGCTTTGAATACTTTCAAGTTCTTATATATATATATATATATATATATATATATATATATATATATATATATATATATATATATATATATATATATATATATATATATATATATATATATATATATATATATATATATATATATATATATATATATAATAGGGGTTAGTAGGGGTTATAATGTCCAGTAGTTTTATAATTATTTTGATGGATTATATATATATATATATATATATATATATATATATATATATATATATATATATATATATCATTCAATAAAATCTATCTAATTTTACACAACATACTCAACCATACATAGTGGTAAAAATAAAAATTCTGAAATTACAAAAATATATTTTCAAAGGCAAAATATTCCACGCCAAGTTCAATCAAAATATCTTTCTTATACGATATTAATCTTAAAATTTCTTAGATCGGAATTATACTCTAATGAAAAGTAAAAGAAATATTTGTAACAATATCGCCGCCATTTAACTTCTTCCACAATTGAAGAAAAAAATAATTAAATGCTTAGAAGAGCATCCTATTCAACGTCTCGCCGATCCATATATCTGAAATATAACTTCTTTTGAGTAATACCCTTGATGGTTTTAAGCATTCCACTGGAAATGAGGAACACATTTAGCCAGGCACTTATGAATTATAAATCATTCTCAAACACACCATCGTTTTGAACTTGTTAGTGGGAAATTTTAATGAAATGAATATTTAAAGCCCTTCACACTTGCTTCATCAGCGTTTCGACGCAGAAACGTAAGTGGAAATTAGTGAGTGAACCTTCATCTCTATTGAATGGTGCCTAATGCCTTGCGTAAAATGCGGAACATCATTTCATGTTACGCTGAGAGTTATTGTAATTATTTATGAGAAGAAAAATTAGGAGAATAGCAGTAAAGAAAGGAGATAAAATTAAAGATTGAGAATGAATAAAAATAACACCACAAGCGAATTCTTTTCTTGACCCAGCAAGTCAACCATATGAATGAAATTTTAAATAAGGTTTTTACTAGACTGCTAAAGCGTGATGTTTAATAAAGATACCATTTCATAATTTCAATTAAATTAATTAATAAAAATTGCAATCCTCTGTATAACAATAGACTAAATTATCTGTCTGTCTGTCCTCGAATTTATGAAGCGGTTAGAACTGGAAAGAGGCATCCATATTTGTTTCTTGATGAAATAGGGTTAGCAACGTTTGGAATCCACTCCTTCCCTCCTTTTCGTGTTTTGATTGCCATTATTTGAAGCCCTATTTTCTACTAACTAAATTTATCAAATTATCACATAATGAATAGGTAAAAATACCAATTTTTTCTAAATCTATGAAGTTATTCCTGTAATCATCTCATTTAATCATTTCTTATTTTAAATTATGTAAATATCGTCTGCATTTTTTTTCATACTTTTCATCACCGAACCTAGATATTACGTAAATAATATTATTTTATATTTATCTTAAATAATTGATTACGTACTTATGTGATAATTTTAAATTTTATCATCGATTATTGTTTGTTGCAATGAAAATTTTAGGGTGTAATAGAAATGATAGTTTCATTCATTTACTTCCATTAATTACTGTGGCAAAATTTTTTTTGAAGAACTTGACGATAATTTTGACGTGGCTAAATAAACTTTGAATTATCTTTCTAAATTAATTGAACGTGATTCTAAACTGCATTAACAGTATCGCGAAACTTTAGAGGAAAATGAAGATAAATATATCATCGAACGTGTACCAGATATTTTTCAGACCAAGAAATAAACCATTTTTTCCTGCTTTATACGGTACTTTACAATTCTGGAAAATTAAAATTTTTTCCGATCCCGTCATATGACGGTCCATGTACTAGTTATATTATAATTAATAAAATGACCGCTATTTTGGTATCATGTTTTCTTCAGTTTCGAACAGAAGATGATCGTAAATTTTTATTATATTCATATTTTTCACTTGTATAAACTGTTTACGAATTTTGTAAATTCAGAATTGTTCACAAATATCGCGTAAATATATATTTTTCAAAGTTTTTTTAAAAGACATATGAATTTGTGTAATTTTTCTTTTTCGCCATTGTTTATTTTAGGAACTTTTAAGTTATTAGTAGTTTTGTTATTGTTCCGTCCAGTAGCCATGATACTCGATCAACGGCAACAATTGCTTAATATTTTTGTTTGCTTAATAGTTACCGTTGAGCGTAGCACCATCTAAAAAAATACAATAGAGCTGAGAGCGCGGAACGGGGAGATTAAATCGGATATATACTCTGTTTGTTCTTGATGTTTCTTAAAAGTGAATGGTTTGGATGATGTTTGGAGTGAAAATATTCAACGTCATTGTAGTAAGTAAATTCTTAATTCCTTTAATCCTAAATCTTATTGGGTTTTCATTTTCCCAAAGCTGATCCAATCCATATACGTTTAATTCTATTTGATTGTGTTTATGTATTATGTATCTCCTCCTTTCATATTGTTCTTACCTATTGTACTGTGTTAAAATCTTAAGTGTTAGTAGTCATGTCGCGAAGTAAAATTTTGTTCCCAACATTTTATGGTATACGACCCTTCAGACCAGTTTGAATGTGAGGAGGCACTGCTTTAGTGCAGCCTTGTTTTGTCACCTTTTAACCCTCCCGTTTTCTGTGGTCAAGAGGCATTGTAAGGTCCCCTTTAGGGTTACTCTAAGGAATGTCTCTGATGCTACAGGACACTGCTGTCGAGTCCACAACATTAAAATTCTATATGACTCTTCTGTTAGTTTTGGCCAAAGGTGCGTATATGATGCTGAGTATTTTCTTAAAATCTTATTTGCTTTTTGTACAATTTATCAGCTTTAATTGCAGCATTTTATATAAATCGGAAAAAAAATACAAAGATAAATTTATCTTGGTCAATAACTTTTTAAGCTAATTATTATTATTCTAAATATCAAGTTCAATAGATAATAAAAGTCGACAAACTTTAAACAGCAGAAACTGTTACTTTTATAATCTCTTTTTACGTATTGGACAAATTTTGTAATAAAAATAATACATGGTTAAAATTACCAAAATAACTTTATTGTTCAATAGTTAATTATATAATATAATAATATATGCCCAATTTACCCTTTTCTTTCATTAAAATTAATTTAAAAAGGTTGTCTTGTTATAATAAATATAGAATTAATGTTCAATATAACATGATAATATTCTAAGGCTTAAGACAGGAATAAAAATTAATGATAAATATTGAATATATAGTCTAAAAACATTTCATTGACAATTACAAATCTTCATCATAGATTGAATACACTGAATTCAGAATAACTTTTATTTATTATGTTTATGCCTAAATGTAATGAAGAAGAAAATAAAAATTATCTTTATACATAGCATATCGAATTTGACAAAAAACCTATAAAGATAAAATATCTGTTGGCTGCCACTTAATAAAAGTTTTGCAAATAAAAACTAATTAAAGAAACACTATGTGATTTCAAAATCTTCAAACATCCAACTAACAAGCAAAAACTTATATTTCGCTTCAACTGCTTTGAGTTATTGGATTATTGTGCTTCTATTGGCTCAATCTAAAGTGGATTTCCACTGAGTTCAGCTTCAAGTAAAAAGAAACACAAGAGAATCCGTTGAAACGGAAGAAATAAATTTTTAAAGGAAGCTTTCTTTAAATATTGTTTACTCTGACCTAAAACTTTTAAAGGGGTTGGAAGATTTGAAAGTCAAACGCTAGCTAGCAGTAGACGACTGACAGACAGAGGAATTCACGGCTACTGGAGGGAAGTCGTTATTAGTTTTAAAATAAGCATAAGAGAGATCTTTTTAAAGTTTTTGTATAGAAGTTAAATTAACGTCAAACGATAATCAGCTGTTTTTAAATTTCAGGTGAAAATTTTCAGTCTTAAAAGGTAATTAACAAATATATTCGTTACAGCTACGGAAAGAACGGATGTGTATATAACATATTACCATGTAAAGTTTCTAATTAATTTAAAAGATGTATTTTAAATTACTTAGACACAAGCATTTTAGAAACTTCTTTTGTAGCTATAAAAATAGGAACAGCGTTCAAGAAGAGTTTGATAGCGTTATAATATTAGAGACTGGAATAAAAATTAATCTTAAAATAGTGATAATATACCTTGAAATTTATGAAGGTAAATTAAGAGGTTTTCCATTAAAGATATTCTGTATCTTTGGAAGAATCCATGATTATATAAACAACATTAATCTTCTTTTCTCTACCTTAAAGTTTACTCAAAACAAAGCATATTATTTAATTTATAATGTTCCAAAAAGAAAAGTATTAATTATAAAGTATATGAATGTATATGGATAAAGTATATGGATATATTTTCAGTTAATAAAATTTTATATGAAAACAAATTAAATGAACAGAATGTGATTTCTTAAACTTGAAACATTCAACTAACAAACAAAAAGTAATATTTCACGTTCCTCAATCCTCAAACTAAAGAAGATATCCACTGAATTCAGCTTCAAGTAAAAAGAAACCTAAGAGACTCTGTTGAAACGAAATAAATAAATTTTTAAAGAAAGCTTCCTCTAAATATTGTTTACTCTGACTTAAAACTTTTAAAGGGGTTCCAAGATTAAAAAGTCACACTCTACCTATCAGTAGACGACTGACAGACAGAAGTATTCACGGTTACTAGAGGGAAGTTGTTATCAGTTTTAAATTACGCATAGGAGGGATGTTTTTAAATGTTTTTGTATAGAAGTTAAATTAACCTCAAAGTATAATCAGCTATATTTAAATTTCAGGTGAAAATTTTCAGTCTTAAAAGGTAATTAACAAATATATTCGGTACAGCTACAGAAAGAACGGGTGTTTGTAATTATAATATATTACCATATAAAGTTTCTAAGTAATTTAAAAGATGTATTTTAAATGACTTAGACACAAGCAAGAATTTTAGAAAGTTATTTTGACTATAAAAATAGATACAATGTTAGAAAAGAGCTTGATAGCTTTATAATATTAGAGACAGGAATAAAAGGTAATCTTGAAATAGTGAAAATATACATTGAAAATTATGAAGGTAAGATAAGAGGTTTTACATTAAAGATATTCTCTAACTTTCGGAAGTAACCATGATTATATAAACATCTTTAATTTTATTTTCTCTATCTTGAAGTTTACTCAGTAAAAAAGCATATAAATTAATTTATAATGTTCTGAAATGAAAGGCATTAATTCTAATATATATGGATGGATTTCCAAATTTTATATAAAACACTAATTAAATAAACAAAATGTGATTTCGTAAATTTCAAACATTCAACTAACAAGCAAAAACTAATATTTCACTTCAAATTATATGAGTTCTTGAATTATTGTGCTTCTATTGGCTGAATCTAAAGTGGATTTCCACTGAATTCAGCTTCGAGTAAAAAGAAACACAAGAGACTCTCTTAAAAAGATAGAAAGAAAATTTTAAAGGAAGCTCTATCTAAATTTTGTTTACACTGATTTAAAACTTTTAAAAGGTTAACCCTCCGAGTGGAAGACACTGAGTGAAAAAAGTCTCCAAAAATACGCTAAAGTTTCATTATGTCAGTAAGCAAAGTGTTCTATGATTTTTTACTTCACCCTTTGTCGACTAGATTGGAATACGGTTGACCCACCCTCGCTACTGTCCCTTTACTTTCGGTTATAAATAGATATATAAATAGACATTATAGATTGTTAATTTTTAAGACACATAACTCTCGTCCAGTCTTAAAGATCATCCCATAAGAAATAATGTGTTCTAAAAGTACAAATAAAAATATTCTTTAAGAGAATGATTTATATCTTTTTTTACGAAAGTGATCCAAACTATTTAAGAGGTGCAATTAGAGATACATCTGTTACCGCAAACGAAATACTTCGAAACAGAGATTCACAAAGCCATGAAAAGCTATCAGCGTCTTTGTGCCTCAGGGAGTAGGTGTGCAGTTCCTAAACAATTGACCTGACCCTCCTACCTCAAAACTCCATGGGGGAAAATACTGGCTGAAATGTACAATACATCCATTTTTGGAACGTTTTTGGAGGTCGAAAATTGTACGTGACAACCCTTTGAAGACATGATCGGTTTGGCGGAATTGTACGTGCGAACCGCTTGAAGGGTTAAATACTTAAAAGTTAGGACCTAGATAGTAGAAAACAACTGAAAGGCAGAAGAACTAATGGTTACTAGAAATAAACTTTTATAAGTTTTAAAATATGCATAGGCGAAAAGTTTTAAATCTTTTTGTATAGAAGTTCAATTAAGGTCAAAGTAAAATCAGCTATTTTTAAATTTCGGATAAAAAATTTCTGTCTTAAAAGGTAACTAACAAATACACTCAGTACAGCTACGGAAATAAAGGAAGTTTGTATAATATAATACCATGTAAAGTATCTAATTTAAAAGATGTATTTTATATTACTTAGAATCAAGCAAGTATTTTAGAAAGTTGTTTTGTAACTATAAAAATAGAAACATTGTTCAAAAAGATCTTAACAGCTTTATAATATTAGAGACAGGAATAAAAATTAATCTTGAAATACTGAAAATATACATTGAAAATTATGAGGGTAAATTAAGAGATTTTTCATCAAAGATAGTCTCTATCTTTCGAAAGTAACCATGATTATATAAACATCTTTAATGTTCTTTTCTCTTCCCAAAATTTTACTCAAAATGTAAGAAAATGGATTAATTTATAATATTCCGAAATGAAAGGCATTAATTCTAAAATATAGAGATGTATTTACACTTAATAAAACTTTATGCTAAAAACTAATTAAATAAACAGACGTGATTTCCTAAACTTCAAACATTCAACTAACAAGCAAAAACTAATATTTCACGTCAACCACTATGAGTTCTTGAATTATTGTCCTTCGATTGGCTCAATCGAAAGTGGATTTTTACTGAATTCAGCTTCGAGTTAAAAGAAACACAAGAGACTCTCTTAAAACGGTACAAAGAAAATTTTAAAGGAAGCCCCATCTAAATATTGGTTGCACTGATTTAAAACTTTTAAAATGGTTTAAATATTTAAAGGTCAGACGCTAACTAGCAGAAAACAATTGACAGACAGAAGATTTCAGGTTACTAGAAATATATTTTTAAGTTTTAAAATACGAATAGGCGAAAAGTTTTAAATATTTTTGTATAGAAGTTAAGTTAACGTCAAAGTATTTTTAAATTTCGGATAAAAATTTTCACTCTTAAAAGGTAATTAACAAATACATTCAGTACAGCTACGAAAAGAGAAGGAGTTTGTATAATATATTACCATGTACAGTGTCTAAGTAATTTGAAAGATGTATTTTAAATTACTTAGACACAAGGTATTTTAGAAAGTTGTTTTGCTGATATAAAAATAAAACTAATGTTTAACAAGGACATAATATCGTTCTAATGTTAGAGATAAGACAAAAATTAGTTTTGAAATAGTCAAAATACACTCTGAAAATTTTGATATTAATATTAGCACCGCGAGGATTTTGGTAAACATAAAACAGCGGGATTAGTCAAACTTACCCCGTTACGTTGTTTATATTTTCTGAACAATAGATATTCTTTTAAAATGAAATAATTCAAATGTAGGCCAAAAACAAGTCTATGTGTACCAATGCATTAGCAAGCTGAAAAAAGGAGAGATAATTTCACATAAATATTACAGAGGCAATTATACGATTCAGAATTATAAAACCTCCATATACTAGAGCATATGAAATAAACAGCAACTCCCTGCACATCGGTTATCAAAGCCCAAGAATCATGCAGAGAACAATATAAGCTAGATAAGATGTTCCGGGAGGGAGTATCCAACATTTTAGATTGCTTTATTAAAAGAAATCACCCCACTAGATCTATATAGTACTTAGTTCTCTGACACCAGAATTCTACCAAACACTATTTCCTTCATTTCTTGCGTTGTTTTGCAGCTACACTAACATACCTTTCGACGATAACCAGTTAATATTATGCCACTTTTAGGAGCAAGATCTTGCCATTCAGCCTCAGAGTCGTAGAGAGTTTAAGCACTTTTCCGAACGAAGACCAAACGAGTAGCGGACTAATCTTGCACTCAGAATACATGGGTTTGACTGACATGAATGATACTGGTATTGTACGGTGATAAATGTACAATACCAACATGGATGTTCATAGCCATTCGTAATCAACTTTAAGTACTAGGTCCGGATCTCATTAGTTCTGTTGCTAAATAGTACACTGTAGAACCTAAAATCAAACCAAACTTCCTTTATTTGTGAGAAAATGGTTATAAATTCAAGCAATTAAACCTTAATCGTTCTCGTGATCAAGAATGGTAGTCTATTTAACGCAGAGCTGTGGAGATATAACACGACGCTGTGGAGAAGTTATATGGGGTGATAAGAATTTCCGGAATGGAGTGTCCAACATGTTAGATAGCTTCATTAAAACAAATCTCACCAACAAATCTATATGCTACTTCGTGCTCTGACCCCCAAATTCTACCAAAATCTTTTACATCATTTCTTGCTCTAAAAGACCCTCCGGTGATGGCCAGTGGATATTGTGCCACTTTTAGGAGTGATATTCTGCCATTCAGCCTCTGAGTCGTAGGGCATTTTAAGCTCTTTGCTGAACGAAGACCAAACGGGTAGGACATTGATGTTCGGTTCCCAGAAATTCATAGGTTTCGATTCATGGTATAGGTTTGGATTCATGGTATGGATGATACTGACATTGAACACTGATTCATGGTTAAATACTGACATGGATGTTCACGGCCATTCATAATCATCTTTAAGCAATAGGTCCCGGTCTCATTAGCACTCGTGTACCAAAAAATTACAACATAGCTCCAAACATACCTCCCTTTATCTGCTAGTAAATAGATATAGATTCCAGCAATTAAACCCTTAACATTTCTCGTGATACAGAATGTTAGTCTATCTGCAGCTGTGGAGACACCTCTTAATTATTAATTAGATCATCTTAGTAATTAATATGTAATCACTTTCCATTTTAAAAGAACAGAGATAATTTTCGGTTTGGGGAGATTTGCTCTAAGAGAACAGGTTTATTTTACTTTTCTACAATTTTTAAGATAAAATAATCCTTTGAAATATAAAGAATTCGTATATGAACTTATAACATAATTTTAAAAAGATTTGTTGTTGGGAACCACAGGGGGATATAGTTCCTTACAACACTGGCGATTTATTTTACTATGGTATTCACAGATATATTATAGCCATGTGAAATGAAGTTATATAATTATTTGCAGATTTGCAACTAGCGATTACATAGCCAAGACTATTTCCAGAGCAGAAGAGTCGAGACAGTTGGCTCGAACACATACTCTGAGAGCGCAAGATAAAGACCGTCGACGTTATGACTCTAAGAACCGAGTGGTGTCTTATAGCCCTGGAGACCTCGTATGGGTTTATACCCCGGTCCGAAAGGTCGGTCTTTCAGAGAAGCTCTTAAGGAGGTATTTTGGTCCCTATCAAATGTTGCGCCGTCTATCCGACGTTACCTATGAAGCGCAAGATTTCGATCCTGCCTCCCGAGAAAGAAAACTAAAAGACGTTGTCCATGTTTTACGTATGAAGCCGTACCATGATCCGACGAAGCAGACCGAAAGTGAAGATGGACGAAATCCAGGTGTCGTTCTTCCGGAAGAGAAGTCAAAAGAAATTTACAAGGGACCTTTGACACTCTCTAGATCTAAATAGCAGCGAGACGCTGCCTTTGTGAGTAAGGAGCAATGCCGCATAAAGAAACTTAGCCAACGAGCTCAGTGGCCGAATGGTCAAAGCACACGATCAAGGTCCGAAGATTGTGGGTTCGATGCTTGCCATGGCAGTTTATCCAAAGTACAGATTTTTAATTTAAAAATGTTATTTATAATTTCCTTATGTTCTTGAATATTCTAGATCTTTCTTTAATATGTAAATTAGTTATTTCTCGAATGTGCTGTTCGGGTGTAAAAGCTGATACCCACTAGTTGTAGGCAAGTTCCCAATCTTGTAAAGTTGCGAGTTGCTACTTAGCTTCAATAAATTCATCTGTTAAGTTAAACGGTGTGTTCATTCGAATCTTCGTGACAATATAAAGAATTCGTATATGAACTTATAACATAATTTTAAGAAGATTTTTTGTTGGGAACCACAGGGGGATATAGTTCCTTACAACACTGGCGATTTATTTTACTATGGCATTCACAGATATATTATAGCCATGTGAAATGAAGTTATATAATTATTTGCAGATTTATTTATTTACAAGTAGAATACTTAACAATCGGTAACTTAAAGCTTCTTTTCTCTCATTATAAGATAAAACATTCTTGACTTCACTGAGATACCTGTAAATCGTCCTTAAACAAAAGTTATCGGTCTCCTTAGTTCTCCTGCACCAAAATAGTAGACCATAGTGCTCCAAACCAACCAACCCAAGGAATTTATAATATATCACATACTTGTACTATTTTAGCATGCAATTTTGAGAAATGAATACAAACATATAGCTGTAAATGCATACTTAAGCTTTCATATGACAAACAATTTTCCTCAGTGCGTTCCCATAAAATAGAAACAAAAGAGATTTTTCTTTCATTGTAAAAGGTTTTCGTATGAATAATATTAAGAAATACCCAAGGATAGGACTGTAAGCAACTGTCTAACCAGATCAAGTAAAATTATTATAATCCCCCAGTCTTAGTGTATAAATTCCGAAATGACTGTTTAATGTTTCAGAAGAGTTATTTTTTTTAAATGTAGTGGAATAAAATAATTCTTGCTCCCACGGCACCGATCAATCTGAATCTAAAATTCGCTCCGAAACTTTTAAGCATGTCTGTAATTGCACCTCGTGATGCTAAAGCAATTTATATCCAACCGAGGAATGGTTATTTTCACAACTCCGTGTCAAATGGACAGCGATTACGGGAGATAAACGCGTGAAGTGGCACACGGTTGATTTCCTGGAATTTCTATTTGCCTTCTCGGTAAAAGGCGAAATTTGAGCAAATAATTTCTTACGTCTTCCGAGTGAAAATTTTTTACGAAAATTTTTCTCTCGGTTTTTATGAATTAAATTTATATGAATCAGAGGTTTTATGAATTTTTTCCTCGCTCTTTTACCATTTTATTATTATATTTTTAGAAGAAAATATAATTAAGTTTTTCTTCATGAACTAGCAAACTAATTTTCTTATATCTTAAGTATAGTTATATATAAAGCATTTTACTTTAATATGGAATTAAGTAAAAACGCTTGCAAACATAGGTACATATATACATCAAAATATTTTCTGTCAAAATATTTTGTAACTAAACTATAGCCCTTTATTTGACGGGATTACTAACTTGTTTTCTTGATATACCTAAATAAGTTAAGTGATACATGTGTAATTGTCCGGGACTTTATTTTCCTAGATTTTATCTTAAAAGTTTAGAGTTATCTCGAAAAGTTTTGGACACGGTAAAATATAAAACTAACAAAAAAAATTACTGACCGTATATTAGTTACAAAACTAATTTATCTTGTCATATTATGTGATAGGGCAGAGGTTTTAATATTGACAGTGATTATTTGGCGTTATATATGAATGATGCCAAAAATTTAGAAAATCGATTGCAAACCATGTGATTATGTATAAAAAACACAATCACAAAAATGTGACAAACTTCTTAATTTTCAAAGATATATAACTTAAACAGTAGATATTTATTAGTCCGTGAAATAGACTGCTACAGTTTTATGAAAGGAATTTGTTTTTAATATCAGTGATAAAATTTCCATTGCAACAAAAATAATCAATGATTAAATTTAAAGTTATCACATATATACCTAATCTATTATTTAAGCTAAATATAAAAGAAAATTATTCACGTAATATCAGTGATAAGACCTATGAAAATAAGCCAGAGGATATTTAAATGATTTTTAATAAGAAATGATTAAATGATATGGTTAAAATAATGGCGTCAGAAAGCTAGAAAAAATTGTTATTTTCATCTACTAATAATATGATAAATTGATAAATTTAATCGCCTTCTCTTAACCGGGAAAAATAGAGCGTGATATAATGGTATAAAATGCTCGAAAAGAGGGGAAGGGGTGGATTTCGAAAGTTGTTATAGGTCACAGTATTTTTCGATGTGATATGAAGCATATTTATGTCATTATTCAAAATTGGAACGATAGTTTAGGAGAAGATAAACTTTACTCGATTTGAATTTTGATAAAACTAACTCATCAAGAATCCAATATTGATGCCTCTATCCAATCCAGGTCCAACCTCTTCATAAATTCGATGACAGACGCACAGATAATTTAGGCTTTTATTATATAGGCGGTGTAATCGAAAATTCATTTTCTCTATATTTTAGAGTCTTAACAATTTTATGTAACTGCATTATAAATTACGATAGTCATAATACAATTCAAATTTAAAGAATTGGAATATTGATGTTTAATTGAAAAATTATTTTAATGGAAAGATCTCTTTCCCCTTACGAGTGAGTAAAATTATATAATTAGGATATTTAATGCAGGGTTTATTGAAGACCTGGAGGTAGAGTTCTAAATACATATAAGGGAACTTCAAACAAAACACTCAGCCTCAAAAAAGGGCATCACGAGTTCAAATAAGGCATGATAAGAGAACTGTCAATCACAACAGCAAACCATTATAGCTACCAAGGTACCGCTGATCTAAGATAGTTACGTAATGCTCGAAGATTAATGTGGTACAACCCAGTAAGGACCAAACTGTAGAAAGGTAAGCTTATGACTATCAGGAAGAAATTAGAGAAAAGATCATTCAGGTATCCCGGTTGTGTGAAACTCGTACACACCTAAAGGAGTTTTGCCCCGGATAAAAGATAATTATGAAATAAAAATTCAGATTATATAAATGAAATCCAATTAAAAAAATTAAAAAATCATTCATTCAGTCATTAAGAATTTCTCAGCAATTATACTGATTACACCACTCCTAATAAAGAACATCCAAAGGCTATTAAAAGTTTATTAAATAAAATAGAGATAAAAAGTTCATAACCAGTAATTATGTTATTAAAAGGATTAATAAATATATATCATCAAGAAGAATAATTATTTGGAATAAAATTTGGTATATGTTAAAATAAAATAGGGGTGTAGAATTTCAAATGAGATAAACATTACAGAAAGTTCATGTTTAAAGAAGGTGATTCAAGAAACTAACAATGAACTGTTTTAACAATAAGAATGAATCCAAAAGAATAGGTACTTCAATTTTATGTAATCTGCGAAATCATTTGCGTTGGTTTACATCTATATACATACATACATACATACATACATACATACATATATATATATATATATATATATATATATATATATATATATATATATATATATATATATATATATATATATATATATATATATATATAGATATATATATATATATATATATATATATATATATATATATATATATATAAGTGTGTGTGTGTGTGTGTTTTGGTCTGTTACGAGAATTTCTATTAACCCCCACCCACCCTTTGATGCGGTTATCGGAGATAGGTTTTTCAGGATGAGATAGGTTCAGGACTGAAGACCAGGCAAAATGTTGAAATGAAAATCCTCCATATAATCTTAATGGCGGCGGACTCACGATTGTATCTTACACAGGTAAAACTCAAGAGCGCCTCTGTTTCAGGAAGAGAAAGTTCCTTTTGATAAGAATAAATTTTAAATGAACGTTTCATTATTGACTTGTTAAAATTGGACTGGCAAAAAGACAAACAATGACAGATAGAGTATAGAAATCACCAGTTATTTGTTTGCGGGGAAAATTAACAACTGGATTAGACAATCTAATGAAAGGTTTTTGACTAATCTCAGGACTGAAGACCAGGCAAAATGTTGAAATAAAAATCTTTTAATCTTAATGGTGGTGGACTCCAGAAAGAATCTTACACAGGTAAAAGTCAAACGAGTTCTGTTTGAGGGAGGGAAAGTTCCTTCGATGGCTTTTAATAAGAAAAATTTTTAAAGCAACGTTTCCTTTTTGACTTGTTAAAATTGAACTGGCGAAAGGCATCACAAGTTTTTTTTTCGGGGAAAATTAACAATTGGATTAGATAATGGAAAGAAAGGAGCATACATAACCATTACTAATGGAATTTGAGATACGTATGTAAGTATGAAAAAAGTGCGTGAATACCAATGATTTATATAATTGACTTAATCTGTATTTCAGGGAAAGTTAAGATTATTAACAGGAGGATATGAATTGAGAGAATTATGAAAAACATTAAGGACAATAATTTTTTGATAAATTATGCTCCCACACATATGTGCGCAGGTGTGAGTGTGTATGTATAATTGTATATATTTTTGTATGTACATACATAGCACAATAGTTTTTAGAATACTTCAAAGATTCATTGGATTATGTGTTAATAATTATTCTATTAATTAAATTATTCATGTGTTCTAGGAATCTACACATTTATTGTTGGATTGAATATTATCTATTCATTTTGCTACATGGAATATAGTTATTAAAATGAACTGTATATGTTAGGCATTATATATGATTTAATTGTTAATATATACATGGTGGTTATGTAAATTGTTGCATACATTCTATAGGAGACATTTATTTTCTGGATGGTATTAATGAATACCTCAACTAATACTGGATTCACCTGTTCTCCAGGAGAACTGCATATTGTTATAAAACATTATTTTAGGGCATGATTACATATATGTCTGTTTAATCAATCAATATTGTTATTTTTATCACAATATGTAGTGTGTACAGAATCACCTGAGTTCTTTTCTGTCTTTCGGCCTAAAACTGAATTTTCTCTCTAATATTTTAAGTATGAAAGGGAATTCACAGCATAATGATTTTGAAATAGTTTATATTTAAATAAACACATTTTTTTACAGCTCCTTGTTAAATGGAAGAGTTTATAGGTGTATAATTTGGTAAATCTACTTTAGTAGTGATGCAATACAAATTCATTTATCTAAAGAAAAAAAACAGAGTAACTTGTGTTGCCTTTACTTGGAATAAAAAACATTAGTCATTCAAGTCATAATCTGAATAATTCTGTAACAAGTTTTAAATATTATTTTTCAAATACTAACGAAAAAAGTGTTTCCCCACACCAATTTAAATTATCATAACCGAGAGTTCTTTTGTTAAAAGTATAATTTTCTAAAGGATATTTTAAGGATACTAATTTCCTTTTTTATCTATATACTCAATAAAGGAAATATGATAATCGTGAGAGATTTACAAACTCATAGTGTCTAAAATCCTATCGAAAATCCTATAGAAAAAGAAAAAAACTGTAAGTAATATAAGCTAAAATCTACCTCGAATTCCAAAAAAACTGCGTGGTGTCAAAAGAATTCCTACCTCTTATTTCATAAATGGAACTTTTATAATTTAAAAAGAATCGTATTTACATACACACAAACAATCCTTTCTATTTATGTAGCTTACAAATAACAGTCTAGTTTAGCAAGAGTTGAATATTAATCTTATAAAATGATGAAATACTATGTATCTATCTATATCTATCTATCTATCTATCTAACTATCTATCTATCATCTATCTATCTATCTATCTATATCTATCTATCTATCTATCTATCTATCTATCTATCTATCTATCTATCTCTCTCTCTCTCTCTCTCTCTATCTATCTATCTATATATATATATATATATATATATATATATATATATGTATATATAATTAATATTAATTGAACTGAGATAAACGCATTAATTGTTAACATTTATCCTCTGCATATTAAGAATGAAACTTATAAATAAAGCTGCAAAGAAACTATTTCCCAGTGTAAATCCAATTATCGTAATCCTTTGTATAATTTGAAGCATAATTATATATATGTAAATGTCTGCTTAATCTTTAACTGGAGTTATTATCTTTAAAAAAAATGCAATAGGATAAAATGATTCTGTTCCCTCGGCACCAATCATAGGGAAGCTGAAATTTATCCGGAAGCTTTTAAATATGATCGTAATTACGCTGCGGGATGCTAAAGCAGTTTATAACCAGAGAGGCAATGATTATTTTCACGGGTCCGTGTCAAATGGACAGTCATTACGGAAGATAAACACGTGAACTGGTGTACGCTTCAGTTGCTGGTATTTACATTTGTCTGTTGGCTAACAGGATAATATTAACCAAATATTTGTGATGATATACAAAAGAAGTTGTACGGAGAACTGTACAAAAGACGAATATTTATTAGTGGATGTCTGGTACTTTACATTAATAAAAATGCACTATTGTACACACATAGAGATAAAGAACTGTATGCTGTTTTATACGCATAAAAAATAATGAAAATTATCAAAAATCATTAACAACTTCGATTCTCTAAAATACTTCGATTCTATTTCAATTAATCTATTTCAAAATAGGTAAACTTTACAAAAACCAAACATAATTTACATTTTTGTTAATTATGTTCTATAAATATTTACAGTTAAATTAAATATTACTTATTCAGTGACCATAAAACAATATAATATAATTAATTGTTCTATTAAATTTATATTTTGTTCACTGTTTATAAAATATATATATAGGTCTTTTTGTTACAGAATTTATCAGTTACATAGAGAAAATAGTAGTTTTATCAAAGTTTTAATTCAAATAAGTAAATTCACACACACTTCTTTCTTCATACAGTTGTCTATTTGCTAACAGGGTAATGTTAATTAAATATTTTTGATGATAAATGAAAGACGTTTTAAGGAAGATAATTGTACAAAGGAAGAAGTTTTTATTAGTAGATGTTTAGTTCTTTAAATTAATAAAAATGTAATATTTTACACACATATCAAGATATTGAACTGTATGCTATTATATACACATATCAATTAAAGATTTTTAAATAGAGCATTAAAACCATCGAAAAATTGGATTCCGTTTCTATTAATCAGTTTAAAAACAAGTAAATTTTACTAAATGAAACATAATTTTTATTTTTTGTTAATTATGCTCTATAAATATTTACTGTTATATTAAATATTAAGTATTCAGTGAAAATAAAAGAATATAATATAATATTTAATTTTTATACTAAATTTATAAGCTGTTTTTTTAAATGATTATAATTTTTTCATCACAAATTTTAGCCGTTATTAAGAGAAAGTATTACATTTTTATTCAATCCTTGTTTTTAATTCATATAGGTAAATTCACACAAATACTCTTCTTTCTTCATATAGTTTAAGAATCCCTCAAATTCAGAAATAGTTGAATGTTATCTATAAAAGAATTAATTTTCAGAACATTAGATAAATTTAATGGAACTAATGTAAACATCAATCAATCTTATTAATCATTCGAATATCAATATTAAACTACTGTGTCGTGTCACTAGAAATTATTTCCCAATGCAATGCAAATTTTCATCATCGTCTATATATTTAAGTGCATAAAAACATACCCAAAATGATTCTTCAATCGTTCATAGGAGTTATTATCTTTAAAAAAATGCAGTAGGATAAAATAATGTTCCCCCGGCACCAATCATAGGGAAGCTGAAATTTATCCGGAAGCTTTTAAATATGATCGTAATTATGCTGCGGGATGCTAAAGCAGTTTATAACCAGAGAGGCAATGATTATTTTCATGGCTCCGTGTCAAATGGACAGTCATTGCTTAAGATAAACACGTGAACTGGTATACGCTTCAGTTACTGGTATTTACATTTGTCTGTTGGCTAACAAGGAAATATTAATCAAATATTTTTGATGATAAACGAAAGAATTTGTACGGAGAAATCTACAGACTACGAATATTTATTATTGGACGTTTGCTATATTACATTAATAAAAATGTACCATTGTGCACACATAGAGATAAAGAACTGTATGCTGTTTTATACACATAAAATATAATGAAAGTTATCAAAAATAATTAACAACTTCGATTCTCTAAAATACTTCGATTATTTTTCAATTAGTCTAAATATTTCAAAATAGGTAAACTTTACAAAAACCAAACATAATTTACATTTTTGTTAATTATGTTCTAAAAATATTTACAGTTAAACTAAATATTACTTATTCACTGACCGTTAGACAATATAATATAATAAAGTTTTCTATTAAATTTATATTATGTTCTCTTTCACTGTTTATAAAATCTGTATAGGTCTTTTTATTATAAAAATTACCAGTTACATAGAGAAAATAGTACAGTTTTATGAAAGTTTAATTCAAATAAGTAAATTCTCACACTCTTCTTTCTTCATAGTGTTGTCTAAGAGGGTACTGTTAATTAAATGTTTTTGATCATAAATGAAAGAAGTTTTAAGGAAGAGAATTGTACAAAGGACGAATATTTATTAGTAGATGTTTAGTACTTTACAGTAATAAAAATGTAATATTTTACACACATATCAATATATCGAACTGTATGCTATTATATACACGTAAAAAATAAATATTTTTAAAAAGAGCATTAAAACCATCGAATATTTGATTCTGTTTCTATTAATCTGTTTAAAAACAAGTAAATTTTACTAAATGAAACATAATTTTTATTTTTTGTTAATTATGCTCTATAAATATTTACTGTTATATTAAATATTAAGTATTCAGTGACAATAAAAGAATATAATATAATATTTAATTTTTATACTAAATTTATAAGCTGTTTTTTTAAATGATTATAATTTTTTCATTACAAATTTTAGCCGTTATTAAGAGAAAATAGTATATTTTTATTCAAACCTAGTTTTTAATTCAGATAGGTAAATTCATGCAAATACACTTCTTTCTTCATACAGTTTAAGAGTCCCTCAAATTCAGAAAGAGTTGAATGTTATCTATAAAAGAATTAATTTTCAGAACATTAGGTAAATTTAATGGAACTAATGTAGACATCAATCAATCTTATTAATCATTCGAATATTAATATTAAACTACTGTGTCGTGTCACTAGAAATTATTTCCCAATGCAATGCAAATTTTCATCATTGTCTATATATTTAAGTGCATAAAAACATACCCAAAATGATTCTTCAATCGTTCATAGGAGTTATTATCTTTAAAAAAATGCAGTAGGATAAAATAATGTTCCCCCGGCACCAATCATAGGGAAGCTGAAATTTATCCGGAAAAAAATAATTCTGCAAAGAAACTATTTCTCAGTGTAAATCCAATTATCGTAATCCTTTGTATAATTTGAAGCATAATTATATATATGTAAATGTCTGCTTAATCTTTAACTGGAGTTATTATCTTTAAAAAAATGCAGTAGGATAAAATAATGTTCCCCCGGCACCAATCATAGGGAAGCTGAAATTTATCCGGAAGCTTTTAAATATGATCGTAATTATGCTGCGTGATGCTAAAGCAGTTTATAACCAGAGAGGCAATGATTATTTTCATGGATCAGTGTCAAATGGACAGTCATTGCGGAAGATAAACACGTGAACTAGTATACGCTTCAGTTGCTGGTATTTACATTTGTCACTTGGCTAACAAGGTAATGTTAGTTAAATATTTTTGATCATATATGAAAGAAGTTTTACGGAGAAGAACTTTATGAAGGACAAATATTTATTCGTGGATGTTTAGTGCTTTGCATTAATAAAAATGTAATATTTTACACACATATCAAGATAATGAACTGTATGCTATTATATACACATAAAAAATTATGATCTTTAAAAAGAGCATTAAAAACATCGAAAACTTCGATTCTGTTTCAAGTAATCTATTTAAAAGTGAGTAATTTTACAAAATTAAACATAGTTTTTATTTTTTGTTAATTAGGCTCAAATATATTTACAGTTATATTAAATATTAAGCATTCAGTGACCACAAAATAATATAATATATTTAATTTTTTATACTAAATTTATATGCTGTTCTTTTAAATGATTATAAATTTTATATATTTTTTATTATAAATTTCCGCCGTTATAAAGAGAAAATAATATATTTTTGTTCAGTTATAAGTTTTTAAATCAAATAGGCAAATTTACACTCTTTTTCATATGGTTAAACACTCTTTTTCATATGGTTAAGAATCACTCAGATTTAGGAAGATTTGTATATTATCTATAAAAGAATTGATTTTCAGAATATCAGATAAGTTTAATGGAACAAATATAAACTTTAATCAATCTTATTAATCATCCGAATATCAATATTAAACTACTGTGTCATGTCACTAGAAATTATTTCCTCATTGCAACAAATTGTCATCATCGTCTATATATTTTAGTGCATAAAAACATACCTAAAAGGATTCTTTTATGGGAGTTATTATCTTTAAAAATATGCAGTACGATAAAATAATACTGTTCTTTCGGAAGTCATCACCGCATAACTGAAATTTGATAGGAAGCTTTTAAATATGATCGCATTTATGCTGCGTGATGCAAAATCAATTTATATAAAGTGAGTCAATGATTATTTTCATGGATACATGTCAAATAAGGACAGTCATTACCAGAGATAAACTCGTAAAGTGGTACACGCTTCAGTTACTAGCATTTATATTTATATGCTGATAAATATTGCCGCATAAAGAAGCTTTACCCACTAGCTTAGTGGCTGAGTGGTCAGGGCATGAGATCCACACCCAAAGTTTGTGTGTTCGGAGCTCGCCATGGCGGTTTATCCAAAGTATGGTTTTTAAATTTAAAAATGTTATTTATTGTCGCCTTATGTTCTCGAACATTCTAGATCTTATGGAAATTAGTTATTTCTCAAATATTCTGTTCGGGTATAAAAGCTGATACCCACTAGTTGTAGGCAACATCTCGATCTTGTAAAGTTGCGAGTTGCTTTTTTTGCCTGAATAAATTCGTCTGTTAGGCTAAACGGTGTATTTATTCGAATCTTCGTGGCAATATTACTGAGCAATATTAATCAAATATTTCGATCATCTATCGAAATTGTAGGGGATGGGCAACATTCTACGGTAGACAAATATGTTTTAGGTGATGCTTGGTAATTTACTCTACTAAAGATGTCTTCTACAATAATAAGATATCTATAAAATGTTAATGTCCTTCTATAAAATGTAAGAAATATACATTCTTTGCGTTGGCTTAATCAGTTCTTAAGTACACGATAGTTATATATTTATCCAATTTTGGACATTTTTAACTTGTAAAGAGAATTGTTTAAATTTATTGATTAACCACTTGCCCGTGAAATATATTTAAGGAAATGGCGCCAAATGGACATTTTTTCTTTTTTAGTTTTGTTTGTTATTCTGATCAAAAAGTTAGAAATAGGTTGTTCATGAAGAAAAAAAACTTCTGAACGAATTAACTACTAACTTCAATATTTTCACTTATATCAAAAATGTTAATGGATTACAGTAATTTTTTATGAATGTGCAACAAAATAAATCAAATGATATAATATACCTGATAAATATAATAAACTAATACAACAATATTATTATTTACACAAATTGTCATGAATTTCTTACTATATTATTCAATATTATTAATCAATATTTCTTATTCAATATTATTATCTACACAAATTGTCATGAGATTCCTTTGAATTTCAGGAATCCGTTACAGTATCCGAGAAATAGCGAAAAATGGTGCGAAACTGCCGAGCAGGAAAATATCTCTATCTTTAGGGAAAATGGAAAATTAAATATTATGAAGTGGACAAACCAGTTTCGATTTTCGCGGAATTGAAATAAAGATTTTTTTTTGGGGTAAAATTGGCGAATTTGTTTTCCCGGACTCAGTTTGAGATAATTATTTTTTTTTTAATTTTTGAATATTATTTTTTTTTTTGTGTAAGCATTTTTAAATTTTTATTTTTTCCATTATTTTGTTTTATATTAGCTTTTTGTAAATGTTCTTTTACTTAGCCTAGAGTGGTCTCTCCGGAGTTTTTATATGGGCAAAGAATGCCATAGTACAATATTTTAGTGCAGGAGTTTATAAACATCTGATTGATCTTCCATTGGAGTTACACTGTTGGATAACGGGGTAAGATTAATGAATTATTTTTGATAATCTAGGACGGAAGTTGTTCTAAAGTGTATTTTATAGTAAAGAAATGTTTTTAATTGAATTTTTGGCACTCACACTAATAAATATTCAGTAAAAATACTTGGCTAAAATGCATTTTAAGGTTCACTTTCATTTTGATTATTTATTAATAATTATTATAGTCAAGTATGGAAATTTGCTTAGGTATGGCGACCCGAGATTTTTCGAAATGCAATTGTGTATAAAACTTTTGTATACAGTTTAAGTATTTAAGTACTGATCATTTATGCTTTTTGTATTATTTTTAGTGCTACTATAAAGTATGTACCCATATTTTTTAGTAATTTCCCGTATTTTTTAGAGAATTAAAAAAAATGGTACAATCTAAGTTTACATTTTATTTATACTGTCTATTTCTATTTTGATAAGAATAGATTATTCTCTTTATCGCTCTAATAGATACCTATCGTCGGCATTTTAATTGGCATGTTGGCATCATTGGAACCACAAATAATGGCCAATAAATAGAAAGCCACATTAAACAGCATTTTCACTCAATAGTGTATGCAAATATAGGAATAATCAAGTTTGCTTTAAAAAAATTGTTGAACGACTCGGTTCTATGAATCACTTCAATAGAAAAGATGCATCATTCACGTTTGTCAGGTCCGCCATGTTTTTTAGCGATCAACAGAAAAATACTTGTTTTGAAAAATCGCCAAGTAAAAAAAAAATGGCGGCGGTCACATGGCATATTTGAAACACAATTAACAAAACTAAACTTAAAAAAAAAAGCTCTAATATTACAAAAAATCTAACATGTGAGGAGGTTCACTTCATTCAATCAACTTTCTTAATATTACAAGTTAAAAGCATTACTACTTCCATTTTTATTTAGATCTATTGATCCACGAACCCTCTTGATTTTCTTGCTTAATTTTCATTTTTCTCCAAACTAAACCTAAGAATATCCTGATACTTTGTAATAATTTTTTAAAAAATTAAGAACTGAAATAACTAAACCCTCCATAACTATATTTCTATATCTCAGAAAATGTTAAGAACAAAAAAAAAATACAATCTGACCTAAGCGGCACCAAGAATAACCTGAAAAGTTTTTAACATTGTCCGGTACTGACGTCAGAAATAACCACCAAAAAACGCCAAGTTTTGTGAAAAAAAAAAATAAAATGTAAAAAAGCTGTAACCGAAACAAGCTTTTACACCCACTTGATATCAAAAACAAAACAGTGCAACAAAAGAAAAAAAAGAACTTACCCGCCAGAAACAGCTGTTTAATACACAATAGGACTAAGAAAGATTTTATACATTGGATACAGTGTAATCACTTATGGTCAATATAAATAAATACATTGCGGTGTCTTCATTTTTCTTTACTAGTGTGTTTGTAAATTCAATATAAGCTTGCATTTGTTTTATAATTGAAATTTAATTTTTTTACGTAACGTTTTTAGTGCTTTTTAGACCATTTATATATTAAATGTGTCTGTGTAATATTCAAGATTTTTTAACCGAAATATGCCAAATTTAGTAATATTTATTAAAAGTAAAACTTCTTTGTATAGTACACGTATCAGGTCATTCCATAGATGTTAATATAAAAGATGAGGAGTATTAGATATGATAATGTGACATGGTATATTGAAGTAAAAAGTCAGAAATACATCGAAGTATGTAAAAAAATATGAAATCTTTTGGTCTAAAAAGTCAAAATATACAACAAAATAATATAAAAATGAAATACAGTCGATTTTATGTTATCTTTTTAAATTTCGAGATGACAAGAGAAACTTTCATCAGATTAATTGGACACCCTCAGAAATCGAGGTTTTTACCAAACGCTATAATTAGCTAATATAACTTTATTTGATCATGAATTCCCATTTAGAAATTTTGCATATGATATTCTTGCTTTCTTCAACGCAATTAGTGGCGTTTTCAACCAAAAGTTGCATTCTGAATCACAGAATTTTCTAGTTTCTTCAAGTAAATAAATAAGATAAAATGCATTTAAATATTTAAATTGCCCTTTATTTTTCCCATTATTTAAAAAAACCTAAATCCTTGAGGGAATGAATAAGGATCAACGATAAATTTCTACGTTCCAAATCATACAACACATATTGTTCTGGTTAGAAACAAATATCTAATTCTTGTCAAAACCATAACACTGTAATTAAAAAAATTATTTTGCCCAATTTATTCTAATTTTTTACTAATTTTTCCTTCCTGAGTGTATTTATATGGACGTTCACTTATATAGTAAAAGTAACCTCTGTCAGAAACTCTGTTAGAGGATGCCTTTTAGTGTTTCAAATTGCACTTTATTTTATCTCATTATTTAAAAAAAACTAAATCTTTGAGCGAATGAATAAAGGTCAACCAAATATTCAAAACTAAGTCGCTACTTCCAAATTATACAACATATTTTGTTATAGTTAGAAGCTAATATCTAATTCTTGTCAAAACCATAACACCGTAATTAAAAAATTATTTTGCCTAATTTATGTTAATTTTTTATTGATTTTCTGTTCTTGATCGGTCTCATTTGGACTTAACCTTATATGGTAAAATTAACCTCTGTGAAAAACTCTTTTAGAGGATACCTTTTTCTGTTATCATTTCTATTTTTTAAATAATAAATTAGTGTCTTGATGAGACCCAATCTAAACTTAAAACCAGCAAGAGGAAAGGTATTGTGTCTGAGTAAACACTGTATAACACTTCGACATATACGTGTCTATTGTTTAATTATAGTGTCTAAAAATGCTGCAGAAAATGAAAATAAAAAGAGTACATGTAATAAAAGATAAAATCTACTTCGAATTCAAAAAAATTGCTAGGTATCAAAATAATTCCTACATCTTATTTCATAATTGGAGCTTTTATAATTTCAACATAATCGTATTTACACACACCCAATCATTCCTCTCTATTTAATTAGTTTACAAAAAACAGTCTTGTTTATCAAGAGTGAGTATTGTTCTTATAAAGTAATGAAATTTTATCTATCTATCTATCTATCTATCTATCTATCTATATATATATATACTAGCATATAGCCCGTCATATGACGGAATAAGTAAATTTTTCATTTTCTAAAATTGTAAAGTACTGTATGAAGCAGGTAAAAAATGATTTGTTTTTTGGCTGAGAATTATCAGGTACAAGCTCAATAACTTGTTTATCTTCATACTCCCCTAAAGTCTCTCGATATTGTGAATGCAGTTTAGAATCACATTGAATTCATTTAGAAAGATAATTTAAAGTCTTCTTAGCTACCTTAAAATTATCGTTAAGTTCTTCAGTTTTTTTTTGCCACGTTAATTAATGGAAGTAAAGGAATGACACTATCACCTTGGTAGGTATGGGCCTTGATTGCATGGGCCGAGCCCTCTAATCCGGAGATTTCTTTCAATAAACACAAAAATGAAGGCTAGCAGAAAAATTAACAGCTAAAAGGTGAAAGGACACATAAAAATAGACGAGAAGAAAGTTTAAGGATAGAAAAATGAAATGTTTATGGGGCCAGGGACATCCGTACAAAATACGTGAATTTAACATAATAAAAAGTTGAAAAAAATAGTAAAAATTTATTTTTAAAAAAATAAAACAACTTTAGGAATAGGAATTTATTTATATATTAAAAAAAAATATATTAAATTAATTACATTTAGAAAAATTTGGCAGCTTCGGGGACAGAACCGTTAACCCAAGGAGTACGACAAGCAAATGGGCAGACACTCTACTGAGCTTGCCATGCCTACAAATGGTGAAGAAACTAATTAGAATATATGAGGGTCGCGTACGTGATAGAATAGACAGCAGTGGCTTTTATATTGACAGTGATTATTTGGTGGTATATATGAATGATATCCAAATTGATAAATTTAATCTTTTGCTCTTAACAGGGAAGAATAAGGCTTGAAATAATACCATTAAACGTCCAAAAAGTGGTGATGGGGTGGATTTCGAAATCTCGGTGAATTTTGCTAACCCTAAGTCATAAAAAATCCAATATGGATTCCTGTACCCATTCCAGGTACAACCGCTTCATAAATTCACGGACAGACAACTTAGGCTATTATTATACAGGGGATTGAATTTGACACAGAATTAACGTAAACGTCAAAATGGCCACTTGACAAATCATTGGAAAAGCGTAGCCACTTAGTGGGGTTTCCCTCACTTTCAAAACTGTAATAAAGGCTACAATCAAGGTAAACCTCAAACACACTTAAAAATTTCACCGGCTGCATACAACTTGCAAAATCCTCCAAAAGTTGAACATCGTGACATTTCGGAAAAATAAACTGCAGCCAAACTATAATTATGCCCCTGTTCATTATGTGACATAATACTAAAATGATCCCAATTTTGTACCACATGAGTAACAATTTGTTTTCGAATGCCACTGCTAAAAGACTGTTTCAAACATAACATAAGAAAGCGATCGAAATAAACATGATCCATCCCCAACTATTGGAACGACAGTAAGGGGAACCCTTTTACCATTTATATTTAATAAATGTTGTTCCATTTTACAAGCAGGCTGACTAAAAATTATTCGTATAAAACTTTACTCTCTTTGAATTTTCCTAACCCTGATTGATCAAGAGTTCAAAATGGATGTCTCTTTACATTCAAATTTCGGCGGTACAGTATCAAAAAAAAATTACTTGGTTCGTTGGCGCCATCTATTGACTAATATATTAACTAAAAGGGTCATATTTATAATAAAAAGGAATAGTAAAATTTAAACTTTTGAAAATTCTTTGATAGAAAAATGTAAGTTTCTACATTATTATATTGAATAACATTTTTTTTAAACAATGTTTTATTTTTAAAAACCAGGCTGTTTACTTCCAATTATAGACAGCTTGAGGTATAAAGTTTATAATAGAAAACTAATAGCAAAGATATTTTAAAAATTTAAAAAAAAAAGATGAAAATAAAAAAATTAAGTAAAAATAAAAATTAATTTTAAAAATTGTCAAAAATGTAAATAAAATATTAGAAATGAAGCAAACATTCTAAAGCTCATTTCTTAGCAAAAAATAATTTTATAAACTTAAAACGACAAAAAGTAACAAAAATGAAAATTTAAAATTTAAAATACAAGCAAAAAAATAAATAAATAAATAAAAAAAGGCGAAAATAGAAAATTAAATTAAAATATTGTCAAAAATTTAAATAAATACAAAAACTGTCCAAGATCATACAAAATCACTTGATTACTTTTAGTTAATATATTAGTAAATAGAGGCCGCAAGTGAGACTGTCTCGATCCACTCATAGATCTTTTTACCACTGCGGAATGTAATTGGTTTAAAGATGTGGGTTCAAGGAAAACCTTAGTTTAAAAATAATAAAAGAAATTTAAAAATAATAAAACAGCTTTAGGAAAAAGAATTTAAAAGAGAAAGCAAAAAATATAAAATGAATTAGACATATAGAAAAATTAGGTTGCGTCGGGGGCAGAACCTTCAACTCGACTGTTACGAAAATGAAACGGGTAGAGACTTTAACCATCATGCCACGCTTTTATATGAAGGATGTCCTTATTAAAGTATATGACAATTGAACTAAAAGAGTATATAAATTTAAATATTACGCTTCGCCCTTGTCATCCTATTAAGAATGATTTTAGTATAAAAATTTATTTGATTTTACTTTAAACATGAACTGGTGAGAACTCTTTCTATTTACTGACCGTATGTTAGTTGCCAGCTTTAGATTATCTTGTCATATTACATGATAGGATGAAGAGCAGAGGTTTTAATATTGACAGTGATTATTTGGTGGTATATATGAATGGTATCGAAAATGATAAAATTAATCGCCTGCTTTTAACGGGGGGGGGGAAATAAGGCTTGAAATAATAGCATTAAACGCTAGAAAAGGGGGGAAGGCTTAAATTTCGAACTCGCTTTGAATTTTGCTAACTCTAACTCATAAAAAATTCAATATGGATGCCTGGATCCGTTCCAGGTACAACCGCTTCAAAAATTTGCCGACAGACACCTTAGGCTATTATTATATAGGGGATATATATATATATATATATATATATATATATATATATATAAATATATGTGTATATATATATATATACATACATATATTTCTAGATATATGTTTATATATATATATGTGTGTATATATATGTATATATATATATATATTTATATATATGTATATATATATATATATATATATATATATATATATATATATATATATATATATATGTATATTTATATATATATATATGTATATATAATATATATATATATATATATATATATATATATATATATATATATATATATATATATATATTATATATATATATATATATATATATATCTTATATACATATGTATATATATAATTATTGTTACTTGAACTGAGATAAAAGCATTAACTGTTATCTTTTGTCCCAAGGATATTAAGAATGAAACTTATAAACAATGCTGCAAGAAACTATATCCTCGTGTAAATCAAATTGTCGTAATGCTTCCTATGCTTCAGATCCTAAGTATATATCCGTAAATGTCTGTTTAAACTTTCACAGGAAATACTATTTTTAAAAACATATAGTAGGATAAAAGGATACTATTCCCTAGGCACAAATAATAGGAAAGCTGAAATTTATCCGGAAGCTTAAATATGATCATAATTACTCTGCGTGATGCTACAGCAGTTTATAACCAGAGAGGCAATGATTATTTTCACGGCTCTGTGTCAAATGGACAGTCATTACCGAAGATAAACACGTGAACTGATGTACGCTTCAGTTGCTGGTATTTACATTTGTTGGCTAACAGGATAATGTTAATTAAATATATCAAATATATCAAATATATCAAATAATCAAATATGAAAGAAGTCTTACGGAGGAGAACTGTACAAAGGACAAACATTTATTAGTGGATGTTTAGTACTTTACAAAAATGTAATATTTTACACTTATATCAAGGTATTATATAACTGCATGCTATTGTATAATCAGCAAGAGAAAAGGTATAGTGTCTGAATAAACACTGTATTACACTTCAACATGTGTTTAAAATCAGAAAAAT
>CM063501.1:151708648-151781148 GCA_032207245.1 Pardosa pseudoannulata
ATATATATATATATATATATATATATATATATATATATATATATATATATATATATATATATATATATCTGTGTGTGTATACTTATATGTACGTGTGTATATATATTAGGTTAGGGAAAAAGAAACCCATTATTTTTGCGCAAAATTATTGACTTTATTTAACATGTTCTAGTTTGTCCGATTTGGATGAAATATGCACTGTTTTGTTGTTTAATTTGTTGCCATATTAAAGGTAGCTTCATAATGCCTCTCTCACAGAAGTGTTGGTCTTATTGGCGAAAACATCTAGTAATCGATTTTCTTAATCTTCTCTTGATCCCAATTTCATATTACTCAGGATGTTTTGCAGTGGGAGAAAAAGGTGGTAATTGCTTGGTGTCAGGTCTGGACTATATGGTGGATGCATTTAAACTTCCCAACCAAGCTCCCTGAGTTTCTGTCGAGTTACTACAGACTTATATGACGTGACGTTGTCCTGATGGAACACAACACCACTTCCGTTCTCAAATTCTGGCCGTTTCTAGTCAATTGCAAGCTTCAAACTGTCCAGTTAATGACAGTAGAGATTTGAATTTACTGTTTGGCCAGACGGAAGCAACTCATAACAAATGATTCCCTTTCAGTCCCACCACATACACAGTATAACCATCTTTTTCATTAGTCCTGGTTTGGCCAACGTTGGAGGTGCTTCACTGCGCTTTGAGCACGATCGTTTTCGCACAATATTATCATATTTGACCCATTTATCATCCCCAATCACCATCCGTTTAAGAAATAGGTCGATTTCATTCCTTTTGGCCAAGGCTTTGCAGACGGAAATTGGATCCATCCTATTTTTTGGTTTTAATTGCTGTGGCACCCAAACATCGAGCTTTATTTTTAATCTAAGTTTGCGCAAATGGTTTAAAACTGTTTTATAGTCGATCTTTAGCTCCTGGGTGAAACTACGAATACTAACATGCCGGTCAACTTATATTATTTATGTGATTTTATCGACATTTTCGACGACGAGCCTGCCTGTGCGTGGTGCATCTTTAACATCAAAAAGGCCTGAACGGAATCAACGAAACCAAAATATCCCATAATTGGCTGTTACAGTATCTGCACCATCAACGCCATTTACAATTTCAGCTACCTGACTAGCATTTTCGCCTTTTTCAAAGAAAAACTGTAAAATGTACCAAATTTTCTCTTTCTTGACTTCTGTATTTAACACCATGTAACTTACAACTGAATAGACAAAACAAAAAACAGTAAAAACATTTTTTAGTATGAAATATCACCTTGACAATGAGCATAAATTTGAAATTGTTGGATTGATACTTTATGAGATATCGAACGCTAAACCCATTACCGAAGAAAAAATAATGGGTTTCATTTTCCCCAACCTAATATGTGTTTGTCCGGTCTGGCGAAGACAACACACATTTCTAAAAACTATTTATTGAATCCCATATCCTTTTTATTCAAACATGGCTTTCACTCTTTTTGCACTCAACTTCAGAAAATGACTACGTAATCGGCAATTACTGCCTTATGCTTACCAGCTCTGTAATTACAAATGTTCTCTCCAATTTACAACATTACAATCCTTTTACTATCTGCCTCATCACACAGCAATCAACCTTATTAAATAGTTCCCCATCACGATTCCAAAATAACCCTCAAAACCTGACTAATTTTAAACGCTCGACATATATATATATATATATATATATATATATATATATATATATATATATATATATATATATATATATATATATATATATATATATATATATATATATATATATATATATATATATATATATATATATATATATATATATATATATATATATATATATATATATATATATATATATATATATATATATATATATATATATATATATATATATATATATATATATATATATATATACACACCAGGTGATCCAAAAGTCAGGAAGAAATTTAAAAATGAATAATTCGAAAACTAATGAACATACAAAGATACGGTTTGCACCAAACGGATGGAAAAGAAACCGGATTTTGTGGGTCAATTGCAAAAAGAGTTCTGTTGGCAACCAACAGATGGCGCTGTAGTCTTGCACCAAATGTTGATTCACAAATGAAAAAATGTTGACAACTTACGAGTCAACTTAATTACAGATAAATAGTACTACAGTAAATGTTCATTGTGCTGTCCACCATTCAGTAGTACAGAGTAGACACATTTTGGTGGATGGCATAGTTCTGTGCTGCTAGTGATACCGGTTGGTAGCGGTATACTATTGATTTCAATTGTCCCAACAGCCAAAAGTCATAGGGTGTCAGATTGGGAGATCTTGGAATAAAGTAGTGAGTGAATAAAGTAGTGAGTGATAATGCGATCCTCCCCAAATGTTGAGCGTACCATGCATTGCACAGGCTGAGAAATATGAGGTGGTGCTTCATCTTGAATAAAGGTGACTGTTGGATTGCCTGTCGCGCTTGTACATATTAAATTCGCATACTGCTTAAAAAATTAGATATAGTGAACCAATTATAGTTTGTTTAGTGTACCATTCTTTTTTAAAACATGACCAATATTTTCGCCCCATTTGCAAAGGGGTATCCAATTTTTATGTATTACCATAAGTGTCATAAATATTATTAAAATCATATATTCTGTATACAGTTTACCTGATTTTAAATAGATTAATCGAAACGGAATTGAAATAATTCATAGAATCGATTTCATTATTTTTGCTAAATCAAATGTCTTCATTTCTATATGTGCATACAATGTTTAGGGAAAATTCAGTTTAAGTTGCTCCTCCTTTTATTGGCGATATTTTTGGAGGCAATAATTCCAACATGCCATATATGATGGTTTGGATAAACATCTATAAGAGTGATAAAAATGGTAAACAGTACTTATTAAAATACTAATATATACAGTATAAATAAAATTTGTACACATATTGTACGTCCAATATTTTTACTGAATCTTTATTAATGTAAGTGAAAAAAATTCAAAATATTTTCTTTACTATAGAAATTCTTTCAGAACAATTTCCTTCCTAGACGATCAAAAGTATTTCATTAATCATACCCCGTTATCCTGCCGCGAAAAAAAAATACCCGCAACTGAACAGTGTACCACTTCACGTGTTTATCTCACGTAATGACTGTCCATTTGATATGGATCCGTGAAAATAATCATTGCTCTTCCAGATATATATCGTTTTAGCCTTACGTAGCGTAATTACGATCATATTTAAAAGCTTCCTGACAAATTTCAGTTTCCTTTTGATTAGTGCCGAGGGAACAGGACTATTTTATTTCCTACTACATTTTTTTAAGCTAGTAACTCCTCTGAAAGGTTTAACAGCCATTTACTCGTATATATGATTTAAAACATCCTGAGGATTCAGATAATTTTCTTCTACTGGGAAAATATTTGGTTAAACTATTATTCAGATTTTTGGGGGAAAATTAATGCTTATATTATAATTCGAAAATAAATTTCTTAAATATCAGTAAATTTATTACTTTTGTAAATAATACTCAACTCTTCACAAAATAGAGTGTTTTCGCAATCTGTTTAAAGAAAGGATTGTTTGTGTGTCTTTAAATACAGTTCCGTCAAGTTTGTGAGAGCTGCATGTATCAAATTTGTATACGTGTAATTGTCATCATGCAATCCTTTACAAAGCTATTTTGTTAATTTGAGTTAGAATTTTCTTTATTTTTGAAATAAACAAATTTTAACACTATTTTCAAAAATTGTAGCTGTAAAAATCTTTCATTAAAACGCAATTTATTATTTCCAATAGCTGCTTCGCACCCAGCGTTCGGTCTGGGAAGCAAATTTTTTCCTAATAAAGGTTTAAATCAACTGCTATAGATAAGCAAATTTATAAAAATAATAAACAAACTGGTATGCTGCCGATTGTTGACAAATGTGATAGTATTGTTATGAATTTGCGAAAATTGCTTGAGTTTAGCATGGGACTCTATGGGTATCTCGCCAAGTTGGTGAGATATCGGCTCGTTGGCGACAGTTTTGGCAACCTATTTTTGTCGCCAAGTTCATCGACAATTTTATCGCCAAGTGTCGCCAAATGCTGCTAAATGTGGCGTCATGTGACCACTTACGGTTCCGGTTTCTGGAGTGTTTCAGCAGTTTCTTCGGGCCTATATAAGGCAGACAGAGCCCCATGTAGAGTAGACTCGTTAAGAAGATCTCTTGGTCTACGGGGTACGCACGGTGTGTTGTGCTTGATGCGGAAAGTGGTGCGTGAGCCGACGGCATTGGGCTCAAATTGTTCCTCGGTGATTTTGACGGTGTGTGTTTTTACTGAATGCTAATAACGTATTTGTCTTTGTTTAGTCAGTCTTTAAAGTCCATTCAATCCCCGAACTCAGTTTTGGAAGTTCGTAACAGTATATTTACAACAGAGAATCCCAATTTTAAGTTTGTACGTGTAAGAGTCGCGTCCGTCTCTGTCTTTGTTCAAACGAACTTTTGTTCCTTTCAACAATTGAAAACGACAATTTTGTCCCCGTAATGGTTTTCTTCACGATCGGAGGTGTCAAGCGTGTCGTTTTGACAACGAGCCGACAGAGTAGAGGAATTTTGCTTTGATCGAGTCGGTGAGGCACCAGAGGCACTTCAGCTACCCCAAGGACAAAGGTCAAAGAGGGGGGGGTTGTCGATCTTCCCTAAAAACGAGGTTTCCTGTTTGGAAAAGAAGAAAACAGGAGGACTCCCGTCTGAACTTCTGATATGAACAGGTTAATGTAGAATGATCTCCTCTTTGGACGATATGATGCATCAGCGTTTGAGTTTATTGTTGCTTAAAGATTTCTTTTTGGTTTTTATATAAATTAAACGATTGTTAAGTTTAATCCTCTAAGGCTGGTTATTTTCGTCTCCATACCTGCTCCTTATACGAAAACCACGCAAAGTCATATCCAAAATGACTAGGGTGTGACGGACATTGGACGGTACGTACTGTAAACATCGCAACCGCTCGGCGTTTACAGTAGGTACATAATTATTGCCCCAAAACTGCAGCGTAATGACTTTTAAAAGTTTAGAAAAGTGAATATAAAAAGTTATCAATTATTTTGAAAATTCTTTTATAAATTTATGATTAAATTGGGAGAATTTTGAATTAGAACATTTTTACTTTTTTTTGAGAGACATTTATTTTTAACAGTTCAAAATTATCTTTATAATCATCAAATTCAGCCTACGGTAGTAGGCACAATTTTTTTTGTCATTGATACATATATAAATCAAAATAATTTCATTGGAAGATTAATCATCCACTTATGAACCCATGCACTAAAATAATGTTCTATTTACTTCTGTGTTTATGAGAAACACTTGCATGAAGTATTATTTAAATGTATTTATTAATAGCATTCAGAGTAGAAATGACTTATATACCATGTAAATTGCAACCATGTATACACTTTCAGGTTAGTTTAAAACGATATATATATACTCAACTGTTTTTAAAAGACATAATTTTTACTTAATATAAATATTTACCTATCTAAATTAAAAATTTGGATAAATAGGTAATATTTTATGTTTATAGTGAGTGAAATTTATTATAAAACGCCCTCCAATATAAAATTTATACTATTAAAACAACATATAAATTTCGTATGCGAATTAAATAATATATTATAATTTAAGATTTTCACTGAATACATACCATTTAATTTAACAGTAAATTTATATGAGCAAATTACAATTTCATTGGTAATGTATACAACATTTTAAGCAAATTGATTTGAATGAAGTTGAATTTTTTTTTTCGAATGGATATTTAAGAGAGTATTTTTAAAGTAAATATTATTGATATCTATACGTCTTTAAAATATTACTACAGATGGCATCGTTAATGTATAAATTACAAAGCAACTACTGAAAATTATTTGCCGATTGTAGAATTCTCTTCCGTACAATTCTTTCGAGGCGATCAAAGATATTTGATTAATCTTACCGCGTTAGCTAGCAGACAAATATAAATACCAACAACTGAAGCTTGAAACACTTCATGGGTTTATCTACCGTAATGACTGTCCACCTGACACAGAGCTGAGAAAATAATCATTGCCTCTCTTTATATAAATTGCTTTAACTTCACGCAGTGTAATTACTATCATATTTAATAGCTTCTGGACACATTTTAGTTTCACTGTGATTAGTGCCGAGGGAACAGTATTATTTTATTATACTGCATTTTTTTTAAATAATAACTCCCATGAAATATTAAATAGTCATTTACACATCTATATTTATTCTTTAAAACAGAAGGAGGATTATGACAATTTACTTTTCACTGGAGAAATAGATACTTGAAGCGTTATTCAGGTTTTTTTTAAATTTTTAATATTCATAGGCGAAATGATAAAAATTAATGCGTTTATTTCAGTTCATTTAAGAGTACATAAGTATGTCTAAATTTATTATTTTTGTAAATAATAATTACCTCTTCCTTAATTAGAGTGTTTTTTGCAATCTATATAGATAAATGAGGTATTGTATCCATTTGTCTGTAAACACAATTGCACAGAGATGGTGACAGCTGCATCTACAAATTTTGTATAAGTGTTCTTGATATCATACAAAACTTTTCAAAGCTATTTTTTAAATTTTAATTAGATTTTCATTTGTTTTATAAATAAACAATGTTTAACAGTATTTTCACAAATTATAATTGGTCACATCTCTCACCATTTTATTATTTTCATTATTCCTAAGTGGAAATAAAAAGTTAGGAAATATATCTTGAAAATAAAAAAAAACACTACACAAACGTGTGATTTAATAGTGAGAACTTTTAATTATAACAATTTACTTTGTAGTTGGGAGACATTTGTTTTCAACATTTTAAAATCATTGTGGAATGAATTTACTGTTAAAATCTGAGACAAAATTACTTTTTGAGTTTAGGAGAAATTTTTGAATCAAATAAATAATTTGGAAGATTAATCACATATTTACGAATTCATTGCACTAAAATGATGCACTATGGCATTCTATGCTCATATAAAGCTCCGGGGAGTCCACTCTAGTCCAAGTATAAGAAAATTTTCATATAGTGGCAATAAAATAAAGTAAGATGAAATGTAAAATTCTAAAAACGGTTACACACAATTAAAAAAATCATTACAGTCCTTAACCCCTTTCAGTGGATCACGAACTCAGTCAAGGCAACGCAAATGTGCCAATTTTGGAATGCCCGACTTGAGTTCGGGCAAGAGAAAAGACGGTATTTTAATTCCATGAAGATCGAAATAGATGCGTCCAATGCATAATATTTCATTTCCCATTTTCCCGATAGATAGAGATACTTTTTCGCGAAAATTTCGGAACTTTCTCGCCATTTGTCGCTCTTTCTCTGATACTGTAAAGGATTTTTAAAATTCAGTGGAATCTTAGTGACATGGAATTCATGACAGATGATATAGATAATAACTTTGTTGTCTTAGTTTATTATATTTATCCATAAAATTGAGATTTTTATTACTCTAGAATTTGAGGAAAAATTACTGTAATACACTAGCATTTCGCTTATATGTCAAAATATTAAAAAATAGTAGTTAATTCATTTAGAATATTTTTATTTAAAAAACTATCTGTTTTTAACATATTGATTATAATAAGTAATTAATAATAACACAATTAAAAAGAAAATATTTCCATTTATGGCACGTTATGCTTAAATATATTTCACAGACAAGTTGTTAATCAATAAATTTAAATACTATTGTTTACAAGTTTAAAATGTCAGAAATTGAATACATATTTAACTATCTTGTACTTATCCACTGGTTAATCCCACGCAAAACATTAGTATTCCTCACATTTTGTAGAAGAATATTCACAACATATAGATTTTCTGTTATACTTGACTTTATCTTTACTAGTGCAAATTCCCAAACATCAACTAAAATATATTTGACCACTGTAGAATTATCCCCTGTACAACTTCTTTTATACACCATCCAAAATATTTGATTAACATTACCCAGTAACATTATCACCACATAAATATAAATGCTAGTAACTGAAGCGTGTACCACTTTACATGTTTATTTCTCGTAATGATTGTCCATTTGACACGGAGTAATAAAAATAATCATTTTTCTCCTAGATATAAATTGCTTTAGCCTCGCACAAAGTAATTACGATCATATTGAAAAGCATTCGGAGATAGTTCAGTTTCACGGTGATTGGTGCCGAGAAAGAAGTATTATTTTATCCTACTACATATTTTTTAAAGATAGTAACTTTCTTGGAAGATTAAACAGTTACTTTGTGTATTTACTTATGTTCTAAATTATGCACATGATTATGTCAATTTGCATTTTCTTGGGGAAATAGTTCCTAGTGACATGAATTTGTGGTTTTATTAATAATATTCGATAGATAAATGAGATAAATGTTTTATTACAGTTCAATTAAATTCATCTAAACATCTGAATATTTATTACATTTTATACGTAACCTTCAACCATTTCTAAATTACAGTGATTCTTAAAATGTATGAAGAAAGAAGAGCGTGTGAATTTACTTATTTGAATTAGAAATTTTGATAAAATTGTACTATTTTCTCTTATGTAACTGGTAAATTCTATAATAAAAGGATCCATAGAGATTTTATAAACATTGAAAAAGAATAAAATATAAATTTAATAGAAAAAATATTATATTGTCTTATGGTCACTGAATATATAATATTTTATTTAGCAGTAAATATTTATAGAACATAATTAACAACAAATGTAAATTATGTTTGGTTCTTGTAAAGTTTACCTAATTTGAAATAGATTAATTGAAATAGAATCGAAGTATTTTAGAGAATCGATGTTGTTATGCATTTTAATAATTTTCTTTTTTTATGTATATATAATAACATACAGTTCTTTATCTCTATAGGTGTGTACAATAATACATTTTTATTAAACCAAACTTCCACTAATAAATATTCGTGGTCTGTAGATTTATCCGTACAAATTCTTTCGTATATCATCAAAAATATTTGATTAATATTTCCTTGTTAGCGAAGAGATAAATGTAAATACCAGCAACTGAAGCGTATACCAGTTCACGTGTTTATCTTCCGTAATGACTGTCCATTTGACACGGAGCAGTGAAAATAATCATTGCCTCTCTGGTTATAAACTGCTTTAGCATCACGCAGCGTAATTACGATCATATTTAAAAGCTTCCGTATAAATTTCAGCTTCCCTATGACTGGTGCCTAGGGAACAATATTATTTTATCCTACTGCATTTTTTTAAAGATAATAACTCCTGTGAAAGATTAAAGAGCCATTTAAGGGTGTATACTTATCATCTAAAACATAGAAAGAATTATGACAATTTGATTTGCACTGGGAAATAGTTTCTTTCAGGTTTATTCAGTTGTTTCATTATTAATAATTAGAGGATAAATTATAATCAATGCTTTTATCTCAGTTCAATTAACATTAATTAAATATATCCGCTTTTATTATTTTATGACTTCAATACTCTTGCTAATTCAGACTGTTTTTTAATTAAATAAATAGAGAGTTAATATAATATCTTTAAGTAACATTAATCAAAAATGTATATGTACATATGTGTCTGTGTTCGCAAGCGTTTTAACTTAAATGAAAATTTAGAATAAAATGGAGTATAAATAACTATACTTAAGATATAATTAAATTATTTTAATAGTTAATGAAGCTAAACTGAATTATATTTTTTTTCTAAAAATATAAAAATAAAACATTAAATGAGCGATGAAAAAATGCATATAAAATTCATAAATTTTTCTTAAAAATATTTATCGCTTTGAAGTTCCCTTACCTACATTTAGAACCCTGCCTATAGGTCTGAAATGAACTTTGAATTAAAATTCTTAATTTTAATATTTTACTCACTGTTAAGAGAAAAGAAATCTTCTCATCAAAATAAATTTTCAATTAAAATTCAATATTAAAATTCTTCAAGTCTTATTTGCATTATGACTATGGTAATTAATAATGCCTTTGCATGAAATTTTTAAGACACTAAAATATACAGAAAATTAATTATCCATTACATTACAAAATATTGTTATAAAATTTTGTATTTGTATTTGTGTTTGTATTTGCAAGCTTTTTTACTTACGTCCAAATTAAAATTAAATGCATTAAAAATAACTATACTTATAAGAAAATTATTTGGCTAGTTCCCGAAGCCAAACTGAATTATATCTTTTTTCTAAAAGTATAATAATAAAACAAAAAAAGAGCGATGAAAAAAATTCATATAAACTTTTCACGCTGAAACGTAACAAAATATTTGATCAAATTTCGATTTTTTACCGAGAAGGCAAATAGAAATTTCAGGAAATTAACCGTGTGCTACTTATAAGACACTAAAATATACAGCAAAAGAATTATCGTGTAATTACAAAATATTTTTATAAAATTTTGTCTTTAAGTATCATTAACGAAATATTTTCGATGAATACATATATTTGTGTTATCAAGAATTTTTACTAAAGTCCAAATTAAAATAAAATGCATTATAAATAACTATACTTAAGATATAAGAAAATTATTTTGATAGTTCACGAAGCTAAACTAAATTATATTTTTTTTTCTAAAAATATAATAATAAAACATCGATAGAGCGATGAAAAAATGCATATAAAATTCAAAAATTTTTCCTCAAATTTTTTTTCTCAGAAGACGTAACAAAATATTTGCTCAAATTTCGCCTTTTACCGAGAAAGAAAATAGAAATTCCAAGAAATCAACCGTGTGCAACTTCATGCGTTATCTCCCGTAATGGCTGTCCATTTGACACGGAGTTGTGAAAATAACCATTCCTCGGTTGGATATAAATTGCTTTAGCATCACGCGGTGTAATTACAGACATATTTAAAAGTTTCGAGGCGAATTTTAGATTCAGATTGATCGGTGCCGAGGGAGCAAGATTTATTTTATCCCACTACATTAAAAAAAAAATAAATAACTCTTCTGAAAGAGTAAACAGTTATTTCGGAATGTATACATTAAGAATATGGTATTATGATAATTTTAGTTGATCTGGTAAGACATTTGCTTTTAGCCTTATTCTTGGGTATTTCTTAACATTATTCATAAGATAAACCATTTAAAATGGGAAAAAAATATTTTTTGTTTATACTTAATAGGAACACACTGATGAAGACTGAATGTTGTGTGAAAGCGTAAGTATGCTTTTCCAGCTATAGGTTTGTATTTACTTCTCAAAACTGCATACTAAAATTGCACGAGTATGTGGTATATTAAAGAAGCCTTTGGTTGGTTGATTTGGCGCGCTATGGTTTACTATTTGCTGAAGGAGAACTAACGAGATCGGTTACTTTTTTTAATGTCGATTTACAGCTATCTCATTGAATTTAGGAAAAGTATTTAACTTATAAAATAAAATGTGTTTTAAGTTATTGGTAGTTGAGTGTTTTACTTGTAATTAAATAAATCTGCAGATACCCTATAAAAAATAACTTAAGTTATCTGTCCATCTGTCGTCGAATTTATGAAGCGGTTGTACCTGGAATGGATAAAGGCATCCATATTGGATTCTTGGCGAGGTAGGGCTAAAACGTTCGAAATCCATCCCTTGTTTCCTTTTCTTGAGTTTAATACCATTATTTCAAGCCCTATTTCCCCGGTAAAGAGCAGGTGATTAAATTGATTAATTTATTACATAGATAATAGGGAAAAATAACTGTATTTCTAGCATCATTCCTTTAATCATGTCATATATAATCATTTCTTATTTTAAATTATTTAAATATAGTCTGAATTATTTTCATACGTTTTATGTCTGAACTTAGATATTACGTAAATAATTTTATTTTATATTTATCTTAAATAACAGATTAGGTACATATGTGATAATTTTAAATTTAATCATCGATTATTTTTGTTACGATTAAAATTTTATCACTGGCGCTAACAACAAATTCTATCTACCTCCAGTTTGTAGAAGAAATGATATTTTCTTTCCTTTATTTCCATCAATTACTATGACAAAAATGGGAAGAACTTAACGATAATTTCGATGTAGCTAAGAAAACTTCGAATTATATTTCTAAATGAATTCAACGTGATTCTAAACTGTATTCACAGTATAGGGAGACCTTAAAGAAGTATAGAGATAAACAAATTATTGAGTGTGTACCATATATTTCTCAGCTAAAAAACAAACCACTTTTTTATCTGCCTTATAGGGTACTTTAATTCTGGAAAATTAAAAAGTTTACTGATCTCTTCATATGAAGGGCCATATTATTTATATAATACTATTTAAAATGGAATGAAATGATTAGTTTTCATAAGTTTTTTTCCAATTTCGTACGTAAAATATTTCACCAATGTTGTAAAATATTATATCCCCCTGTGTCTGATAGCCCCAACACCTCTTCTTAAATCCCAATTTTTCATATTTACTTATATTTCAAAGGATTATTTTATCTTAAAAATTGTAGATAAATAAAATAAACCTGTTCCCTTGGCTCAAATCTCTAAAAAAACCGAAATTAATCTCGGTTCTTTTAACATGGAAATTGATTGCAAATTAATTACTTAGATGAATTAATTAATAATTAAGAAGTATCTCCACAACTGCATTTCAAGTAGACTGTATTTCTGTATCACGAGAACTGTTAAGGATTTAATTGGTAGAATCTATATCCATTTTCTATCAAATAAAGGAAGTTTGATTTGGATCTACGTTGTAGTATTTTGATACCCGAGTGCTAATGGGACAGGGACCTATTGTTTAAAGACGATTAAGAATGGCTCTGAACATCCATGTCAGTTTTATCCATGAATAAGTGTCCAATGTCAGTATCATCCATACAACCAAACCTATGAGTTCTGGGTACGGATCATCAGTTCTCTATGCGTTTTTTTCTTTGTTCCGCAAAGTGTTTAAAATGCCTAACGACTTAAAAGATGAATAGCAAGATACTAGTCCTAAAATTGGCACAATGTCAACTGGCCATTAGATATGTTTTTCAGAGCAAGAAAGTATGGAAAATATTTTGATAGAATTCGGGGGTCAGAGCCCTATGTAGCATATAGATTTGCTGGTGAGATTTATTTTAATGGAGCTATCAGCTATCTATGATGTTGAACACTCCCTCTCGGAAATTCTTACAGCCCCATACAACTCTCTCAATGATTTTTTTGGCTTTAATAACCAATCTTCATTGAGTTTTTGTCTATTTCATATCCTCCAACATATGTAAATTTATTAATTCTGACCCATAATAGTGCTTCTATATTATTTATGAGAACTTATCTCGTATCTTTTGCAATTTTCAATTGTATTTGTACATATTGACTTGTTTTCGCCCAACAGTTGAGTTATTGCAAATTTAAATGAATATCTAGGATATTACAATACTTTTCCTTAAGATTTTTAAATGAACTTATTAATGTGAATACCCAATATTCATATCTACGCTAATTTTTGCAGGGAAATAAAAACATGTTTTTTATAACTGCCTACATGTTTAAAAAATGTTATTTCAATTTAAAAAAAATATGAAATTTGACATTGGAGGTTAGATGACAACTAAACAGAACTATAAATGTTTAGTTATACATATACTTATTATTAATACTACAACAAATGTGTCAATTATGACAGCATTCTTTTAAAGTGCTGTTTTCTATTTTTGAAAAAATGCATAGGAAATCAAATTGGAAGCATTGGAAGTCACAAACGCACAGTAATTGTATTTCAGAAGTCTTTTAAAATCATATTATTTAACAGACTATTTTGCTTTGACATTAGTTTAAAACAGTGCTAAAATATTAAAAATATTTCTTATTTATTTAGAAACTTTAAACAATTTCTTTCCAGTAATCGTGAATTTTTCTGTTTGTCCCTCATCTTCTGATAGCTAGCGTTTTACTTTTAATTCTTGGAATCCCCTTAAAAGTTTTATTTCAAGGTAAACAATATTTAGATAGGGCTTCCTTTAAAAATTTATTTCTTTGGATTCAACAGAGTGTGTTTCTTTTTACTTGAGGCTGAACTCAGCAGAAATCCACTTTAGACTGAGCCAATTGAAGCACAATAATCCAATAACTAACAGCAGTTGACGTGAAATATTAGTTTTTATATACTAGTTGAATGTTTAAAGTTTTGGAAATCACATACTTGTTTATTTAATTAGTTTTTATTTAAAAATTTTATTAAGTGCCAACCATTCGATGCATTTTAGAATTGATGAATTATACATTCTTTGTGGAATTGGATACCCTGTGTATAAATTAATATGCTTCATTTTTGAACAAATTTTAAGGTAGAGAAAAGGAGAGTAAAGCTGTTTATATGATCATGGTTGCTGCCGAAAAATAGACAACATTTGTAATGGAAAACCTCTTAATTTAACACTGGGCTAAAGTAAAACGGAATAGGCAATTTGCACCCAAAATCTATTTTGTGTTCAATTTTCTAAAAAAGTTACGGATGAAATGGGAATAAACTTCTTGACTTTTCTAATTTTATATCTATAAAATTCCATGAAATTATATTGAAGAATCTGTACATATGCGAAAAATAGTTCATTACTTCGCTTCTAAGAGTGGAAATAAAGTAGCAGATGTTTGTTCTAATTGTAAAATAAGACATGCATTAAATGTGCAATATATGTTAAAGAAAGTTGCTCAATTTGCGCCTGAACGATGTAAGAAATTTTGACAGGTAAGAAACTAAATAATTCCATTATATTTGTAGATATATCTTTCTAATTTAATATAATTTGATATTGTAATGTTATTTTTTTTTAATTAGTATGGGAATTTGTCTAAAAATAAACAAATGCTATCACATATAAATACAGTATATATTTTGAATAGCAACACCGATTCATACTATTTAGGGTAAGTTTGATCTCGCGGTTTTAGGTATACCAAAATACCCGCATTTCTAATATTAACCTCAAAATTTTCACAATATATTTTAACTATTTCTAGATTAATTTGTTTTCTTGTCTCCAACATTAGAAAACAATCAAGTCCTTGTTAAACATTGCTTCTATTTTTATATCTGCAAAACAACTTTCTAAAATACTTACCTCGTGTGTAAGTAGTTTAAAATACATCTTTTAAATTGCTTAGACACTTTACATGGTAATATGTTATACAAACTTATTTTCTTTCTTTAGCTGCTTCGAATGTATTTGTTAATTACATTTTAAGACATTAACTTTCCAGCTGGAATTTAAAAATATCTGATAATATTGAGGTTAATTTAACTCCTATAAAAAATAAAGAAATGTTTGCTCTATAAGTAATTTAAAACTAATAACAATTTTTGTCCAGTAAATGGGAATTATTCTGCATGTCAGTCGCCTTCTGCTAGCTAGAATGTGACTTTTAATTCTTGGAATTTCTCTAAAAGTTTTAGATAAGAGTAAACAAAATTTAAATAAAGATTCCTTTAAAATTTTCTTTCTTTCTTTTCAATAGTATCTTTTGTTTTTTTTTATTTTAAGCTGAATTCAGTGGAAATCCACTTTAAATTGAGCCAATAGATATACAATAATTCAATAACTTAGAGCAGTTCATGTGAAATATCAGTGTTTAAATGTTAGTTGAATGTTTAAAATTTTTGAAATCACATATGTGGTTATTTAATTATTTTATATTTGCAAAATTTTATTAAGTGTCAACCAGTCGATACATTTTAGAATGGATGAGTTATACGTTCTCTTCGGAATTGGATATCCTGTGTATAAATTAATATGCTTACTTTCAGAATAAATTTTAAGGTAGAGAAATTAAGATTAACCCTCCGAGTGGAACACACCGAGGAAAAAAAATCTCCAAAAAATACGCTAAAGTTTTATTGTGTCAGTGACCAAAGTGTTCTACGATTTTTTACTTTACCCTTTGTCGACTAGATTGGAATACGGGAAATCCACCCGCGTTATTGTCCCTTTACTTCCGGTTATAAATAGATATATAAATAGACATTATAGATTGTTAATTTTTAATACACATAAAGCTCGTCAAGTCTCGAAGATCATCCCATAAGAAATAATGGATTCTAAAAGTACGAATAATAATATTTTTTAAGAGAAATATTTATATTTTTTTATGAAAGTCATTCAAGATATTTAAGTCGTGCAATTAAAGATACATCTGTTACCGCAAACGAAATTCTTCGAAATAGAGATTTACAAAATCATGAAAAGCTGTCAGCGTCTTTGTGCCTCAGGGAGTAGGGGTGCATCCCTCAATAAATGTCAGTCAAAGAGGGATGCAGTTCCTAAACAATCGACCTGGACCTCCTACCTCAAAACTCCATGAGGGAAAGGACTGACAAAAATGTACAATACATCCATTTTCGGAGCGTTTTTGGAGGTCCAGAATTGTACGTGACAACTGGCGGAATTGTACGTGCGAACCGCTTAAAAGGTTAAATTTGTTTATATGATCATGGTTGTACCCTAAAAATAAAGGAAATCTTTGGAGAAAAACCTCTTAATTTAACACTGGGCTAATGTAAAGCGTGATGGGCTATAGTCACCCAAAAATTAACTTGTGTCCTGTTTCCTCAAAAGGTACCTGACGAAATGGGAATAAATGTCTTCATTTTTACTAGTTTTATATCTATAAAATTATATGAAAACATTATTGAAGAGTCTGTATATATACGAAAAATGGTATATTATGGAAACAAAAATGTAGATTATTGTTCTAATTGTGAAATACCGATATGTATTAAATGTGCAATATATGTAAAAGAAAGTTCCTCTAACTGCGTCTGATATATGTAAGAAACATTGTGAGGTAAGAAACTAAATAATTCCGTTAAAGTTGTGTATATATTTTTTAACTTAACGTGATTGTAATATCATTTTTTTATCAATTATTATCAGAATTTGATGTCTAAAAATGAATAAATATTATCACATATTATTACAGTGTACTTTTTGGATAAGAAAACGGATTCATATTAATCAGGGTAACTTTGACCCCCGGTTTTACGTATACCAAAACTCCGCATTTCTAATATAAACTTCAAAATTTTCAGAGTATATTTTTTCTATTTCAAAACTGTTGTTTTCTTATCTCTAACATTAGAACGCTATCATGTCCTTTTTAAACATTACTGTCCTTGTTAAACATTTTTATATCTGCAAAACAACTTTCTAAAATACTTACCTCGTGTGCAAGTTGTCTATTGTTATTTAGCAATTAGTATGGGAATTTGTCTAAAAATGAATAAATATTATCACATATTATTACAGTGTACTTTTTGGATAAGAAAACGGATTCATATTAATCAGGGTAACTTTGACCCCCGGTTTTACGTATACCAAAACTCCGCATTTCTAATATAAACTTCAAAATTTTCATGAATGCCTCTGTGCAAGTTTGACCCCGTGGTTTTAGGTATACCAAAACTCCCACAGTTCTAATATAAACTTCAAAATTTTAAGAGTATATTATCACTATTTCAAAACTAATTTTTTTTCTGTAAAAATAGAACCCATCGTCCATTTTAAGCATTACTGTCCTTGTTAAACTTTTTTATATCAGCAGAACAAACTTTCCAAAATACTTACCTCGTATGTAAGTTGTCTATTGTTATTTATCAATTAGTATGGGAATTTGCCTAAAAATTAATAAATATTATCACACATAAATGCACTGTAACTTTTGGATAACAACACAGATTCATATTAATCATTGGTAATTTTGATCTCGCGGTATTAGGTATACCAAAACCCCCACAGTTCTAATATAAACTTCAAAATTTTAAGAGTATATTATCACTATTTCAAAACTAATTTTTCTTGTCTCTAATATTAGAACGCATCATGTCCATTTTAAACATTACTGTCCTTGTTAAACATTTTTATATTAGCAAAACAACTTTCCAAAATACTTAATACGTGTGTAAGTTTTTCTATTATTACTTATCAATTAGTATGGGAATATACACGGATCCGTATTAATCAGGGTAAGTTTGATCTCGCGGTTTTAGATATACAAAAACTACCGCAGCTCTAATATAAACTTCAAAATTTTCAGAGTATATTTTTTCTATTTCAAAACTGTTGTTTTCTTATCTCTAACATTAGAACGCTATCATGTCCTTTTTAAACATTACTGTCCTTGTTAAACATTTTTATATCTGCAAAACAACTTTCTAAAATACTTACCTCGTGTGCAAGTTGTCTATTGTTATTTAGCAATTACTATTTTGAATTTGCCTAAAAATTAATAAATATTATCACATATAAATACAATGTACTTTTTGGATAACAACACGGATTCATATTAATCAGGGTAAGTTTTATCTCGCTGTTTTAGGTATACCAAAACTCCCACAGTTCTAATATAAACTTCAAAATTTTAAGAGTATATTATCACTATTTCAAAACTAATTTTTTCTTGTCTCTAATATTAGAACGCATCATGTCCATTTTAAACATTACTGTCCTTGTTAAACATTTTTATATTAGCAAAACAACTTTCTAAAATACTTACCTCGTGTGCAAGTTGTCTATTGTTATTTAGCAATTAGTATTGGAATTTGTTTAAAAATGAATAAATATTATCACATATAAATGTAGTATATATTTTGGATAACAAGAATGATTTATATTAATCAGGATAGGTTTGACCCTTTGGTTTTAGGTATACCAAAACCCCCACAGTTCTAATATAAACTTCAAAATTTTAAGAGTATATTATCACTATTTCAAAACTAATTTTTCTTGTCTCTAATATTAGAACGCATCATGTCCATTTTAAACATTACTGTCCTTGTTAAACATTTTTATATTAGCAAAACAACTTTCCAAAATACTTAATACGTGTGTAAGTTGTCTATTGATATTTATCAATTCGTATGGGAATTCGCCTAAGAATTAATAAATATTATCCCATATAAATACAGTGCACTTTTTGGATAACAGCATGGATTGATATTAATCAGGGTAAGTTTGATCTCGCGGTTTTAGATATACAAAAACTACCGCAGCTCTAATATAAACTTCAAAATTTTCAGAGTATACTTTTAGGATTTCAAAACTAATTTTTTGTTCTAACATTAGAACGCTATCATGTCCTTTTTAAACATTACTGTCCTTGTTAAACATTTTTATATCTGCAAAACAACTTTCTAAAATACTTACCTCGTGTGCAAGTTGTCTATTGTTATTTAGCAATTACTATTTTGAATTTGCCTAAAAATGAATAAATATTATCACATATTATTACAGTGCACTTTTTGGATAACAACATGGATTGATATTAATCAGGGTAAGTTTGATCTCGCGGTTTTAGATATACAAAAACTACCGCAGCTCTAATATAAACTTCAAAATTTTCATTCTATATTTTCACTGTTTCAAAACTATTTTTTTTTTGTCTCCAACCTTAGAATGCTATCATGTAAATTTTAAATATTACTGTTCTTGTTACACATTTTTATATCTGCAAAACAACTTTCTAAAATGCTTACCTCATTTGTAAGTATTTTAAAATACATCTTTTAAACTGCTTAGACACTTTACATGGTAACAGTTTACCCAAACTGACTTTCTTTCCGTAGCTGCATCGCATGTGTTTGTTAATTACCTTTTAAGACACCAAATTTTCAGCTGGAATTTAAAAAGAGCTGATTATATTGAGGTAAATTTAACTTGTATACAAAAAAAATATCCTATGCGTATTTTAAAACTAATAACAATATCTTTCCAGTAAATGTGGATTATTTTGCATGTCAGTCGTCTTCTGCTTGCTAGAATGTGACTTTTAAATCTTGGAATTTCTATAAAAGTTTTAGATAAGAGTAAACAAAATTTAAATAAGGCTTCATTTAAAATTTTCTTTCTTTCGTTTCAATAGTGTCTATTGTGTTTTTTTATTTCAAGCTGAATTAAATGCAATATAAACTTTAGATTGGGCCAATAGAAACACAATAATTCAATAACTTAAATCAGTTGATGTGAAACCTTTTTCTAGTTATTTAAATGTTTGAAGTTTACGATATCAAAGGTTTTCTTGCAAAATTTTATTAAGTGGAAGCCCATTGACATACTTTATAATTAATGTTTTTCTTTTTTGAACATTATAATTTAATTATTGAGTAAAATTTGAGTAAAAAGAACATTAATGCTGCGTATATAATCATGGTTTTTGCCAAAAGATAGTGAATATTTTTAAGGAAAAACCTCTTAATTTACCCTCATAATTTTTAATGTATATTTTCACTATTTCAGGATTACTTTTTATTCCTGTCTCTAATTTTATAACATTATGAAGCTCTTTTTGAACACTGTTTCTATTTTTATAGCTACAAAAAAACTTTCCAAAATACGTGCTAGTTTCTAAGTAATTTAAAATAGGTATTTTAAAGTACTTAGATACTTTATATGGTAATATGTTATACAAACATCCGTTCTTTCCTTAGCCGTACCCAATATATCTGTTAATCACCTCTTAAGTCTGAAAATTTTCACCTGAATTTAAAAATAGCTGATTATACTTTGACGTTAGTTTAACTTCTATATAAAACATTTAGAAAAATCTCTGCTATTCGTATTTTAAAACTAACAACTTCTCTCCAGTAACCGTGAATTATTCTGTCTGTCAGTCGTCTACAGTTAGCTAGCGTTTGACTTTTAAAAATTGGAACTCCTTTAAAAGTTTTTGATCACAATAAACAATATGGAAAAAGGGCTTTCTTTAAAAATTCATTTCTTCCGTTTCAACAGAGTCTCTTGTGTTTCTTTTTACTTGAAGCTGAACTCACTCAGTGGATATCCACTTTAGATTGAGCCAATAGAAGCACAATAATCCAATAACTCAAAGCAGTTGAAGCGAAATATAAGTTTTGCTTGTTAGTTGGATGTTTAAAGTTTTCGAAATCACATATTGTTCATTTAATTAGTTTTTATTTGCAAAACTTGTATTAAGTGGCAGCCAACCGATATTGTATCTTTATAGGTTCTTTGTCAAATTCGATATGCTACGTATAAGGAGAATTAATATTTTCTTTTTGAGTACATGCTAACATAAAAATTGTAACCTTAGAACACTATAATGTTATTATTGAACATTGGTTCTTTTTTTGTTAGCAAAACAACTTTTTAAAATTAATTTTAGTGAAAATAATGGTAAATAAGGCCGGTATTGTTATGTTATAAAATGAACTATTGCGCGAGAATGTTATTTTCATAAATTTAACCATCTATTACTTTTTTTTCGAAATTTGCCCAAAAAGTAAGAGTAGATTCTAAATTAATCACAAATTGCAGATTTCGTGGTGCTACATATAAAGAATAGTCATAATTTGTGGTGTAGCAAATTATAACAATTTGCTACATTTAAGAGTGGCAACTGTATCACACATTACTACATTTATCCTACAGAATATAGAAGAATTTCACATAGATTAGTTTGGTTTGGATCACTTATGCCACTCTAGAAATTATGAGTATAGTATTTTACTTTCAAAATGAATCCCGTTTGGGGAAGAAGTTCTATACTAGTTCCAGTGCCGAATAGCCGCGCTCTACACATTAGTACAGTATTCTGCTAACTCCACATCAAAGTGGAACTGTACTTAAGGCTGAGATAGTTCAAGCATATATCTCTTTATTTACTGAGATTTTGGAACAATTTTAAATGTTTTTCAAAAATATTCTGAAGATATATATTAATAACAAATATTTTATTAGAAATTTCTTACCAATTGTTTTAATGTGGAAATTATTTTAATATACTACAAAGTGATATTTAATGAGAAATAGTTGAAAAACAGAAATTGTAAAATAAATTGTTCCGTATAAGAAAACATACTTTTTTTAAAAAAAGCTTTATATAAACTTGAATAAATCTACAGACACTTGATTTAAGCTGAATATTGTAAGTATATTTTGTATTATATAATTTACTCACAGGACAAATATTGAAGCCTTTCAAATACGATAAAAATTTAGCCATTATTAATGTTGCATCAATCATTTCGCTTGGTCTCATATCATAATCATTATGTTGCTTTTTAAGATAAGAAGTTTCTATTATTGAAGAATTTATGCCATGATATTTATTAGAAAGTCTTCTATTTTATAGATAGTCTATAGCAGAGGTATCCAAAATTTTTGTCCATAAAAGCACATTCTAGAATATCTGTTGGAAAGCAGACACCATTTATTTTTTCTTGGGGAATTGATAGTTGGTTAGTGTTAATAATGCAAGCACATAATGTGCAAAAATATTTAGTTCCAAAAATATAATTTAACATGTAAAAATTACAGTTTTTATTCTTGTGAAAAACAACTATTATGTATACCATACAAAATGTACAATGTTTAAAAATTCTTTATAAAATATGTCTCCAAGTCAATGCAATTTTTTTCATTTCATTCCATTGGGTATTACTTTCTATCTACGCAAAAATGACGATATTCCTGCTTGTAAGCAGACTTTAAGGTGTTCATATGTAAAACGTGGTCTCTACTTTGTATATATATTCACTGTTAAACACAGTAACAAATACGTGGAACCGAAATCCTATTTCAATTTATATGTTCCAAAGTAGATTTTGGCTTAGACTCAACGAATTTTTATCTCCAGAAGACTTCTGAAATATCGCTAAATTCACCCAAAACTGTCTGCATCCAGCCTGTGTATTTCCTAATTCAGCAACCCCGCTTTCATGATGGGCCAGTATATCATTTTGGATTTCAGGTAAGAGAAATTAGGTTGCCGAATTCGTGAGAAAAACAAGAGAACTGTCGCATTTCGATTTGGATTGGTATCTGTATTGGGAGCAATTTCTGTTTTATAAAAAATGAAAATTATCACATAGAATTTTATTGACAGCTAAAGCGTTTTTTTGTAATCATACATCATCGGAAACAATTATACGATTGACAGATGGTATGGTGACTGCGGGAAGCAGGTTGGGAATCCCTAGTCTGTAGTCTTTTTATATAGATATTTTATACATAGTCTTATAGATAGATGGTGTTAATTCAGTTATGACTTGATATATATCTAATAATTATTTTTCTTTTTAAAGGTTTTTTAATACTTATTTTTTAGTTATTTATTTTATAAGTTTATGTAGCATGTCTTTTTTATAATTCAGTTTCGAATTTCTGTTGATTAAGATTTTTTTCAGTTACCTTATTATTTTTTTTGCCTTTCAATGGATGAAACTTTCTTCAAAAAGAGTTGTACAATTAATTTACAATTACATTTCTTGTAAAGTAAGAATAATTATAAATTACTCTCAAATATGGCAATTTTATTAGTAGTACTAACAATATTTCATGGAATAAAAAAGACCATTCAATTACACCATTATATATTTTAAACCACACGATTATTTATATTAAAATACATTTATATTATATTAAAAGCGTCAAATTTTATATTATAAAAGCAAATTATATATTAAAGCATTATATAGTAAAGCAAATGTTGTATTATATTAAAAGCGTCAAATAAATTTTCTCATATCTGATTAAGTTTATAAAAATGTTTATTTGGATTGAATGGAAAGTTACTAAGAAAACATTTACATTATCTAAAATATTCGAGGTTCATCTGTTGAAAGAGTTTCACAGAATGCTTTCAGATTACAGAAAGAAAAAAGTTTCAAACTTACTGAGTAAAGCCATTTTTGCATGCTTATAAATATCTATGTGTTCAGTGGGTATAGAAAGTTATAATTTTTGCTGTTTCATCTTTTTTGACTTTTATTATATATTTAGCTTAATATTTAGAATAATAATTTTCTTCTTTACAAGAAGAATATCAATTTACATGAATTGGGTGCCTCAAACACACGTTGCCTCGAGCTTCTTCTATCATTAGCTACTCCTCATCGGTTGATAATAATTACCAATTTTCGAGTTTTTTTTCTTTCCGTGACGTCTGGGTACAATCCAGCTGGTTTTAGCCGTTTATTGCAGTTTCGTTTCTTAAATGAAATTTTTTATGGGGTAAAGTAGTTGGAATTAGCCCAACTGTGATGAGGCAATTTAGATCAGTAATATAATTGATTCATTCATACAAGAAGTAAAATGCTCGGAATCTAAATCTGACCTCATCACATCTTTTGTAAAGGATAGAGAACCATAAAATTATATTCAACGGATATTGTTGTTTTGCACGGTAGTGTCGGGCGGGGTTCAGATCCCAGTCCCAGATTAGAATCCCGTCTCCGTACTTGACACTAAATAAGAATGTACCTTTGTGGAGTTATTTATGAGTCCCTAAGGGACAGTGCACAATTAGAAGGGATAAGGGTTTCCACGTTGGCGGTCTCAAGGCGGGGTTAAGCAGACCAATTACATTTTTACATCTATCAAGATTGGAAGATAAGAAGGACGAGGGGACAAAGATGAAATTAATAAAATAAGAAAAATCTAAAAAAGAGAGAACATGTTCGGGAGTCCAGTCGAGTAGACAAGTCCGAAGGGAAGTGTTCGGGGGTGGAGTCGAATCAAGGAGAGCAAAGAGGTCAGAAGTCGGAGGTGACGTCTGTGACAGTAAGAATTGGGGAGTCCAAGGAGAATAGCCTTGAGTTGGACAGAGACTCCGGAAACGTTCAGAGCATCTAGCGACTACCAGAATTGTTCCTGTATCAAATATTACGGCAGTGTTCCGGACACACTATATTAACTCACAAAGGTACCCCCTTTTACATATATTTTGAAATTGAGATTAGGTCCTCTCTCTTATATTTACTTATTTTCTTAAGTGATGAAAAATTATTGTCAGAACTAAATTAGAGTGCTACCTAATTTTGAAGGTGTTGATAAAGAAAATTTTATGAAGATAGAATCAGATTGTGTGTACATAGATGTATATATATATCATTATAATAAATTTACTTTTTTATTTTAAGCTGGTTTCAGATGCGTTTAATTTAGCTTTTAGTTTATTTTCATATTTTATGTCTGTAGTTTCTCAGAACCAGTGGTTGAATTTAGTGCTAAAATATTTTTACAGAACTCAACCAAAATAAATAAAACTATACATTTGATCACAGGTTAATACCCAAATATAAACGAGAACTACACAACACCCAACCACCAACTTAGAAGACAATTGCCCTGATATAATCCCCAGAGGCAAAATACCCGGTTATACCCCAGCACTGGATACCAATTTTAGTCGTCTCGTACGACATGCATTAGGAACATTGGGACTATTCCTTCACACCCAGTCACTAAACATGTGTAGAATGATAATACTTAGCTTAAAATATTATTAACTAATAAAAAAAATCGTTTAAAATTTTTCTCTTACACTAACAGCATTTTAAGACTTTTACTTAAAAAACTTCGACTTTGTTGTCATTGTACAAAAAGCAAATAAGATTTCTAAGAAAATATTTCTGCATGTTATACATACAAAACTAACAAAAGAGTTTCATAGAAATTTAATCTGGTATTTTAGGAATTTTGAGAATGCAAAAAACAAAACAAAATATATTTAGTGTAGAAGTTTTAAAAACCATCTGCGTACAGATATAGTATGAAGTTCTTCCATACATAATTTACTTTACTTTTATTATTATTTTAAAGAGTGGACACAAAATATTTGCCCCTACAAAGACGGCAAATATATGTTGGCCATTTTACTGGGTTAGAGCAATATATGCGGCTAACTAACTTCCTGAGACAAGACATAAACAAAGAAAGTGGATTCACATAATTTAGAATCAGAGACCGAATAGTAGACCGCACAGACTTACACAACCTCAAAAATAAAATGAATCTTCATTGAAGACTTGGAAGACACTGTGACTACCAATCAACTTTAGGAGATCTATCAGCCGTTAATGAACAGGACTGTTCTTTCATAATATAGATATTTTTGGGATGCATTATTAAAGTCTTTGTATATAATAAACCTGCTAATATCTTAAGTCTCCTAAAGTAAAAATTGTTGAAAAAGAAGAAATGACAAGTGCTTCTTCTGAGATCTGAAAAATCTTTGAAAATATATATCTACACGTTTCTAAACTATAATGAGTTAAAAGGTATAATATTTCTGAAGAATTATATAAATAACTTAAGATTCCTTTTTGTTGAAAACTGACGAAAACAAACTTCCCCCCAAAAAATCCTACTATTTTATTATTTATAATATCACGATGTTTTATAATTAATTTAATTGAACTTTTGAAATGGAAGCATTATTAAACATTACGTTTTAGTAGTATTGTAAAATCTTATTTGTGATTTCATTCATATGGCTGACATGCTGAGTCAGTAACAAAATTCGCTTGTGGTGTTATTTTGATTCATTCTCAAACTTTGATTTTATCTCATTTCTTTACTGTTATCCTCCTAATTTTTCTTCTCATAAATAATTACAATAACGCTCTGCGTAACATGAAATGATGTTCCGTATTTTACGCAAGGCATTAGGCACCATTCAATAGAGATGAAGGTTCACTCACTAATTTCCACTTACGTTTCTGCGTCAAAACGCTGATGAAGCAAGTGTGAAGGGCTTTAAATATTTATTTCATTAAAATTTCCTACTAACAAGTTCAAAACGATGGCGTGTTTGAGAATGATTTATAATTCATAAGTGACTGGCTAAATGTGTTCCTCATTTCCAGTGGAATGCTTAAAACCATCAAGGGTATTACTCAAAAGAAGTTATATTTCAGATATATGGATCGGCGGGACGTTGAATAGGATGCTCTTCTAAGCATTTAATTTTTGTTTTCTTCAATAGCTGAAGAAGTTTAATGGGGCGATATGGATTGTTTCAATTATTCCTCTTTCTTTTCATTGGAGTATAATTCCGATCTAAGAAATTTTAAGATTAAAATGACTCTCTTTAAATGAAGCTTACATGGTACATTTTGATTTTAAAAATATACTAGTGTAAAGCCACAAATTTTATTGAAATTGACTATTCACAGCGTGTAATATATTATAATCAATTGGATAAATATGATTATATATATATAAATATATATATTATATATGAGCATATATATATATATAGATATGACACAATAGAAAAGCTGGTAGTTTCCTATTGATATTTAAATTATGTGACTGTAGTTTATTTTACAATATATATATAAATATATCTGTATATATATATTATATTTTCTATTATCTATTATATATTTATATCTTCTTGATATATATATAACATATCATTATATATATATATGTAACTATAACCATTAAATGAGAATGTTAATAATTTAATACATACAAATAAATTGAAGTTCTATTGAATTAGAAATGATCCTATATAAGTATAAGTTCTATACTAACAGATATATATATATTGTATCTATATCTTTTCCTTTCCTTATATTCTGTAATATAAATATATATATATATATATCTATCTATCTATACTATATCTCTTATAATATATATCTATCTAATCTCTCTCTCTTCTAAATCATATATATATATATATATATATATATATATATATATATATATCTATATTATATATATATATATATATATATATATATATATATATATATATAACACGTCAAAGAACCGATGATATCTTGTAAATGTCTTTCTTCATGAATTTTGCACATTTTAACAGTCTACCATCAAACATTGTGGCGAGCCGCTGGCAACCACCTTCTAACAAAGGACAGACACTCAGCGTGGGTTTATCAGCAACTCAATTTGTAGACGCTTTCTTCCAACTATTCAAGAGTAATTAGTCAAGAGCAATTAGTGATTCATGCGCCTGCATTAAAGAGTGTAATTTTCTGCAAACCTGTAGGGAATATTAATCTTTCGTTTTGAAACCATATATTGAAATTAAATTAAAATTGTTCAAAATTAAGAGAACATTTTTCAACAACTAGTGTACCAATTTTAATGAAATTTGATATGCACGCAAACTATTCATATATTATACAATATATACAATCATGATCGCACTTAACACCCATTGGGATCGAAAGGTGTGAAACAGCAGTTGCAAAATAGAAACAAAATGGGTTAAACGGAGATATGACCTATCTTTTAGATATAGAGGCTTTTATACGGGATTTCATACTTCGTACAAGACAGTTTATGAATTCATGTGGCAATTACAACATCACTTATTCACCAACTGTGTTTTCATGTCATGGATGTTTCTCAGAGTAGGATCGTCAGTTCAAAAGCCGTCTAGGGAGCTTCTCAGACATGCTCTAAAAGATTCGGATCTACAGATATGCTTGGTTAATCCACCTGGCGAATACCCTCATTAATCGACCAGAAAAATTCTGACTAGTTTCGCATATTGTCCATTTAAATGATCTGAAGGGCAAATTGCGGCTCATCCCCCTCAAAATGCAAACAGGGTGCTTCAAGATATCTTCGCTGTAACTCACAGCAGTCACAGTGTTCCTTTCAAAAACATGAAGGGATGTCTGGCCATACAACATAAATACTTTTCAGATAATTAAGCATCCATAGTTGTCGAGTTCGTGTATATTAGAGGTAATCAATGGGTCCGTGGTTCTGTCCATATAAACATGCAGCAATAATCAGTGCTTAAGTGAAACGGTACTCACCAGTGAAGATAATGATCGCCTTTTATTCCATGCCACAATCTCTATGATCTCTGTAGCATGCTGAACGGATTCCCCTGTTCCTAGAAATGAGCTAGACACAAATACCAGTTTTCTAACAAACAGCTCTCTTTCATTTAGTTTTATGGAAACAGTCACCTATAAAATCATGTTCCTGAGGCCGCACACAAGTCAAGAGAAAGCTGGGAAGTTGTAGCTCCACTCTATAATGAATAAATGAGGATCTTCTCTAGCAGACTTCTGTGTCGATTAGACAACTTTTACTAAGCTTTCTCTAGATGTATCAGGTATCCTGAAACTGACTCTATCAGTCGCAAACAAAGCTAGAGGTTAAAATTTATACTCTACATATCTTAATTTCCCTAGCATGCTGCTATCCTCTCATGAATTAGCCACCTCATTCCACCATCTAAATTTTGTTGGTAAATAGTTATTACTGTTAGAAATTTAATTTACCTACTGCTAAAAATCAAGTGAGCTATGTTAAGAAACGAAATACATGCTTTGTCACAAGCGCTTATAATGTTCTTTCTTCTTCTGGTTTGGACCTCACACACGTGTATATTTACGTATTTGATGTACAAAATTTGGTTCACAGTGGTATTATATTTCTTTTAGTTCTTTTCACACAATACGACAAATTATGCAAATTTTGTTAATTTTGAACATCTGTATATATATTTATGAGTATATATATATATATATATATATATATATATATATATATATATATATATATATATATATATATATATATATATATATATATATATATATATATATATATATATATATATATATATATATATATATATATATATATATATATATATATATATATATATATATATATATATATATATATATATATATATATATATATATATATATATATATATATTATATATATATATATATATATATATATATATATATATATATATATATATATATATATATATATATATATATATATATATATATATATATATATATATATATATATATATATATATATATATATATATATATGTATATATATATGTATATATATATATATATATATATATATATATATATATATATATATATATATATATATATATATATATATATATATATATATATATATATATATATATACATATATATATATATATATATATATACATATATATATGTATATATATACATATATATACATATATATATGTATATATATACATATATATATATATATATATATATATATATATATATATATATATATATATATATATATATATATATATATATATATATATATATATATATATATATATACATATATATATATATATATATATATATATATATATATATATATATATATATATATATATATATATATATATATATATATATATATATATATATATATATATATATATATATATATATATATATATATATATATATATATATATATATATATATATTTATATATATATATATATATATATATATATATATATATATATATATATATATAATATATATATATATATATATATATATATATACATATATATATATATATATATATATATATATATATATATATATATATATATATATATATATATATATATATATATATATATATATATATATATAAAAGATAAAAGACGTTTTTATTGTTTTATAATATCCATTTATTTTTAAGAGAGATATAAATATAAGATTTTCATGTTTCCTATTTACAAAAAAAAAACCCAATATTATAATAAAAATATTAATTGATGTAGATAATTATTTGAAAACTTTTCAGATGCATGGGGACAACTGATACTCCAATACGAGAAACAAATTGAGCAAGCTCAAATCAATCAATCTGGTTTTGTAAGCAAATGTGAGACATTTGTGTGAACATTGAAGCACATGCAACTCCATAATAAATAAATTTGTAAGTCTTTCATGTATCCGAGTAACACGAGTTCAGTTATTTTGTAAGTATGAAATGAGAATCAATCGGGAGAAATCTAATATGCATACGTTGTTGCTGGGTATTCCGGCTTAATATTTTATGTTATTGAGCAACCGTAAAGTTATTTTGATTCAACATTTCGCAATTTAATAAATGTAAATATGCATTTGACATGAAACCGTTTTATATGATAAAATTGAATTATACGATTGCATGACGTTGCTATGACGAGAGACGAACTAAATAGAGATACTTTTATGTCAACAGAAAAAAATTGTCTCCTTTAGTATTTTTATTTAAAATAACATAATTTAAAAGTCCAAAAGTTTGTCGAAGTTAGATTTCAGAACTTTCTTTTCTAAAACCTTTAAAATGTACATTGAGAAAACTTTATCTAGTTTTAAACATAAGGCCTGAACGTTTTAGACTGAAATGCAGATTTTTTATGAAATATTTAATGAATGTTTTTCATGTACAGGTTATTTGGAATAAAAGGACACCCTAGTGTAGAAATGGAATTAATATTATCTATCTCAACTACCCAGAATCAGTTGTATATATATTAATAGATAATCTAAATTAATTCATATATTTTCATACATAAAAATGAAAATTAATTGGTAAAAAATTGTATTTTCTTTGCAAATTCTGACTTAAACAACAGATGACTTCTTACTTTGATAATGACATGAAAAATATTTCTTACTGATTAATGCATGGAATGTCTCATATTACTCTTGTGAATTTTTTCTCCACAGTAAACAAGTAAAACTATTTAATCTATATATTAACAAATCCAAATTTTCATCCAAACACAGTTATAAAAAGTTAGTAAGACGTCTCAATTTATTAACTAAATTAGTCAAGATATAAAACTGTAATATGATAAGAAGAAAACTGATATTCCATATTACCCGAACCTATTCTATATATTTTCTGAATTATCGACAAACATATAAATTTTATAGATTAATTCTTGAAATTTGTTTTTCGAACAAATAAATAAATATTTATATAAATTTTTTCTTGAAAAATGTTTTATTTCAAAATTCATGTAATATTCCATATTACCCCTCGTAATTTTTGTTTCCCGCAATAAAAAATTGGACATTTTTATAAAACTATTTACATTTTTAAGAAATTAATTTTTTTCTTCAAAGAAATTTATAAAAATGTTCATAAGAAGGCTCAACTTATTAACTGAATTAGTCAACATGTAAAACTGTAATATTATAAAAAGAAAAGCTATTGTTCCATATTACCCAGACCTACCACATATATATTTTTTGAATTATAAAAAGCATATAAATGTTATAGATTAATTCTTGTAATTTGTTTTCAAACAAATAAATAAATTCTAAAATAAATTTTATGCTTGAAAAATGTTTTATTACAAAATTTATTGAAGGTTCCATATTACCCCTAGTAATTTATATTTCTCGCAGTAAAAAATTGGACATTCTTATAAAAACTATTTAAATTTTCAACAAATTCAAATTTTTTCTTCAAAGAAAGTTATAAAAAGTTAATAAGAGGGTGTAATTTATTGACTGAATGATTCAAGATAAAAAAAACTGCAATATGTTAAAAATAAAAGCTAGTGTTCCATATTACCCAAACCTACTCTATATATTTTTTGAATTATAAAATAGCATACAAATTTTATAGATTAAATCTTGAAATTTGTTTTTCGAACAAATAAATAAATATTTACATAAATTTTTTGCTTAAAAAATGTTTTATTGCAAAATTCATGTAATATTGCATATTACCCCTCGTAATTTATGTTTTTCGCAGTAAAAAATTGGATATTTTCATAAAAACTATTTTAATTTTTAAGAAATTCAATTTTTTTCTTCAAAGAAATTTATAGAAAAGTTAACAAGAAGGCTCAACTTATTAACTGAATTAGTCAAGATATAAAACTGTATTATTATAAAAATAAAAGCTGGTGTACCATATTACCCAGACCTACCACATATATATTTTTTGAATTATAAAATGCATATAAATGTTATATATTAATTCTTGAAATTTGTTTTCAAACAAATAAATAAATTCTTATATAAATTTTATACTTGAATAATGTTTTATTGCAAAATTTACGTAAGGTTCCATATAACCCCTCGTAATTTATATTTCTCGCAGTAAAAAATTGGACATACTTTTAAAAACTATTTAAATTTTTAACAAATTCAAATTTTTCCTTCAAAGAAAGTTATAAAAAGTTAATAAGGAGGACACAACTTATTAACTGAATAAGTCAAGATAAAAGACTGTAATATGAAAAAATAAAAGCTAGTGCTCCATATTACCCAAACCTACTCTATATATTTTTGAATTATAAAAAAGCAAACAAATTTTATAGTTTAAATCTTGAAATATGTTTTTCGAAAAAATAAAAAAATACTTACATACATTTTTGCTTCAAAAATGTTTTATTGCAAAATTTATGTAATATTCCCTATTACCCCATGTAATTTATATTTTCCGCAGTATAAATTGGACATTTAAAAAAAACTATTTAAATTTTTAAGAAACTCATTTTCTCTTCAAAGAAATTTATAGAAAAGTTAATAAGAAGGCTCAACTTATTAACTGAATTAGTCAAGATATAAAACTGTAATATCTTAAAAATAAAATTTGGTGTTCCATATTACCCAGACCAACTCTATATATTTATTAATTATAAAAAAGCATATAAATGTTATAGATTAATTCTTTAAATTTGTTTTCAATTAAATAAATAAATTCTTATATAAATTTTATGCTTGAAAAATATTTTATTACAAATTTTATTGAAGGTTCTATACTACCCTTAGTAATTTTTATTTATAGCAGTAAAAAGTTGGGCATTTCTATTAAACTCTTTAATTTTTTAATAAATTCAAATTTTTCCTTCAAAGAAAGTTATAAAAGTTAATAAGGAGGCTCAACTTATTAATTAAATTAGTTAAGATATAAAACTGTAATATGATAAAAATAAAAACTGGTGTTCCACATTATCCATACCTACTCTATATATTTTTTGAATTATAAAAAAGCATATCAGTGCTTGTAATAAATAGATAAAAGATTTTACTTATGTTTCGTTCGGTGAATCAACTCAATTAGTTGTTTTTCTTATTTTTCTTTCTTCTGTTCTTAAATCCTGTTGTAGTTTTGTAAACATCCGATTTATTTCGAAAAAGGAAGGTATTTCTGTCAAAAACATCTCCTGATTGAGCCATGAAAAGAGCAAAGCACATCACTTCCATTACAGTCAATGCGAAAAGCTGAAAAACAAGAAGTGTGTTTTATGTCCTGTAAAACCAAACAATAAAAAGTTCCGTAACAATACTTTCTTTTTCTTCATACTTTAGATTAAAGTTTGTTTTAATTTCTGTGATATGTTTTTATGTCAATCAATTACATGTTCAGTTGTAATTTTGTTTCTCCAAATGTTAATTAATTTTGATTATTTATGTTTAAAAATTTTATGATTGTAGCTGTTTGTTTTACTTCTAAGATATTTGTTCGACTAGTGAAAGAAATAGTAATTAACATATTTTAAATTACATTTTTCATCAAATTAAGATAATATTTAGTTCGATATTTTATATCATAATGATTATGATTTTTTTTCAGTTTCCATGATTGCAATATTTTGATAAATTCTGTAAATATTTCATAGACTCATTTATTTAAAAAGTACAATTGACATGATTAACATGAAAAATAATCCTTTTGGTTTCGAGTTACATTATAATATATAATTATGCTGAAAATATTTTCATATAATTTAAAAATATTTTTAAATTACTAAAATTTACACTTTTTCTTAAAATTTATACATTTTATATATTTATTTTTTAAAGAAAAGACGCAGGATTAATATTGAAAACAAGTTCTTTGTTTTCGAATTATTAGGATATTTTATTATTCTAATACTAAATATAACTTTTTGATATAAATATATATTTTTTTAAATTTGCTTTAAAATAAGATTTGTTTTAAGTTACAATTATGTTACTAAAAATATTTTTTTTGTTATAATATGTAACGTTCCCAAGGTATTATAATTTTAAAAAAATTTAGGTGTATATATAATTCATAGACACTTTTTTAAAGAATGAAAATGCTTTCATTAAATATTATTAAGTTATATTATTCTAACACTAAATTATGTGTGCTATAATTAAGCGTGTTTTAAAATGTATTATACTTTGAACTTTTTAAAAAAATTATACATTTCATAGCCTTACTTTTTTTACAAGCATGATTGTCATTAAAATCTATCTTTTTGTTTTTCAATTATTATAATGTTGATTACATTTTATTATAATATAAATTAGTATTTTTTGCTATAATTATACTTTTAATTACAATATCTTTTTATTACAATATCTAAATTAGTATTGTATGTTCAATTAGTATGGTGGTGTGTCTCTATAGGCGTTTCTGCCTGAATATATTTTTTTTTCCAGAATTGTTGTCAGCCAACACAGGTAGTAATCGGATATGGTATTGGGATATGTCACGGAAAAAAATATTAAATAAAATTGTTTATGTGGTCATTCACTTTCTGATCGGTTTGTGAGATCGTTCCTGTGAGATTTTTTTCTTTCTTTTTGAGATAAAATCAATGGCTTCAAGACTTTACAAAATATTACTTGATACAAGTTTTGTACCACATAAAAATATTTACATATTAAATTACTTTTTTTCATTCTTCTAACTGATTAAATGTTTAATCAATCCTCTGAACAAGAAGTATACATTATAAATAATATCAATTCGACCCTTTATATTCGTTTAAACATTAATAAAAACATTCAGACAAAATTAGACTTTATTTCATAAATGTTACGTAACATTAAAAACAATGTAAAATGATTCTTATTAGCTATTTATAAACTTCTTAAATTCATCAACCTTTTTTGTATAGTAAATAACTAAATAAAAGTATAAGCAATAAATTACTCAAAGTAAACACTCTTAAATGCTTTTATAACTATTGCTTTCCTACTTGATTTTTGTTTGTTTTTGAGATAAAATCAATGATTGCAAAACGTAAAAAAATATTATTTGGTACAGAATTTGTATCTATTTTGTTTTCTTAATGAAACAAAAACGTAGTAAATCACTATTTTTGCCTGATTAAATATTATATAAATATGCTAGTAATTGAATGAACAAAAGAATATAGATAAAATATTTATACTTTGGCGTTATATATTGATAAAAATATTGATAAAAACATTAAGGTAAAATAAGTCTTCTAATAAAAATAAATGTTATTGGTTTTGTCTGGATTTAGTTTAGTCTTAAAAACAATTATAAAGCAATTTTTATTAGTTGTTTAAACACTTTCTAAATTAACCAAACAGCCATTTTCTTATAAATCCCTAAATAAATATAAAACAATAACTTTTTGAAATCAATTATCTTTTAAATGCATTTTTGTTCATTTATTTATCATTATTGTTTTAATTTTGAGATAAAATCAATGATTCCAAAACTTTTTTCCAATATATATATATATATATATATATATATATATATATATATATATATATATATATATATATATATATATATATTATATATATATATATTCGCCTGTCAAGAATCCTTCCCATTAATGTCAGCCAAAAAGAAATACATAACACTTACATGATAAAAGTATAAAAGCTAAAAACCCAGACATGTTTTCGACCGAAATGATATATTTTAAAACATATACAAAATGATGCTTTTTCTAGGGATAGTTATCTCAAAGAGTGAGTTTTGTGAGTAAGTTATTACACTAAGAGTACATATTTTTCTTCCTGACTTGAAGCTGGTGTTCTTACCTATTCCCAACTGATTGCATTAATGAATATGTAATTCTATTTATTCTACTACCATGTAATGTTTAAAGATGTTTCTCATTATCTGTACTTCCATATCTATTAGCAGTTGTCGATAGATTTTAGAGATGTAGTTATGGTAATTATAATATGTACTAATGTTAGAGTAAGGAAAATATTTTATTTTTCGTGACTTTAATTCCAATTTAATAGTCCATAGTTAATAGTCATTAATAATGTATCTATTCTTAAAAATTTAAAATATTTCTAATTCACAGATATATTTAATTTGCGTATCAATGGACTGTTTTTGTTAAAAATATTTGGGCTTGTCCAGCCTACTTTTGTTGAGTTTCTAGATCACACCTTTTTCTGTTTTATGCCAACATTTCAGCATCCTCTGAAACTGTGGTTACTCGAAAATCTAAACTAACAATTTATTTGTCCATAATGCCTAAAATTATATTTTATTCTCTTTAAAGTGGTAGAGTTAAACATTTGTCCTACCAAAAGACATAACCTGTATCATTCATCCCAGCACATAGTAACTTGTAATTTACCCGCTGTGATGTCACTATGCCAAAACTGCAATAAAAAATAAAACAGCAGGAAGTGTTCACATAACGCAGTGATTCTCAACCTTCTTAAAGTGACCGCTCCCTCAGGAATGAAATATTTTTAAGCCCCCCGCCCACTATTAGAAAAATCCCGTAATGTAGATTGCAAGGAAGGAAAAGTACTCAATTATAAGAGACAAAATGTGTAATTAATTTTCTTCCAAAGAAGTACACATGAAAATTGTATGTTTTAACTTCATAGGTTTTTTTCTCTCTTATCTAGCTCATCCCACAGATCTAAGACTGAAAATATTCTCTTTAAGTACATCCAAGAAGAAAGTTGGCTTTATCAACAGATACCCGCATACTAAATTAACACAGCTGTTCAGGTTTTGTGCAGTGGCCATTTCAATATTATACTTGTTGCAAACAGGGAATTACCTAGCACTATAGAAAAAAAGGGTTTTAAATGCCCTGAAATACAACGCAGTTTGGAAACTGATGTTACCCTCAAAAACAATTTATGCACAAGGATAGACTAGAGTACCGTGGATGTGATAGTGGTTGCTGCCAATAGATGTCTATAGATGATTTGCGATTTTAATATAGCTTAAGGTACGTTAGAGGATTATCAATGACCTGAGTCATAGTAAAGCCTTACTTCACCAGTCAATCCGTAATAATATTATATTTTAAACTTACATGGAACGGAATTCATTGCAGATGGAGAGTACTAGAACTAGATCTTGAGTTTTTCTATAGTCCTAATTTCCTCTTGATCCTTAATAAGTCTCCAAATTTGTAGGTACTGTATTGCACTTCGGACGTCCGGATCTAGATTTCTAGGTACAAATGTCTTTCTGTAATACAGTTCAGAGTCATATCAATTGTGGCCAATTAAAAAATATAAATATAAAAGTAATTTATATTCCTACGTTTGGAAAATATCTCTTCCTCACTGACATAATAAATTTTCACTTATGGTGAATCTGCCATTCTTACTGACATCTATATGAACTAGAGCAGCCTCAACAGGGATACTCTTAATCACTTCAGGAGCAATCTGTCTTAAATATTTAGGATGTCGTGAGAACGTATTTGTACTTGGGAATTATCATGTATGGAAAAATACCCAATGCAAGATGGTCAGAGGACATGTGATTGGCTTCAAAGAATCAAATTCAATAGAAGAATGTAACGCATCCAGTTTCTCGGAATAACTAAGTAGGCTATTACTTTTCAATCTTTGATTATTTTACCAACCATGTTGACAGTTTTACAATAACTTTGCTTAATTGGACATTTTCGATAACCCTTAAAGCTGCTGGTTGCCGTAAAATCCTAATTCCCTCTTGATCCTTAATAAGTCTCCAAATTTGTAGGTACTGTATTGCACTTCGGATATCCAGAAAGATCCAGATTTCTCTGAACAAATGTCTTTCTGTAATACAATTCAGAGTCATATCAATATCGGTCAATTCAAAACTATAAACATAAAAGTAATTTGTATTTCTACGTTTGGAAAATATCTTTTCCTCACCAACATAATAAATTTTCATTTACTGAATGAATGGATTATTGAATTACTGTGTGAATCAAACAATCTTACTGACATCTGTATGAACTAGAGGGGCCTCAACTGGAATACTGTTAATCTCTTCAGAAGCAATCTGTCTTAAATATGTAGGATGTCGTGAGAACGTATTTTACTTGGGAATTATTCTGTATGGAAAAATACCCAATGCAACAAGGTCATGAGAGATGTGATAGTCTTCATAGCAATATATTCAGTAGAAGAATGTGTTGTGGTGTAGTACATTGCATTGTTATTCCAAAGTCATTGATAACCTAAAGTTGCTTTATATTGCTTTTAAGTATAGTATAATACCACTGATCTATATTACAATGTTCAAATTTAGAACTAACGACAAGAAATGCACAAAAAATATATAAAAGATCAAAATGTAAGAGAAGCACTCCACGTGCTACGCCTAAAAAAAAAGGCCAATGTCCAAGAGAACGCTGCATTCTTTTCCCTCCTTCTTTCTCTCAGACAACCCTATACTTTTCATTATTCTGTGCTGATGTGTTCGTTGTTCCATTGTCCTTTTTACAATGCGTCCTTTTCCGGATCTGCCCAGAAGGACCGGGACTCCAAGAATGGTTTTGAATCGCCTCCTGGAGACCAATCACAATTCTCCAAACCTTGGTGAAGTTTAAGTGCAATTATTTTCACTGGCCACACCACACGCTTCCTGGAGTCGCGAAAAAAAATTGGGTATTCAACCCAAGACGTGTGAGTGCGGCGAGCAAAGCAGTATCACAAACCCTATGTCAAACATAGTTGCACTCTCACAGAATGTAACGCATCCAGTTTCTTGGCATCACTAAAAAGGGCTATTAATTTTCAATCTTTAATTTTTTTCCAACCACGTAGACAGTTTTACTGTAACGTTACTTAATTCGACATTTTCAATAACCCTGAACGCTGCTGGTTGTTGTAAAACAGTTTCTAGAACTTCGTACAATCGTTAATATCAAATATTTGTCTGGATTTTAAAACACTAAAATATTTTAACTTACAGAATTATTAAATCTTTCAATGAATTTACAAAATAAATAAAAATTAACACGATTTATTAGATTTTAAGTGTTATTTAATACCCCCACCTCTATCAATAAGAAAACTTTTAATTATCCTGGTTGATCTGCTTAATGATTTTTCCGTTCTTTTTTTCTTGTTACCCAGTTTGATAATTTCCCGACGGACGTGAGATTTTGTAAAACGAAATTTCTCTTATTCAAGTTCAATACAAAAAATTGCCTTACATTATTTTTTTTTAAAATTAATCAATAAAATATACTGCTTCGGGGATTTATTGAAAGGCTTTGTCTCATGTAACATGTCACATTACATGAGCTAATTCCTTAATTAACAAACATCTTTGTTTATTCATTAAATTATTCGATATTGTGTGGGAAAATTATACGCATGGTTTTTAAATATGATGAAATAAAAATTACCACTGAAAGGAAAAACTTTAATAATCTTATTTTCTTTTATTCTTTAATTCTTTTTAAAGATATGAAATCGAAAAACTTATTTTCAGTAAACTAAACTTATGAAAGTTAATTATATAAAAAACTTTCTGCTTTAACTTTAACAATGTTTCTTTATATGTGATCTCAAAAATTTAAATGTTAGATTTTTAACTTTAAAAGAAAGATTTTCAATTATTAAATTTACAGTCACTTTATATTTTATAATCTATTTCCACACTCCCATCATAAGTTGAATACGTAATAGTTCAAAATAATGTAATTTAGTGCACTTTTTAAAAGAAACTTTAGTGGAATAAAATTTTTATAACCATATTAAAAATATTTTTGAATCGTGCTTAAAATTATGTAATTTTAAATAAGGATTTGATTGACGGAAATGAAAATTGTGTTTGGAAATATATTTTTAAATAAATTTATTTAACATACCTAAGGTTTTATGGACTTTTCTTTAGAGAACAAACTACGATTTCATCTTTCATATATCTTTTTTTTATTATTTCTGAGGATTTTTCAAAAATACAATTGTCTCTGTTTTCACATTCAAAACAAATATGTATAATTTCTTTCTCAAATAGTATAGTAGTAAAATTATATTTTATAGGAAAATTTGTAATACAAGTCAATCGGAGTCATTCTTACTTTATAGAATGATCAAAGCATAAAATGATAAATACAGAAGTTTTCAATATTCTATATTATTTGTTTTCTATAGGCTTAACCTTTTAAAGGACATAAATAAAAAAATTTGGAATTTTAATGAATCTAGGTAATAAATGTTATCTATGAACCTGATAAATATGAAATATATTATGAAAAGAGTAACAAAGCTACATTTCTTTGGGATGTGGTTTTTTTCCCTGAGGGGGGTAGCTGTGAAACCAACCACTTGTAACGCGTGATAACAATTCTTTCTTAAAAATATTAATTATATTTGAAGAATAATGAATAATTATCATTAAATTTATCTAATAAGTAAATAGCTAAATAATTTACTAGTGTTATTTTAGGTAGGTATTTTTATTTGGGGATGTAAGGGAGAAAAATCAAGTTCATGCTTTCTTTATAGAAAGCAAGTTTAAACAGGTATATTCCAAAGAGAAAAATAAATTAAGTGTAGTTATTTAATCTATTAACAATTTAAAGAGCCAAAAATATAGAAAGTCGAAAAAACCATTCGTATGTCTAAAAAAGGAGAGAGAAAAACATTTTAACAGGGGGTTTCGTTACGAAACCACTGTCCGTTAAAGGGTTAAAAGATATTGAAAATACACATGTGTTGTCATCAGAAGTAGCTAGTTTCAGTGACTGTTAGTGACTTGTCCCATTTTTGAACGGATGTAAATAGCTTTTGCTCATTTCATATTTGTTTTATTGAAAGTGTTCTGTCTTTTAAATGTCTAAAATTGTATTGTTGGTTTTAAGGTAAATGTTATGCCTGTGTTACATAAATGTATATTAGAAAATGAACGACTAATACACAGGAGTGGAGTTTTTCTGTAAAAGTAATGTAGAAATAAATAAAAATTGAAAAAATGTTTTATGTTGTATGGTATTTGACGGTTTCAAGTATTTTTTGAGGTGCAGTATTTAATTACAATATTTTTATTTCATATGCACATAGTTGTTTACTAAATCCATGATTGTGATGAAGATTTTTTCATGTCCCTTCATTACATATTTCCCTTATGGGGTATATATACTTGAACTTACATTTTGCGCCTTTTTTTTCGCATATTGCCCCTTGCAGGTGCAGCTCTAGCTGTTTTCTCATGATCGCAGCCTATCTTTTCAAACAGATCAGCCCTTGATCTCGGATTAAATTACGGATCGAGCGTCCAATTCCGGCTACCTGCATCCTCAGCCCTTAAACCTTTCGATCATAATTTGTGCCCATCGGCTCATGTTCTGACAGTTTCTGTAGTGATAAAGTTTTAATTTGAGGTGACAGCCGCTCTTTTGTAAAGTGGCGCGTTGTGATGTGTTGCCAAGCTCCGCTCCGCATCGTTTTTGGTGAATTTTCACCACCGGGGTTGCACCTCACTACGATTGGGTTTTTTGTTCTCCACGCTCCTTGTCTCGATGTTTCGTTGGTCAGAGCCGAAAGAACCTTACGTCTCCTAGAGACCGAGGGGTTTTCTTGGCGCTTGGCAATACTCTTGCTGGCTGTGTTTCGGCGCTTTTGGATTGAGCGCAGCCTAGAAGTTCTTTAATTTTTGAGAGACAGAGAGACAATGAGATGAAGTTTTAACACCCTTGCCGACGCGTTGGTTTTTGGTAGGAGAAATGTTTCCGTTGGAGCCACCTCGATCTTTGGCTAGCCTAAGCACTCTATCCTTGTTCTGTTTTACTGTGATGTTCCTAGCGTTGTTTTTACTTGAAGCAACGAATTAATCTCCATCATATTTTATATAAAGCAACAAAATAGTCTGCATTATATTTTTACTTACAGCAACAATTTTATCTCCATAATACTTTTAAACAACGCAGTTGAATGAATCTCAGTTACACACTATGAGATAAAGGCACAAGTGGACGATGTTATTTGTCGATTATAAAGTGAAGAAAACTATTTGATCGAATACTAAATAAAAGGATGTCCTTCCATCAAGTCAGCGTCTGATTTTTATCTACCTGAGGGGACTCTCAAAATAAAGCTTACGACTCTTCATTACTTAACCTACATACAGCTACCTTCCTCTACATGGAGTCCCGACTTTTCGGTATAATGATAATGTATTGTAATAAGACATGTAGGACAGTGATAAATCAATATAGAGAATCCCGTAAATGTTGCGATAAACTTCCAGGGGAGGCTCGTCACATCATACAGAGGAATAATTTAATAAGCATCCCCGAGCACTCAAAACTTCAGAAATAAGTAATAAAACAGGTCGATTTTGGTTTGGAGTGCTAAGGCTTCTTATTTTGCTCACAAGTTCTAACGAAAAGATCGAAGATGGAAAAAGAAACGAGAGTGATTAATTTGAAACATTTGTTGGAGGTAATGAATACAAATAGTGTACGACATGAATGCAGCTCGAATGTTACAACATATGTTCGAAGTTTGCACCATCAAATGTCAAATATGCCTGACACCAAGGATTCATTGATTACCGGACACCTTTGAGCACATCGCGAGTTCTTTGATAGTAGTAGTTGCGTAGACGAATCTAGATATTATTTGTCTAGCTATTGTTTGGGATTAGAAATTATTTTCTTAATTTCAAACAATATATTTAAATTATATTTTTGATGCATTTTCATGTTGCCAGAATTTTTTAACATGTAATTTTTAGTATATCTATCTACTTTTTCTTCAAGCGATTCATTCTCCTTCATTATAAGGCAACTCGAAAGGAAATTCGATCATTTCTCAGTTTGACACTGGAACTCGATTTGCAGTAATGACTACTTACGTTTAGTTTCTTTCGAGTACCTGAACCTTTTTTCTAAACCTGTTTGGATACAAAATTGGAAAATAAAGAATGGTATCAATTTTTCTTATCTCAAATCAGCCTGGGATTACTAATTGAACTGTATTTTTTTGCTTAAGGTTTTGCTCAGCAAAGTCTAGATCTTTTATATGACACGAGTTTATACAGTTCTTACATTCCTTTTCCTCTATCTAGGAGTGACTCCCTATTGTGCAAGTAGTGCAGAAAAAATTGGATTTTATTCGGGTCTGTAGAGATCCAAGCTTGGTTTTATGTTCGATTTTCTAGAAGATTTTGAACTATGCAAATAATAAATTAAACCTAAATATGTTGATCCCAATATGCATGGAATGATATAATTAAATACGCTCCAAAGAAACTGCAATTTCAAAGGTATTAGAATGATTGGAGAGCTACATATTTGTACATCCTATTATTAAGCTTTAGAAATGATTTCAATGTTTACCTTTAATAAAATCACCCAAAGTATTTTGAGACAAAGAATTATTGCATTAGTTGTCACAAACAAATAGAACCTTCATCTTAGCTAGTGTTTAGTAAAATATCAAACTGAGAAACTCCACAGATTTTAAAATTTAATAAATCCTCTTCTTAGGCGTTTAAAGATAGATAAAATATTAAAAAAATAAATTTTTAAGATATTAGAAGAGAAAGCTACATATCTTTATATAATATTCATGGAATTTAGTAATGTTCTCAAAATTTGTTTTTGACGAAAAAGAACAGCACATTAAAAACCTATTTTTCTATATTCTGAAACATAAGAAAAAATTGTTATTTTCTATTGTTACTTAAATTTTAGAGTTATGCACGTTGGTTTTGTTTTATATCCTGTCATATTCTATCCCAAAGTTAGGTGATATCATAAGCATTACATTCTAAACCCATTCTTAATACACTCATGTCCATAAATTAAGGATAATGAAGTTCAGGCAATGAAAGAGACAAAAGCAAAACAAATTTGACTTATTTGTAAAGTCTATTTATTAAACAAAAGGTAAAGAGCAAAAAAGATGCTATATGTTTGACATAATTAATAAAAATTGCGATTTTTACTCCCTGGAGCAAATTTCAAAAAAGAACCTATTTACAGAAAACAGTATAACATGGTTAGTATGATGGTTAATATAGAGTATGTCTCCCGGACGATGCAATACAAGCGTTGCAACGCCTACGCATGCTGAGTATCAGATTATCAATCTGATCGTGGGGAAAATTACACCACTCATCAAGCAATGCCCTCCGAAGTTCCGATAGACAGTTGGGAGGGGGTTGACGGGCTGCAATTCGTCGGCCAAACATGTTCCACACATGCTCTATTGGATTCAAGTCCGGTGAGTATGCTGGCCAATCCATACGGGTGATATCCTCCGATTGAAGGTATTCGTCTACAATGTGTGAGGTCGGTCGTTGTCATCCATATACAGAAATTCAGTACCCATGGCGCCCCGAAACAAACGTACCTGTTGTTTCAGAATGACATCCCGATAGATGTGGCCTGTCATCGTTACACTCTGAACATGCAGGTCAGTTCTGGAACCAAGAATAATTCCTCCCCAAACGAGCCATCCTGCACCACCGTAACGGTGTCGTTCAATGGTGTTCTCTTGGTGGTAACGGGTACCTGGCGCTCTCCATATGAAAGTCCGGCGAGAATCAGAATGTAAACTGAACCTGGACTCTTCGGAAAACATCACACAAGACCACTGTTGCGGTGTCCACAATGCATGCTCTGTAGACCAGCATAATCGCAGAAGACAGTGAGTTGCGGTAAGGGGAACACATCTAACAGGCCTACGAGCATATAGATCAATGTTCCCTAAGCGTCTGTACACGGTCTGCCTTGAAACTGTCGTACCGGTAGCTGAAGAGAGCTGACGAGACAGGTCTGATGCTGTGCTCCGTCTGTCTCTTTTGGCAGTAACTGCCAAATACCGGTCATCATTCGGCGTAGTAACTCGGGGGCGACCTGTGCTGTAACATCTACTGACATTACCATCATGTTTGAATCGTTGCCAAAGCCTGGAGATGACACTCTGGGCGATTCCAAGTTCCTCGGATACTTCCAGCTGGGTACGTCCACATTCCAGTCGTCCGGTAATTCTACCACGTAAAAAATCATACAAATGCTTCCTTTGTGCCATAACTATGCGGTTATTGCACTGAAAGGCTTTTAAAGCGCTTGTGAACAATTTTACTTCTTTGCTACCATTCCCCTTTCATACACTCTCGTCATTGTGACGTACTATCCGCGCCATCTGGTGGTTTCCTGCAATTTGCATATTCTTCTACAAGATGTGTGTGAGAATTCTACAGGTGAAAATTTTATTTTAGATCTCAATTTCTGTGTGATTCTGAATTATCCTTAATTTATGGACATGAGTGTAAATTTGAATAAAATGGTAAATAACAGAAGTTAAAAACTTTTCTTGGAAATTATTATCTTGAAATTATGGAAATTTTTACTCATGTACATTAAATTAAATTTAAACTCCCATTTAATAAAAATACTTTAAAAATTATATAATTATTTTACAAATTCGATATTTTGAAATATGTTGGTGATTTCTATAATATGTCTTAGAAACAACATCAGCTCTTACATTTAGTCTTTTATTTAAACATATTTCAAAATTATTATTTTAATAGATTATAGAAAAGATTTTTTAATCTGTACGTAAAATTTTCATAAAAAATCAAGACTTTCCAAACATAAAATTTGTTTCATAACTCTAAATAAATTTGAAACTTAACACATATTATTATGTTTCCTTTCTTATGTACATTATGAGTGTTCAGTAAACATTTCGATAGAATCTGCAAAAATTTTATATCATGGAAAATTTTAAAAATTAATTAAAGGCTTCTTAATCGTTTTAAATTATTAAATAATTTTAAAAAATAGATTAATGTGATTTTTTATGTTTTTAAAAGCGTCAAAAACTTATTAAGGTAAAAATTTATGAAAATAATTTTTAATGTCTAGTATAAGTATACTTTTTAGTCTTCATCATTGGAAATCTACATAAATGATGAATTTAATACTATGGGGACCCCTGCTATGGCTCGACGATGATGAATGTAGTATCCGCAGGGATAACCACATACATATAACCATCCTCAGAAAGGATTTGTATGGTGCAGTTAAAATAACACAACTAACTTCAGACGTACGCATTTATTTAAGAAACAATAAATAAAAAAACAAACATCAGCACCTCGATGCAAGCAAGCCTACTGGCACGCTGACTCTTATGTAATCAGGCATCATACAGCTATTTTGCATATTTACAATGGTGTGCTGCCCCAAATAAAACTACAATAATAAAATTTTACAAATATGAATAAAGATCAATTCATATTACAAAATGTCAGGATACGTAACATTACAAAATATTTTATAAAGACTAAAAATATACAAAACATTGAGATACGACATATGACGTCAATCATCGCCAAAATTGCGTAATCACCACAATACATTAAAATATTTTTTTAAATTCTAAAAGATTTAAAAAAATTTCCACAATTTTATAAATCTATAAGGAGAAAAGTAACTTTTATTGTTCCAAGCATTTTTGTCATATTTGAAGTCTAAAACTTTTTTTGGGAAAAAAGAAAATATGTCCTCCTGTCAAAAATTTTTGCTGTTAATGTCAAAGACAGAGAAATATAGTACACTCCTATCAAACTTTGCATCAAATAAAATCTTTAAGGGAACCGATGTCCAGACATCTTTTCTTATAGAGAAACGATATATTTTAAAGCACATCATTCGAAGAGATGACTCTAGCAAAAGTGTTTTCGAAAGCTATTATTCTAGCTCCAAATTACTGTTCATAATGGGTACATTTTCTTCACGAGTCTTGAAGCCTATTGTATTTATTTCATCTACCATTCAATTTCAGTATAACAGATTAGTATTTCAGTTTTATTATGTAACTTATAACAAATGAACAATTTGGATTCGACCAATGAATACAATTTAATAGTTTTCCATTTAAAATAAATCCTTAAAAATAATATTTATTTGTCAACAAATACTCATTCAATATTTATTTAACAAGTATATTATGTATTTTTAATGTTTGTAAAGCTGGAAGTTATAAAAATAACGTTTTAAAAATAAACATCTAATACTATTTGGAAATTGATTTTGCGATTTTTTAAATCTGTCCAAATATATCTGCTTGAAAGAATTTACACGGCTTATAGTTGTCGATATTTGTTTAGGTTTCATCGTTTCCTTTAGAGAAGATCCACTTTAACATGGCTTGTAACCTATATTCTCGAGTTTATTGAAAATTGTTTTACTTTTAACAGTCTATAACCGCCCAAAGTTGATTCTTAAATACGTATTTCTATATTGAATGGAGAAATCTAACAAAATAAGCCTTATCTGATAAAAAAAAACTTCAATATTTTTAACAAACTAACTTAAGTGTTTTTTTTCTATAATAGATGGCTGTTTATTTAACAAAAATGCCTAATTTGTTTCTTATTTTTTAAAGTCTTTAAAGTGGATGTAGCAACTGAACTCTATGGGCCGAACCTTTCAATCCATAGATTTTTATCAGTAAGAAAAAAAATGACAAAGAGTGGAAAATTAACAACTAAAAGAATAATGAAAAGATAGAAAATGGTGGATTAGTGTTTCACAAAATATCGCCAAATTTTACACTTTCAGGTATTCAATTTTATCGGTTGTTATGAGGGCTAATGTGCTACACTAAAAATCCAATAATCTGGATTTCGTATCACAACTGTTTGCGTTGTAAAAGAAATTAGCTCAATATGTAAAGGATATAAACTATAGTTAGGAAAAATAAATACTTTTATTAGAATAAGTCATAAAGTTTGACAAACCATTAATATTTATTGACATTATTTTCTCTTTTTGCTTTGAGTGTACTAAACTTTAATATTCGCTTAATATTAATAAAATAATAAACTGTAGTATAGTATTAATAAACTATAATATTCGCGTGTACTAACTAAATGGATGATGAACCCTACAAAGCATTTTTTATAAATAAATCAGCATCAGTTAGTTAATATAACATCCTACTTTATTCACATGAGTACGATAGATTACTGTGTGCATAAACAGTAATGCGTCTATGACAATGCCACGTTGAAAACAAAGTGTACTTAATAGAGATTTAATTTCATGGGCAAGTATCCGCACACAAAAAATTGCGCACTATTACCCTGACTTGTCCTAATTCAGGAATTTTCAATTTGGTACTCATCTCTTAAAGCCAACAAAAGCTATTTGAGACAATGAATTCTTATTGTGCTTTCAGGCTACTCAGAGAGAAAAATTGTATATAGACTCATTTGTATATCCTGCATTTGCTTTACTTGTTTAGGCATTTGTGTTTAGTCGTCTGTATAGCTTGAATCTTAGAAATCTTAGAAGTGCTATGCACTCAAATTATTATGATATCTCATGTGGTGCCTTATACACTATTCCAAATACTGAAGCAAGGAAGCTTCAGACACCATAATTTCAAATGATTACAATATTGAGATCTAAACATTCTTACTTTATATATATCTAAAAATAATTACAAAAGTAACTTAATATGTAAACCATATTTACAACATTTTTGTTGTCTTCTAGGTAATCATCCTCCATCCTGTTTCTTTAAAAAACAATTTTATCTTTCCCATACTACTCTTATATAAATGTCGGCAACTTTCATTCAGAGTTGGTTACATTCTCTAAATTTCAATTCATTAAAATATGGTCTTCCTAATGAAACAGATCTTAAAATGGTGTTCGTTTACCTGCATTTTCTGAATGAACAAATTAACTTTGCACTGATTACAAATAAAGCATGCATACTAATTATCTCTGAAAATTATTCTTATATATTTAAGGCATAATAGAGTGAAGTAAACTTTATTTAGATTATTTTCTTTACATATTTTCATTTTCTTTATTAAGTGTTTGTAATTTTACTTCTCAGAAATGATTAAAGAAACAAGCTTCCTCCAACTGACTAAAAGACAGTCAGAGACTTTTTTTTCAGTTTGGGTCCAACATTTTTTTCGAAACATTTCTTGTTTTCACAAATGTCTCAATTAACTCAACCAAAGCCGTTAAGGTGCATAATTAACGTATGCGCTTCTGCTAATTGTTTCTTCCCTTCTTTACGTAGAGCACCCTAAAAAAGGTTAAGCGATAATAATTAACGATGATTACGTTAATATTCTTATTATTTGAGAAGGAAAAGCAAATTTTGTTCTTGTCCAGGTAGAGCTAATCCTAGAAATATAAATTAATTCATACAAATGAAGGGAATAAAAAAGATGACGGCTTATTCATAAAGAACATTTTGTCATTTCTTTTGGAAAATTAAGTTTTATTAAAGATATTAAATGAAAAAAAATAGAGTCATTACGAAATATACAATTTCTCTTACTTGTTTTTCGGTTTCAACATTCAAATTCCTACTTAGGGTTTTACATTATCTTCAAGTAATAAAACAAATGAGTTAATACCAAACTAAATTGTAAGAAGGTAAGGGTGTAAGGTATAAATTTAAGAAATAATATATATATATATATATATATATATATATATATATATATATATATATATATATATATATATATAACATAAATATTAGGACGACTAACGACAAGAAATTTTGATGAAGTTTTGGCAACAACTACAAAGGTGGTTCTCATATTGTCGATTAACTGCAGCTCGATCTTCTGGAAAGAATTTTCTATATCTTGCTGGGAACCTGCAGATACAAATATACTAAATTAGAATGCATTTCAGCTAGAGAAGGGGAGAGAAACTTCTAAATTTAAACTTCAAAATATTATGAATGTTTTTTAATATTAGTTCCTTCTAAGAATTAAAGATAGAATTGATTTCGTAGGTATGTTGTGTGCCAGACATAGATATGCCTTTAATTATATTTTCTTTTTTAACCCTTCCGTGGGCATTTGGAAGATTACTTCCCACCTACATGATTTTACAAAATTCACCTTTGGGAAGCTTAAAACCCATTATAATATATTGGTCTTGTTATTGAAAAGCAGGAAAGACTGAGTCATGTCATCAATTGTTCGATCGATTGAATAAAATTTCCAGCTTTGTTTTGAAATTTTGGAAATGTTTAGTGAGAAATAAATGACCCACGAAAGGGTTAAAGAGGTTTAAATTATAAAATAAAATGCAGTATATTTATTTAAGATCATAATTAGTATTTATCTGGCTTTTTTCCTAGTGAAAGGACTATTTTAATCATTATTGAATACATCTCGTGTTACTTAAAGTGGCTTAATTGAGGTTTTAATTTAATAATTCTCAGTGTACCATATATCTTACTACTTGGTTTTCTTCTTTTTATACCTAAAATACCACATAGTCATCAGACTAAAAATGTGTCTAAAATTATATTCTGTAATGATGTAGTGATTCCTAATGTTTTTTCCCATGGTGTTCTTAAGAGTTAGGCTGGGATTGAACGTCATTTGAAACTGTCCATGAACACATCCGCACCCATTAGATAACATACAAATGTATTCTATTAACATTGGTATCCATTATTTCCTATTTACTCAAAAACATTCTTTTCATTCAAGAGGAATCGCGAAGAGGTGAGATATCACATTAGATGGCAGCAGATTTCTGCATCTATGAGATGTGTCCCGTTGCTGTTAACAGATACAGAAATGAAAAATCTGGTGATCAATTGTTTCAAATCTTTGTTGGTCCTAGATTACTATTCATAAATAGATTCATAATTATATGTGTTCGTGTTTTCTTCACATATGTCTTCCTGGAAAGTGAAATGTTCCAGCTTCTCTTCTTTTAAATTAGGAAGACTCAACAGGGCAATGTTACCATAGCATTCTTTAACCCATATTGGACCGCTGTCCTATAAACAGGACAGCAAATAAAATTCCATTTAATAATAAATTTATACATTTTTTCTGAGTGGATTTTATTTTAACACCTTTAAAATAGACAAACTTTAACATAGTAACAAGAAACCTGAGAAATCAAATTATATTTTATTGTGAACTTTATTTTCAGCAACCCCTTAAAAATTGTTAGTTTTTAATCTTTAATTTTTATTTATTATTCATTTTTTTTTCAAACATTGTGGAGGTTACTTGTAGTTTAAAGACAGAGCTAATAATGTAGCTGAAAGTTTTTGTTCAAAAAATATATTTTACACGTGTATTTTGTAATTATAAAAAAGGTGTCCTAAAATTAGGACGACGGTCCAATACCGAATATTTTCTGATAATTCTTCAACTGATCCACAAGGTCATTACTATAGAATTCGACGTTTTTATGACAAAATCATTATAACCTTGAAGAAATTTGGTATATTTTCTGAAAATCTCACCATTGATGAAAGAAAGGTAAGATATTTTGAAAGGCAAAGATGCAAGATGTTTATGAAAAATAAACCTGTATAATTTGGATATAAATTATGGATCTTACAATGGATATTCTTTTCCTATTATCCCTTACTAAAGATGCCAGTTCAAGAACTGCAAGAAAATTCCAACAACAGTGTGCTTAAAATGTAATGTTAGACTTTGCATGGACTTTTTCCCCAAATTTCACCTCTGAATCAATGTAATGCAATATAAGCGATATTTGTTAAATTTTAGCAGTGTATTGGACCGTTGTCCTATTTATAGGACAGCTAATTACTTAAAAAATTCAAAAATTCAAAATATTTTTTTAAATTTTCGGTTTTATATGCTTAGTTACACCATATTAATGATATGGATGAAGTTTTAATAACTTACAGAAATATTTAGTTGGTGTGGTACAATACGGGTTAACCCATGGATGGTGCTAAATGAGTAACGGCTTCACAGCTGTGTTTGACTTAATATTGTCTGTATTGAAAGCTCCATTGAACAAAATTATTTTGAAATTTCCCTAGAAGTTATAAATGTTCCACAAAGTTATTGTTCTTTAATTTCATTAATAGTATAATTAAGCATGCCTTCGGAGATTTTAAAATTATTTCGATGGTTGAAATAATAAAACGCAGGTTTCCGAGCATAAGATTTCACAGAAAAAGAAATTTTATAGAATTAAATCCAATTTTTTCTCCTCCTCTGAGTAACTAGGATTAAATTTTATACTGTCTCCAGGCGATCATCATTATGTAATCGTCAGCCCACCATAAAAAGTGTTTGCACTGGCTTTTGATGAAGAAAGAGATTAATATCTCCCGAAAAAGCAATTATACTCATCTTTCTGAGACGTCATTAGAACGAATTCAGTTCCTCTCGGGAAAAATTAAAGATTTGATTTTGTCTCGAAATTTAAGACATTACAGGAGATTTTTGCAGTATCTTCAGGAGTATTTAAATTTATCACCAGGTAACGGCTGCCACTAGAAGTTTATTTCACGCGAGGTGTACGGGTTAATTAAAATTTCCTATTAAGTGTAATTTATAATCGAGAGAAAGATATTTTGTTTCGACGAAACAATGCATTTTGTGGATTTTATGGGCTTCTTTATTTTACTCGATCGTATTAAAATGACTTCCTGGCGTATACACCGTAGATCAAATATACGATATAAATAAACAAAAGTATGTAACAGTGGGGAGAAATTATTTTATTTTTCTCTTTAAGCATTAGAAAATAATCAATGCAAAGTTTCGTATTTATTTAAATGAATCTTAGTACTATTAAATCAACAACTGTTTAATTATTTACCTTTACTTCCTTATGAGAAGTAAAACATTGGTTTGGTTTGGAAACCAAAAGGTTGGTATTCTTTCCAAAGAATACCAACCAGGCATTGTTGTTTGTCATAGCACTTCATGGAAGACTGTACTTAATGACTGTGTTAAAGTTACTGTGTTAGCTAAAGTTTGAGTGGTAGACTATCCAAACGAGAAAGTAGTATCTGTCTGAAGTCTTTTTTTCACACCACCATGACACTTGTTGATTCTAAAAATTAAACCAGAATAGAGAAAATCTCCTTCGTAATATCCCCTCAGGGAGTTTACCAACTTCAGATATACACGAGTTTCGAAATCCCGAGGTTCCCCAATGAACTCTATGTCGTTTATATATATATATATATATATATATATATATATATATATATTTATGTAATATATATATATATAATATATATATATATATATATATATATATTATATATATATATATATATATATATATATATATATATCATATATATATATATATATATATATAATATAATATATATATATATATATATATATATATATATATATATATATATTATATTAAATTTATTATATGACACAGGTCCGATATTAATTATATATTTATTATAATATTATAATATGCTTAAATTTTATATATTAAATATAATATATTATATATATTTATATATATATATTATTATAAATTATATATATATTTTTATATAAAAATATTATATATGGGAATTTAGTACAGCGCATTCTCGCAAGGTTTCGCATTCATCACTGAGTGGGGTAAGTAAGGAACGACAGAGGGACATTCGAGTCGTAGTCGTGGAGGAGTGACCAGGTCGAGTGAAGGACCCGTGGCACTTGAGCTCCCTCAATTTATTAAACATCGAGTAGGGTGTATTTTCTATGTTAAACACCGAGTAGGGTGTCTTGCCTATGTTAAGCTTCGAGTAGGAAGTCTTGTCTATACCGCGTCGTCACTGTGATTTAGCTATTTGTCTTTATGCTTAAGTGTTATTTGTGTTGTTACGTAATTAAATATTGTTATATATTATATATAATTATATATATGTCATAATATATATAACGATATATATATATATACATATATATATATATATATATATATATATATATATATATATATTTATATATATATATATATATATATATATATATATATATATATATATATATATATATATATATATATATATATATATATATATATATATATATATATATATATATATTCACTAACATAATTCTAACACAGTATCCACTCTCATCTTATTTTTCGGTTGTTATACATTATGTTCATCTTTTTTTCTATTCTTTCCATGCTGATTTCTATGAATTCATAGGTATGAATTTATCTGTCTATCTACATAAAGTAGAAGAGAATTTCTTGAGCTTGTTACTAGAAACTTTGTAACTATGTTGCACGATTCTATCACCTGATAAGTTTCTCACTTTAATAACAACATACTTTGATTACATTTTAAACGTTCTTATGAATAAAAAGATTTCTATTCGATTTCGCATCGACTGAAATAATGCTTTATTTTAAAGTTGTGGCATACAACATGTATAAATAGAAACCACAAATTGGTTTATTAATATAACTAAATAAATACAAATCATAGTTTTGTAATATTTTGAACTCTGTGTGGTAAACATCCTTCCCTACGTATTAGGCTTTGAGATATTTACCATAAAACAGTGCACTCCGCAAAATTAAAAAAATGAGAATATATTCATGACTCAAACTCAAAGATTACTGAAGTTTAAAATAAAAGTAGGTTGTATTATGCTAGCCGATTATAGTATCATACTCAGGAAAAAAGGTTAAAGCTATTAAAAAAAATATTTAAAAAGGTAACCAAAACTATTAGGATGCTCTATATTTGGTGATGTTAATTGATTTCCGCAATAGTATTAAGAACAAGTTACTTTTTACAGAATTATACTTAGGAGAGAGGGGGATGATCCCCAAGAATGTGACCAGGCCCAGAAGTGATAAGAAACTAACGCTTGATGGTTCAAGTATTTGGAATTGTGTTATTAGTTAATGAAGACCATTACAGACCACTTGAACAACATTAAAAATAACAAATAACAAACTATGAAAAATAACAAAATATGGAAGGTCATTTTACAACAAAAATGATAATTTGTAGCTATGAGAAATTACTCATTAAAAGTTATTATTCCTTTACATTTACATTTAACTATTTGAAATATTAATATAGTAATAAATTGAGGCTAGATAATTAGATAATTTAACTGGTGTCAGTAATTTGTTCTATTTTCAATCATCCAGGAAATTAGTTTCTGTATCTTACTGCCCAGAATTTTGTCTGTATGTAATAGCTGGAACCACTTTGATTCCACTCCTGTTTTGAGATTCTTTTAGATGAATATTCTATGTGGAATTACAAGAGAAAAGTTAGTGAAGAGAGTTTCTTTCCCGACTACAGATACAGTTTGGATACCCAATCACCAGATGAAAACGAGAGAGATATTGAGGGAAGAGTCCGTGTCCCTTTAGGAGAGATTTTATATGTGGTGACTTAGACAAGTGGGCTTTATCAACCTTCCTAAGAAAACGATATATAGTGTGGCCGGTGTCTGTAGTCCCAATATCGCTGCCAATCTTCTAGTAGTTTGGAATACAAATTATTTCTATTATGTCTAACAGTTACTGGTATTGTCCTGAACTCTTATAAGCTATAGGAATCCGTTGACAACACGAGAATATGACTGTGTGCCAAACTCTCATAAAATTTCATTTTGGCTGTTGGCAAAAAAGGAAGAGCGGTTTGTGATGATAGTAGGGATATTTAGTTTTTGAAATGTATCTGTAAATGCACTGTGTATAAATAAATGTCTCTGTGCTGTGTGAAATCAGTTACCTGACTTCTACGCAACTACTTCATACGTTACAGTATGCTAGTGGTAGTGAAGGTTAAAGCCACAATTTTTGCCATTTGGTCTGATATTTCATTACCCTCTTCACCTGTATGTGCTTTAATACAGTGCAATTACAGTTTATGTTAGTTTTGGCAATTTTGGATATTATGTCCTTTGAGGACAGCTTGGTTAATTTTTTTTTATTGCAAGTAGGCTAGCCTTACTGTCTGAGAGAATTGAAACTGTAGTCTTAACACGCTTTGCTAGAAGCCTACTTCATTGAATAAAGTTCCTCTTGAAAGACCAAGCCACAGCTGTTTAGTGATGCGGACTAGGAGGTCTGTAATTTTGAATTCCTGAATATTGCATAAACAGCTCCAAATCCTTTGTTTAGTTTAGAGTTATCCGTGAAGATGTTAATATGGGAGTAGGTTGGTAGTTTTTTCGGTGTCGAGGTAGCAACGTTTCTGTCTGCCGAATGAAAATGTAAGACACGTTATTTCCTACTACTCCGAAATGTCTTAAAGCCTCCTCTGGAACAAATGAGTTTATACTGAGAATTTTTGTTTGCACACCTGTACATGATAGAGTTAAGTGAATAGGCGTAATACCGTAAGTGCGGTGGATAATTTTGTGAACCATTGTTATCAAGACGAGGAAGAGTCGCTGAATTCTTACCAGAGCAATTTTTTCCTGCTAGTTGAGATTTGTAGCCCAGACACTAGAAGCGCGTATAATATAAGTCTCTGTTACAGTTTTATACCAGAATCTGAGTCTTTCATTTGAAGCACATCCCGACCCCTAAAAATATTTATAGTTTTAACAATTTTATAAATTTGCACATGTTTACTTTTAATTTATATTTTGGAAGAACATGAAATTTTAGCTAAAGACCAATGTCACAGAAAAGTACTTGGAATGAAAATGAAGTTATTCTAATATGAATTTTAATTCATTATGACAATTAAAATATAAAGTAACAATTTCATCAAAAATATCGTAATTAATTAAAAAAATAATTTGTATCTCTAAATCTTTTACAGTATTATGAGAAATAGTAACAACAAAACAAATAAAATCCAAAGCATTTTACCTCGATCTATAACTATATTTAAATTAATGATATATATCTAGTAAACTTAGTATTCATTCGAATTGCTTTTGTCGGTTGTTAGGCATTATTTTCATCGTTTTTTACTTCTAATAATACTGACTTCTATGAACTTAAGTGCCTGAATGTATTTATATATGACTTTATGTGTCAATCTATCAATGACTAGTAGAAGAGAGTTATTTGAACTTATTACTGGTAAATATGTAACTAGGTTCCACGATTTTATCACTTCAGATTCTCATCTTGATTACATTTTAAAAGTTATTATCAGTAAAATGATTTCGTGTTTGCAATCGTTCATATAAAACTTTATTTTAAATTTGTGGGTGACTCAAACGATTGCATGTTTAAATAGTAAACAGTAATTAATTTATTAATGTTACTAAATACATACAAATGATAGTTTTGTAAAACTTTGGTGTATTATCAATTTTATATATTTGGCACATACTTACTTTTAATCTATTTTTTGAAAAATATGACATTTTATCTGAAGACCAATGTGATAAAAAATTACCTCGAATGAAAATGAAGTTATTTTAATACGAATTATAATTTATTATTACAACTAAAATATAAAGCAACAATTTGATACAGTATATGGTAATTAATTAAAAAAAATAATTTTCTCTTCTAAAATTTTAAAATATTATGAGAAATAGAAACAGCAAATCAAATAAAAACGAAAGCAATTTATCTCGGTCTATAATTATACTTAAATCAGCGTTACATATCTACATATGCTGTACAATATTTCTTATGTAAAATTGTCGTGATGTGGAAAGTTCAAAGAGCATAAAGTCTAAAGCTAATGTTGCATTTATTCCTGCTAAAACTGCAATGATGGTAATATGATGCAAAAATGCTCACAGGTCTTGGCAAAAAAAAAAAAAAATTATCTTTCTTTGTAACCATGGAAACGTCACGTGTAGGTTGGTTCCTTTTTATTCATAATTTATTGGGATGTGCTCTGGAATCAGACAGGTCTATACACAAATACATTTTTAAATTTTGATTCTGAATTCATTTGTTGTTTCTCAATTTATAAAAGGATCTACATGAAGAGCTTTTGAATAATAAACATGTAGTTCTTTTATGTCATTTTTGCAAATAAAAGATCTTTTGAAACATTTTCTTAAGCGAGGGAACTTTTAGTTTATCAGTAGAAAAGTGTTAGAATGAAATAAAAGTGCTTAACTATGAGACTTTGTTAAAATTTGTTAGAATCAACTATTACAATATATTTTTAAGTTTAGGAAAAGATCAGTAAAAAAGAAAGATATTTTAGTACAAAACAGTAAGCTTTAATTTTTTTATGTAAGTGAGGAATGTATTTACTTAAAAGAATATCTAGTAACAATAGGTTCAGATAAATATTCTAGCATAAGTTATAAATTACTAAAGTATTAAAATAAATTTATATATCAGCATAAGTTTTTTATAATATAAAAAAATGAAATATCTAAATTTATGACGTCACTAAGAGATATTTAAGTCTTTCATTTAACTTAGATTTGCTTATTTTTTAAAATATGTTGAAGACTGTTTGGAAAACATTATATAGCACGATAAAAATTTAATTTTAACCATGAGTAAATAATTCATTGCTGATTTCAAAAAAAATAGTTTCCAGTTATTTTGTTTGAATATCTCACCATTTTAGTTTTTTAGTCTAGGACTGCATTTTGAATTATAAAAGCTAGAAATGTATTCTAACAATTCTTAAAAATTTTGTCCACAGGCAAACCAAAATAAGGAAGCTTTAGAAACAAGAGAAAAATGTAGCAGTAAATGCTAAATTTTAGTGCTTAGTTAAGGGTATATAAGGTAAATATAAATGTTAAAAGTGTAGTATTATACCTAATGAAATAAATCTTACCTAATTCTAAGATTGGTACTGTTATTTTTGTTTCCTTACTTCATGAACGGGGAAATTTGGGCTTATATTGAATCTTGATAGTCAATCTAATTTAGTCAAACTAAAAATTAAACAGACTTCTTAAACAGTCTTAAATTGTAAAAAAAAATGGAATTGTAAAAGTTATCGTTGCAGAGTATCAGCAATGTATTTTAAATGTAAATGAACATAAACAAACTTTTAAAAATAAAATAACGTTTAATTTACTTAAAACATACAAAGTAAAGGTTTAAGGCAAATAAACATGGTATAGAATCCTTTAAACTGGTAACTTAAACTGTTAAACAATATTACTACTAGTAAAAGAAAAACATTGAAAACGATTACAAAAAATGAATACATTTGACCTTACTATAAAACTTAGGCTAACCCAGAACCAGGCACGAGCAGAACCTCATAAAGCGAAGTTGTTTTGTACTCCTCATTACGCAGATCGACTTCTCAAGCAACAAACAAGTTAAAAATGAGCCGCTTAAGTAAGAACTTGTATTATTAAATTCGTTGGGATAAATTTCCCTTACCCAATTAGAAGCGGACTATTTTATGGAGTTGAGAAGTCGGCCTGGCCAAAGGTTACATTAAGACGCGTACTTTTGACTAGTATTTTGTGTATGAGTGAACAAACCAAGGTGTTTCATTTGATAACAAAACTTTGGGTATATCCCTTTGTTAGTCTTTTTCTACTTTAACCACTTTGTCAATGCGATTATTTCTCAAGATATGGAAGGAAAATTGCTTGTTCGGGCTATTTTCTTTGCTAGAAGACTGACAAAGCCTAGTTATATGACAACTTAACCTGCAATTTTGGATATATGGTATGTTCAAGTTCTGGTCTTTTCCATTGATGTACAGAATAGAATAATAGAAAAGAAAGATAAAGTTTAAAATAAAGGAAAGGGCATACCAGTTGACTTTTATAACTTTATTTCAGGTTACAAATTTTTTTAAATAAATGTTTAAAAAAATATTTATTTGTTTCAACAAAATAGTAAATGAGAGGTAATACCTAACTAATCCCATAAAGTTTCCTTGAGGGTACAGTTATTTGTTTTCGTACCCCAACACCTGAATTCGTATCTGATGACCAACAATGCATGCAGATTAATTTTTATATCTAAACGTTGTAAAAACATTATTCTTCTACAAAAGGACCATATGTTTATTGAACAATATATCTGAAAGTTTAATGACTTAATTAGCACTAAACTCATGTAAACTTCTTTACAATTTTATGGTAAAATTTTAATAATTTTAACACTTTTTAATAATTAGTTTTGAAAATGTTCATTAACATAACATTTAGACATAATACGGTTATTTGATTCATATATACCTCTTAGACCTTAAAATAAACGTTGACTATTGTAAAAAATTAACTTAATTAAAATATAAATTAAATTACGGATAAAGTTTCCTAAACGTATCTTATGTCGCTCTTAAGGCCTTATTACAGTTGAAACTACATGTTGTAAAAACAACCATTTCAGTTTAAAGACATTTTTTTCAAAGAAGAATGCACTAATTTCTCCAAAAATTTCTAAACGATTAATTGACTGATATCACATCAACCTTAAAACAAAATGAATCAGCTGAAAATGTATTTCAATCACACAAAAATTCATGCTTCAGTGACGTGGGAAGTTTATGACGTGTCAGTTGTGGATTCTTTTCACTGGTGAGTAATGTGCAGACTATTTTGTTACAGTAAAAAAAAGTTTGAAACTATTTATTTTAGTTGAGGGTAATTTGCAAGAACGCTATATTCATTGAAGTTTTTTCTCTATGACACAAAACATCCTCTTCTAGTATCCACAACTCTTCTACGGGAAAGAGGAATCCTAAACTGAACTTTTCTGTTTTTTAAACATGAATATGTTGAATCCTGATACAGTCATTACTCAGACAGAATACCTTTTCTCTTGGTGGTTTAAGGTTTAGTTTGGTTATACTCAAGATAATAATTTATTAAATGAAAAATAGGAATGATAACACGAAAAGGAATCCCTCTAAAAGAATTTCTGACAGACATTACTTTTAACATATAAGATGAAGTCCACATGAGTCCGCTCAAGAAAAGAAAATCAATGAGAAATGAACTTAAATTACGCAAAAAAATTATTGCTGTATTTTGCTTTTTTCAAGAATTAGACATTAGTTTCTAACAAGGAAAAAATGTATTTTATAATTTGAAACGGAGCGATTTATTTCTGACTATTTGTTTGACCCTTATTCATTAGCTTAAATATTTAGTTTTTTTTTAAATAAAAATATAAAATAAAGGGCAACTGAATAAGTAATGCTTTTCCTATTTATGATTACGGCAAGTATGATGTTTTTATTGTTCTTTAAATTAAAACATTTATAGGCATTGTATCATATTCATTTACTTGAGAAAACCAGAAAATTTTATTGCTGCGTTATTCTTTTTACAAGAATTAGACATTGACTTCTAACCAGGAAAAAATGTATTTTACAATTTCAAAACGTAGCGATTTATTTCTGACTATTTGTTTGACCTTTATTCATTAGCTTAAGGATTTAGTTTTTTTTAAATAAAAATATAAAATAAAGGGCAACTGAATAAGTAATGTTTTTCCTATTTATGATTACGGCAAGTACGATGTTTTTATTGCTCTTTAAATTAAAACATTTATAGGCATTGTATCATATTCATTTACTTGAGAAAGCCAGAAAATTTTATTGCTGCGTTATGCTTTTTACAAGAATTAGACATTAATTTCTGACCAGGAAAAAATGTATTTTACAATTTCAAAACGGAGCGATTTATTTCTGACTATTTTTTTTACCCTTATTCATTAGCTTAAGGATTTAGTTTTTTAAAATTAGAAATATAAAATAAAAGGCCACTGAATAAGTAATGTTCTTCCTATTTATGATTACGGCAAGTACGATGTTTTTATTGCTCTTTAAATTAAAACATTTATAGTCTTTGTATCATATCCATTTACTTGAGGAAACCAGAAAATTTTGTCATTCAGACTCCAACTTTTGGATGAAATCTCCAGTAAATGCATTGCAGATAGCAAGGAAATGGTATGTCAAATTTTCAAACTGAAAGGGTTGATCAAAAAAGGTTACATTAGCTAATTAATGCATTCCATTAAAGCCTGGATTTGTGAATTTGTCCAATTAATCTCTGGATTATTTTTTTTTGTCAGGTGCACATTAAATAAATTGGAACAAAATCAACAGTATTTCATTTTTGATTATACTGTAATATCTATTTTGAGTTAGACATTATATATATTATATTCCACATGTTTCGAGGCTTTTCCTATTTTTTTACTTCGGTTATATCATCTTACATTATCACATCTAATACCCATCATCTGTATTTATTAATATCTATGGAATGATTACCTGGCATTAACCTAGTAATGTGTACTATACAAGGAAGTATTTACTTTTAATACAGATTACTAATCTTATCATATTTTGGAAAAAAAAATCTAGAATATTATAGACACGTATAACATCTAAATGCTATTTCCATATCTCTTTAACAGGTCACTTAAACCGTTATGTGAAAAAAAACTCCAATTATAAAACAAATGCAAGCAGATAGTGAATTTACAAACACACCAATAAAGAAAAAAATAGAGACACCACAATGTACTTATTTATATTGACCATAAGTGATTATACTGTATCCAATGCATAAATTTTTCTTAGTCCTATTGTGTTTTAAACAGCTGTTTCTGTCGGGTAAGTTCTTTTTTCTTTTGTTGCAATGTTATCTTCTTTGATATCAAGTGGGTGTAAAAGCTTGTTTCGATTGGAGCTTTTTACATTTCTCTTCTTTCAATGACATAATTTACTAGAAAAATTTCTCTCAAAAAGGAAAACTCCATAGCTCGTATTAACATATAATGAATAAATGTATTTTGAAAAATATGAAAAATACAATTGTGAACATATATATATATATATATATATATATATATATATATATATATATATATATATATATATATATATATATATATATATATATATATATATATATATATATATATATATATATATATATATATATATATATATATATATATATATATTTAACATCTGATGCGTGCAATACTTTGGTTTGTTCAAAATTTATTTTAAGAAATAAAATCTTACACAATTTAAGGACGTGTTTCTCTTTTGGAAATGTCTAGTCGATTCTTTCGGGCAAACTAATTTACAATATCTTTCTGACAAATAGTCTAAAGTTCCATACAATGTAGCAAAGGAAATAATTATTATGTTTTACATTCATAGTTAATATAAACAAACAACACATTAAAACGTTTCTTTATCACATATTTGTCTGTTTAATACCTGAAAATATTTTATTTTTTATGTTTGGTATATTTGAAGAAAATTATATGTTTATACCCATTAAATATATATCTCTGGCGTGATTCACATAAAACAGTATAAATAATCAAGCAATGCAACAAAGAGATGAACACAGAAATATTGATTTTATTTAATTTTTCTACTTATATATTTACTATCTAGAACAATTAATTACAGTTGATAAATTATAAATAATTTATAGTTTACAGTTTAAACAGAGATTAATGACTTATATCATTTTAGTTTTATTATTTTAAATGCTTAGTTCTTTGTTTCAAAGCATAAATGCATTTGTCTTTTCATAAGATGTACTGTCTCAACTACTTAGCAAGCCCAAATTCTCTGTTTTCTTTCCCCTCTTCACTCATCATAGTCTCCATTTTTTAATAGTTCTTCTCCTGATATCAAATTTCTTTTAAATGCCTCACCACATCTTAATTTGTTTTCTATTTTTAAAGGCTATTTGTTTTTATTCTCATATTTAACATTGTTGTTTTACTTCATTCACTTCTTAAATTCTACATGTGTCTCTTCGTTTGTTTTGCCCATCCATCGTTTCTCCATTAATTTAACCCTTTGACACTTTCATTTTTTCCAGAATACGGTCAAAAATATGTCACATTTTTTATTACATTTTTTGTTCATTTTACCATTTTTAAGTAAAGATATGTTATTAAAATTAACATTTCTAATATTTTTAAGCATTTATTACAACTTTTTTTCTTTCTATGAAAGCATAATACAACTGAAATTTACCTTTAGTCTCATCGATATACAAGTTATTTTTGGAATTCCATTGAAAGCAAATCTAAGAGGCTCTTCCGAAGGATTATCACAATTAATTTTAGAAAAATGTCTTGCTTGACTGATTCCATCTGTACTACTATCAGAGTCACTACTACCCAGTCATCTAGTAAACTTTCGCTACTATCATTTACAGATAAATCAGTTTCTGATTTCGAGTCACAGTTCGAATCACAAGAAATTAGCTCCATACGCTCTGAATTATCCAGTATTTAAAAATAAAAATATATTATCCAACTCTTACATCAATAAAATTATCAGGCGGTTAGTAAAATATAACCAGACAGCTATACACTGAAAGATAACAATCCATCTTCTGATACAAAACATGCGAAAAAAGCCGCGCTTTTGAACCAATCAGAGTGGAAAATACAATAAACTGCAAACTATCATTTACTGGACAACTATCGTCATCTATACGAATAATTTATTACTAAAATTGGAAAAATTACTACCGAAACAGTGCAATCGAAATAGAAATCAGATTGCCCGTAAGCCGTACGGGCATATCAGTAAAGATCTGAAAGCTCTGACCGTACCGCTTACGGGCAAAACAGAAAAGGGGTTAAGAAACTGAAATTCACTTTTTTGAATTTTTTTATATTTTGAATCATTAATGCGTACTTGCATTTGGCACACTTTGTCCCAGGAGGATGTAGTGCCATTAAACTCCAACCAACCAAACTCTGTGTTCGTTAAAGGTGACTAGAAAATGTAAAATATGTTCTTGGTCACAGTGTCTTCCTAGGTCTTCAACAATACTTCTGAGGATGACTGTCTAAACCTAAAGGTCTTCTGCTTGGTCCCTTCTTCTAAATTACATGGACCTACTTAGCACAGTCGTACTTATAACCTTTCGGTGCTCATTAAAACGAAAGACGCTCATCGCCTTATTACAAGTAGCGTAAATTTCAAATTGTGATTACTTTGTTCAGGTTTCATCGGAAACTACAACAATATTCGCTACTCTTTAGTTTTACATTTAACTGCAACTGAAAGTTCATAAGCTACAACTTATCTCGATGGGGAGACTTTGCGATGAAACCTTGGTAAATCCACCAGACCGCAACATATCCCTATGTCATTGTTTTGGAAATACAAAGAAATAATTAAACATAAACAGCAACACGAGGGTTGTGTTTCAATATTAGTCTACTGTGCTACCTGATGAATGTGATTTTTTTATATATAAAGGAAAAAATGGAAGTGGACTTACTGTCTTAGATTCATATTTCATTATCGAATTTATGAATCTACTACAGAAATGTGTCGAGTTTAGGTAGATTCTAATAATTTAATCCTGTGTTAGTAGAGAAAGTAGTTACATATTGCTATTTTGGATGTCAAGTATTGGTTTTCAAAGAGAGTGCAATTTATCACATCTTGGACGTAAAAATACTTGGTTAAAATAAGTGTTAAGGCAATTTCCATTACACCGCATACTTATATTGTTTTTTCTAATATTAACCTGTGAGGGATATAAGAGAATTTTAATAAAAATTTTCAACGTTTGCTTGAAAAAAAAAGCAAAAACGAACTATATGCTATATAATTATCTATTTTTGTTTGTCCAATACTAACGTAGTTTGCTAGAGAGGAACACTGATTATACTAAAAACATCTAGACCTTCGAACTGAATTATCTGTTTCAGTTGGAAGCAAAAACATCAAAATTATAAAAAAATACCTAAGTTAATTTTAACTTATTTTATTAATAGATAAATTTCTTTTGATAAATGCAATTATCACACTAGAACGCCTGAACTATTGCTACAGCAAAGACAACGTATATATGAACACACAAACATGTATTTATATATGTGTGTGTGCCCGTGTGTGTCTAAGTGTGTAAGACAACAGTATTTAGACAACGTTTTATTACACTAGTATATTACAAAAGAATTAACCATTGTTAATTTCCAAAGAAAGAATTATATAAAAGAACAATTCTTTAAAATAAATTACTTAGTTTAAATGATACATACAGAGAAAGATACACAGAAACACACACACACACATCTGTATACTAAATGTGATTTAAATCTTCATAATCTTTCAAAATGTATAATTATGTTGTTATGTTGATTTTTATATTATAAAAATATATCTTCAGCAATTTGTTTAAAAATAACTTTAGTTTTTTAAATCGCTTTAATATGTTACTTCTTTCTAATGTATTTTTGTTCAGATAGAAAATCAACAACTTCGAAAGTTCTTTAATTATTTGCTCTAAATTGTAAAATTTAAAACAGTGCAATTTTTAAAAATCATTTTACTTAAACTTTCTAATTAAAATTCCTGTATTGTTTACCCTACTGACAAATAGAAACTTTCAAAATTATTAGAACAGAAATGATTATAATAAAATTCAGCAATGATTTTTTGTTTAAAAAATATATTAATGAAGGTCGTTTGATAGTAAGTCTGTATATATAGTCTACCAAAATGTTTCATTATTTTTCGGAATTGTATTTTTACTAAAAAGATAAACTATACATATGTATATGAATTATAAAAATTAGATATAAATAAATATAAAAATATAGAGAATTGGAACAATTTGGAATTGGGAATGGTATTCTTGAAGAAGGGGGTTAAATTGCGACCCCCCTACAATCTTGTTAAATGGCCATTTTATTCATCTGAAACTTTCCCGGTCACGATAAGTACACCAATAAAATGGAAAAAAATGTTTAAAAAAATACATCAACATTAATAGTATAAACTTAAATAAATTTGAAATCAATGTATAACAATAAACCTAGATATATATTAAAATCTACTACAAGGATTTAATACCTTTATAAAAAACTACTATGAAGTCTACAAGACTAAGCAAGTATAGAAGTGTTAATTTTGCCTAACCTACAAAACGCGGAGCATCTTCTTTATTTGTGAAAAAGTATAACTATAAAATACGAAGAATAAAAGATCGAGGGTAACCGGCACTTAAAATTTGGTTAAAAAATTCTTTAATTAGAATATCCCTTAGCGAAGTAAATATATTAAGTCTTACACAACGTGTGAAGAAATTTATAATAATAATGTGTTTTACGTTTACATGTATACAACAATTTATCATAATGTCATAAAAATCTCGTTTATCATACAATTGATTATCCATACTATTATTATCATTCACTGCCAAATACAATAAATAATTATACGTTTTAAATTTATAATTATAAATAACATATTTTAAATGTATACCTACATATATAAATATATATGTATGTTTAAATACATTTTATACATACAGAATAAATATTTCATACTCTTTTTACCTGAATCCTCAATAATTCCATTTGCTTCTGTTGATGGTGTATAAACAATTGGGGCTAATTTAAGAAAATAAGTGAGATTATTAGACAGAATACCTTATTCTGAAATTTCTTTATTTGTCGGTAAGAACGTTTACCACCAACATGTGAGGACTGTTATAAAGTATAAAACTTAATGAGATTAATTTGTTTTCCTCTTTATATTTTTAAAACACATTTTGTAAATGCTACCAATCGAAAAAATTAATTTTAGATTAGAAAATTTTCTTTAAAGATGAATCAAGTGACATTTTTACATGTTATGAAAGTTCATAAATCGTTGAAGTATTAAAAATACATAATTATACATATAAAATGTACTAAATTAGCTTATTAGGTATTAAAAATAATTAATAATTCAATTTTTAATTGCCTACCTTCCGATTCACCATTCTAGAAATTAGTAAAATTGATATGTCCTATAAAAGGGTTAATATTTTTTATATGTCTGATTTAATTTTATGGAAAAAAATTAAAATTTCCAGTTTGGAATAAAGTATGCCTATTTAGCTTTAATTTAAAATAAATACGTTCAAATATTTTAAAATTTAAATAACTTAAAATGATCAAATATTACTTCTCTGAAAATGCATTTACATTATATACATTTTTACTCATTATACGTAATTGTGAATAGTTCTTTCATTATTTTATTTATCTCGTTTCATATTTTTAATTAATAAAAAGGAACTGTATATATATATATATATATATATATATATATATATATATATATATATATATATATATATATATATATATATATATATAGATATATATATATATATATATATATATATATATATATATATATATATATATATATATATATATATATATATATATATATATATATATATATATATATATATATATATATACATATATATACATACATACATATATATATATATATATACATATATATATATCTATCTATCTATCTATATATATACATATATATACATACATACATATCTATATCTATATCTATATATATATATATATATATATATAACATTGCTTAGTATTGTTTATAGAAAATAATTTCTTAATTTGTAATTACTATAGAGGTACGAAAAATGGAACAAAAATATTAGCTATAATAAGGAAACGTATTTTCTCTGCATTAAATATAAATGAAACTTTAATCTTGCAAAAAACTTTGTTACTGTTTTTGATGTAAAGTTCAAATATTCATATTCGGAAATAACTGACTAATATGTAGATAAGTAAGCATTTCTGAAAACTTAAGATTAAGTATTACCAAAAAAAAATATTATTGTTAATAAATATTTATGTAATATTATAAATATAATATAAACCTTGAGTTTAAAAGGAATACTTTGTTTGAAATACACACAGCTTACTATGATTATTAAGAGACATGTTGATTCTGCCCATTTGAATAAAGTTAAATCTTCATTTGTGAAATGTATATAATTTTCATTGGGTAAAATAGATAATTCAGATTTTCAAAGATTGCATATAAATGAATAATAATGAAAAGGTATTAAATCCAGGAAAAAGGCTGCTTTTCTATAAAACATATATTATTGTTTTAAATATATAAATTATATTTTATATAGAAATGTGTATAATGACAATTTTTAAACAATATAACATTTATAATAAATATTATGTAAAAACATAACAAAAATATTTCCTCTACACTGAATACATCAAATACATCTTCATTCATCGGTAGCATATGTAAAATTATATAGAAATAAATAAATATTCATATACATATATTAAATATTGCACAGGATTATTGATGTAAAGATAAAATAGTCATATATTGCTAATAACTGAATTATCCTTTAGATTATAAAACAGGGACGAAAAGGTAGAGTGTGGCATTAAAAACAGATCATATTATACCTGTCCAATAAATATTTGATTTCATATCTAAACTATAAGTTATGAATATGAGAAAAATCTAATTAAGGAATGAAAATCATAAAATATAACATTTTTTAGAAAATAAAATTATTTACCTGCATCTCAATTAAAACAAATTTTCCTTCAGGTAGAACTTATACATATTCCATTTTACTTGAATAGGGAATAAATTTAAGGTATTTACATAATGCAAAAAATAACCGGATAATTCTATACATGGAAGCCATGAAAACCTTGAAAAAGCATACACTTTCAAACAACATATAATTGTCTTATTAACACCTTTTTTTTTTACTTTGAATAGTATCCAAAGCAACACGAATATTTTCCAAAGATATATCACAGAAATCTACTAATACGCAACGACTTTTTACGATATTTCATGTTTGTATTATTAATTTTAGCAACATTCTTTATCTTATGTTTACAGATGTTTTGATAACTTTGTGAAAACACAAAAGATTTAAATAGTGTTATTACAAGCCACTGTTATTTTTCTACAATATTTATGAAGGGAATTTATTTTTCTTGTAAAATAGCTAAGCTTTAAATTTACGGCGAACACGAGTAGCTTTTTTATATTTGTTATTGACAAATGCAGAAGCATATCTTCTTTTTGATTCAGAATAAATTTCTGTGTACACATTTTACAGTGAAACCCAGTAACACTTCACTTGTCAATAGATTGTTTGCGTTATAAATTTATCTTTTCCATTTGAGAATAGAAGGCAAATATAAAGCATTTTTTCTTCTTGTAGATTTTTCATGAAGGGCAATTATTATCTTTCGCTAAAGCAGAAAAAAATGAAATTTAGTCTCTATGTATTGCTTATAAAGAAAATATCACTAGAAGAATCTCAGTAAATGTAGTTTCTCTATGCAATAAAATAAATAGGATTACTTATAGCATCAATACTTTTGCCTTTAACTTTTGAAAGGTAGACAAATTAAATTTTGGTTTTTGTATATGACTTCATGCTAAATATTAATATTTTGATCTTAGGAAAGCTATTTTATCTACGGTATTAATAAGAAAGATAATATTAAATGTTAAAATTTTGTATTAAAAAAATATTACCTATTGTGGTCTACATAGCGATCTTTTAATTTACTTTAGTGAATTAAAAGAGCGCTATGTAATTTGTTATGTTGACGAAGTTTCATCTAATTATTCTATAATCTGTAAAAATTACTATCACTCAATAGTTAAAAACTTTTGTTATAATATCTCATTATATAAACCTTATCAATACTCAGACTCAACCCTGAAAGAAACACGTAGCTTTACATAAAAAAGAAGGTAAAAATTTTGGCATATTTGAAAAGTATATTACTAAGCGAATGCGCAAAATAGATGCATTGAAACAATATACTTACTAAAATAGAGCAGAAAAAAATGTTAATTTCTCTACAGTTCACAAAACAGGTAACTGTTTTAAAAAAATTAGCAATAAAATTTGCCTAAAATTTGGTAAGAATTACTTTCTTAAGTAACACCCAATAATATTTTGGATGTTAAGTGAAATTTCATGAATATAATCTAATATAAAATATATAAGAAAATTTAACAAAATGTCCTTAAAATACCTGAAAATAATATAGATAATAATATACTCACAATGTAAAAACAATCTCTCAATATATAATTGTTTTTAATGTATAATTCGTATTTTGTATAGAATTGTATATATTGTCAATATTTAAACAATATAACGTTTATAATAAATACAAAGTAAAAATGTAACAAAAATATTTTCTCTTACGCTGAATTCAAATACAACTTCATTCATCAGTAACATATATAAAATTATATAAATAGAAATAAATAAATAATATATATAATATATATATATATATATATTTATATATATATATATATATATATATATATTAATTATTGCACAGGATTATTGATGTAAAGATAAAATAGTCATATATTGCTAATAACTGAATTGTCATGTAGATTATAAAATAGCATTGAAAACGTAGATTGTGGCATTACAAAGAAATCATATTATTCCTGTATAATAAATATTTGATTTTATATCGAAACTATAAGTTACGAATAAGAGAAAAATCAAATTAAGGCATAAAAATCATAAATTATAACATTTAAATTAGAACATAAAATTATTCACCTGCATTTCAATTAAAACAAATTTTCCTTCAGGTAGAACTTATATATATTCCATTTTACGTGAATAGGGAATAAATTTAAGGTATTCACATAGTTAAAAAAACGGACAATTCTATACATGGCAACCATGAAAATCTTGAAAAAACATACACTTTCAGACAACATATAATTGTCTTATTAACAATTTGTTTTTACTTTGAAGAGTATCTAATGCAGCATGATTATTTTCCAAAGAAATTATCACAGAAGACTACTTTTTTGCGATATTTCATGCTTGTATTATTAATTTTAGCAACATTCTTTATCTTATGTTTACAGATGTTTTGATAACTTTGTGAAAACACAAAAGATTTAAATAGTGTTATTACAAGCTACTATTATTTTTCTAAAATATTTATGAAGGAAATTTATTTTTCTTGTAAAACAGCTAAGCTCGAAATTTACGGCGAACACGAGTAGCTTTTTCATATTTGTTATTGACAAATGCAGAAGCATATCTTCTTTTTGATTCAGAATAAATTTCTGTGTACACATTTTGCAGTGAAACCCCGTAACACTTCACTTGTCAATATATTGTTTTCGTTATAAATTTATCTTTTCAATTTGAGAATAGAAGGCAAATATAAAACATTTTTTCTTGTACATTGTAGATTTTTCATGAAGGGCAATTATTATTTTTCGCTAAAGCAGAAAAAACAAAATTTAGTCTTTATGTATTGCTTATAAAGAAAATATCGGTAGAAGAATCTCAGTAAATGTAGTTTCTCTATGCAATAAAATAAATAGGATTACTTATAGTATCAATACTTTTGCCTTTAACTTTTGAAAGGTAGACA
>CM063501.1:151783648-151796148 GCA_032207245.1 Pardosa pseudoannulata
TATGCATATTTTTTTCAAACAATTGTTCTTATAAAGGCTTCAATATAATCTTCATTAACAAGGTAAATAACTTTTTGTATAATTAATTATTTTACAATGGAATTCGAGAAGTATTTATTACCGTCTTACATTTCACATAAATGTAAGCAGAACAAAATAATAAAATAAAACCACGTACAATTGAAAGAGAATAATTCTTGCGTTCACTAAAATGTAAGTTTTTATTTTTCGAATGAAATCCACGTTTTTATCTAAGCAAATTGATCAAAATACTTAACAATCAAGTGTTTCTACAAACCAATTCTCAATTTAGAGTGCTCCTACTTAAAGAAATCGTGACATTCTGACTTCCTAAAAAAGTTTGCCATTCTTCTCTAAAGTGGAACATATTTTTTTTTCAAGTTACTTATTATTTTTATATTGGTATCTTTACTTTATGACCCTGTTTTCGCTGTTAAACAATTACTCTCGAGAAGTGCACTCGAAATAAGTAGGAAATAAAAGAATTTTTTTCTAGCATTTAGTAAGAAAAAATAAATATCTGCATTCTCCAGAAGTAACAAAAAATATATTTGCGATTGTTTTTCGAAATATTCAGCATATATATGCGGTGGTGATAAGAACAGTCTTTCAGTGACCTATTTTTTGTGTATAGTTAAGGTCAAAGTCAATAAAAAATAAACACAATTTTTAATGTTTTATAAAATAATTAATCATAAGAAAAAGAAAGATTCGAACTCCTCAAATTTTAAGAGAGGAGATAATTAAAATCGATATGTTCGTTTTTAATATGCATTAGAATAATCTGTCTGTCAACTTCTTTTAAATTATTTTATATTTTTGTAAAACTTAGAGATGATTATTTTTTGTTTTATGTAAAAACGTGATGCTTTTCACATTGCAGCAGAAAGATTAAACAACTCTCAAGAGGCTCTGTAAAGATTAACCGATCTCGCCTGTTACTCATTTAGCTGTTACTCATTTAGTACTGTCGTGTTTCATTAAATTTAGATATTTTACCTGTGATTAATTTGTAATGGTTATTATTTAGTTTATTATAATTTAGTCTAATACTAAATATATTTTTATTGCTTTGTGTAGATTTTTTATGTTTTAAATTCAACCAAGGTTCTGAGACACTACAGACTTAATTTTTCAAAACTAATGAGCTAATTAAAAGTTGCTAAAATAAATATTACACGTTTAATAAACACACAACAAAGTTGATAGTTTTAAATAAAAATAAGAAAATTTATTGTTATACTATTTATATGACTATGTACAGAAATTTGATTCACATTTCAAAAAATTGTCTTTCCAAATTTTCTATTATGTACCACCTTATCCAAAATTCAACATTAATCAGATACTCAACATTTACGTAAAAGAGAAGAGAATGGAACTAATTCCAAATTCTAATTTTTATTATTTGCAGGAATGTTCAAGGTCTGTACGCTGGTCGGGTGCTCTCCAGGTTTGGTTTGGAGCGCTACGGTCTACTTTTTGCAACACGAGGGCTAATGAGACCGGGACCTACTGCTTAAAGCCGATTCCGAACGGCTACGAACATCCATGCCACAGTGGGATTCGAACCCACGAACTCCGGATCCGAAGGCCAGCACCCTAACCAATCGGCCATCGTTCTTCAGACTTGGAGTTTGTGAAAGGATGTAGACAAATTTGCGTGTACTCTCGATTGCTGGGATGGCAATGCTGACTTTAGTATCACCACTGGTCTAAGGTTTTCTAAATAATGGGGGATTCTGTGATGCTGCAACTTGGTCCTCGAACTCTGCTCTCCAATAACCTTCTCTTTTCCTCCTATATCATTTTCATCTCTGTCTTTTCTTATTTTTCTTGCTCCAATCAGCAGAGCTGTACATATTCATTGTTCGTCTTTTCCCCGCCTTTAGACCGAAAACATGGAGAAAATCTTTCCCCTTCAAATTGGGCATCTAAGACCACTCCACAAACTTTAATAATTTGTTCCTTAAAGGCTCATGAATAATTCCACAAAGGTACATTCTTACTTAATGTCATGGACGGAGACATGGCTCTAATATGGGACTGTAATCAGAAACTCGCTATAGTATCCCGCACAAGACCAATCCGTTCAATTAATTTTTATAGGTTCTCTCTCCTTTACAATTAATGTGAAGAAGTCAGATTCAGATCCCAAGCATTTCACCTCCCGTTTTAAGTATATTAATTTTATTAATTAGAATAATCTAAATCACCTCACCAAATGTTTTATAAAATAATTAATCATATAATAAAAAGAAATATTAGAACTCCTTAAATTTTAAGAGATGACATAAATAAAATCGAAATGTTCTTTTTTAAAATGCATTAGAATACATTGTCTTTCAACTGTTTTTAAATTATTTTACTTTTTGTAGAACTTAGAGATGATTATTTTTTATTTTATGCAAAAAGGCGATGCTGCAAGCAGAATAAATAATTATATAGAAGCTATGTGAAGAACAACCGATCTCTTCTCTGAAGCTGTTACTCATTTAGTACTACCTAGAGAGCACGAATAGCCTTGAGGTTTGGTTTGGTTTGGAGCGCTACGGTCTACTGTTTTGTTACACGAAGGCTAATGAAACCGGGACCTACTGCTTAAAGCCACTACAAGCATCCATGCCACAGTGGGATTCTAGTACGATCTCTGGTAATGATCACTTCCTTAACCATTCGGTTATATTTCAGCCTTGTAGATTGAGGAATGCTCCAGACGCTAGAAACATTTCTCTATCAAAGAAGGTGCTTATAATTTAGGAGCAGACATCAATAAGAAGACCACATCGTACCACTTCCAGAGGTACTGTTTAAACTTGGAGAATATTAGGTACTCTAACATATCTTAAACGATGTGCTCCACTTGACATTAATGAATACGGCACATGTTCGGCCGGCTTAAAGAGAAAACCAACAATCCTCTAGTGATGATTTGAACTTCTTTGTCGATTGAGATACTACAGTACATGTAAAATAATGGTATTGTGGAATATTTGCCTTTAAATATTTATTACTTGGATTTAAAAAAAATCTGGTAATAGACTAGGAATTTATATTTAATTCTTTAGTTGAAATTTTATAGATTATAAACAAATGAACCCTTAACATGAAAATTATTTCTTATCGATGCCTGAAAAAATATGTATTAGTATTAACTCATTAGAGGTAGAATTTATTTGTATGTTTGTGCATTCACAGGAATTTTAAATCAAATACTGATTGAAACTTTGAAGATCTTACTTTCTTATCGTACCTGTATATTAAAGTGACACGTGAGAAAACTCATACTTCAGTGTCATCTCAAATGAAATTTTACTTTCTATAAAGTAACTGACAATGTTGTTGTATAGCTTTGACATTTTCAGATTCCACGAGAGATGGGAGACTAGACATGTGATATTTGCAAAGTAAAGGTAGACATCCAAAAATTCAAAACTGTATTTATAATTATATATATATATATATATATATATATATATATATATATATATATATATATATATATATATATATATATATATATATATATATATATATATATACATTTATGTATTGGTATTTTTAAAATTTTGTTTATTACATGTGTTATTTTTATCTAATACAATTGTTATGAAAGGAGATAAAAGCATGTATCGTACAAAACGAAAGAAATCAGTACATTATTTACCATGAGATTTGTATTATGTTATCAAATTACATAAACTTTCACTTGTATATCTCTAAATATGCTTTACATACAGTCAATTTATTCTGTAGTATTTGTATATATTCATGAAAGTATTCAGATTATAATGTATTGTACATATATTTTTACAACTATTTCTGCATGTTTAGAAATAAGTATATACGTCTCTATTTATTCAGATGTTCTTTTCTGGTGACATAAAAAATTTCCACTATCTGGACTTGAAACAGAAAAATTCGTTAGAAATCTCTGAATTTATGCTTGTAATGATATTTTGGATATAAGTATATATATATATATATATATATACATATATATATATATATATATATATATATATATATATATATATATATATATATATATATATATATATATATATATATATATATATATATATATATATATATACATATATATATATATATATATATATATATATATATATATATATATATATATATATATATATATATATATATATATATATATATATATATATATATATATATATATATATATATATATATATATATATATATATATATATATATCATCAGCATTGGCACGACAGCCCTTTGTGGGCCTGGGTCTTCCTTAGAAGCTTTTCCCAATCTGCCCTTCTCCCAGCAATTGATCTCCAGTTATTTACCATTAAGATGGCAAAATCTTCATCTACACAGTCTTTCCACCGTTTTTTAGGCCTTCCTTTTGGTCTTTTATTGGAAGGGAGTGCATTAAAAACCCTCAAAATTGTTTGTTCAGGGCTCATTCTCATTACATGTAATGCCCATCTCATTCTATTCAGCTTTATAGATTTGATAACATCATCACTGTTAAAGATCTTATATAATTCAAAATTATATCTTTTTCTCCAGTTGTTATTTTTAAAGACAGCACCAAAGATGGTTCTCAGGATCTTCCTTTCGAAGGTTGCCAACATCCTCTCTTCTTTTTTTGTTAGGGTCCAAGTCTCCGAGGCATAAGTCAAAACTGACTTGATCAATACCTTATACTGTAATATCTTTGTGTATATTTTTATCAAGTAGGATTTCAGTAGTGATCTTAAACCAAAAAAAAACAGCGATTGGCTGCAGTAATTCGTTTTCTAATTTCAGGATTTATGTCATTTTGGCAATTTATTTCTGATCCTAGGTACGTAAAAGTTTTTACAGATTCAAATTTAAAAGAACCTATTTAAAAGAATTAGGGGATGGTTTCTATCTTACCACAATACATATATTTTGTTTTCTCCACATTCAATCTAAGATTCATTTTTCTAGCTGATCTCTCCAGTGCCAAGAAGCTTTCACCCATTGCTGTCTTAGATCTTGCCATAATGTCCATGTTATCGGCATATGCCAAAATATGTACTGATTTACTAAATATAGTTCCTGAAGTATCTAAGTTAGCATCTCTAATTACTTTTTCCAGAGCTATGTTAAACAGAAATCATGCCAAAGCATCCCCCTGTCTGACTCAATTAGAAATTTTAAAAGAGGTAGATAGTTCCCATTGAATTCGCATTAAAGCATTCATTAAAACATATATATATATATATATATATATATATATATATATATATATATATATATATATATATATATATATATATATATATATATATATATATATATATATATATATATATATATATATATATATATATATATATATATATATATATATATACATATATATATATACATATATATATATATATATATATATATACATACATACATATATATATATATATATATATATATATATATATATATATATATATATATATGTATGTATGGTTTAAAAGGGAGAGTCTCTCTAATATTTACAAAGAAAAGTAATAAAAAAATGAAAATATACAGCTAATTTTATTATCAAGTTGTATAAAACTATATAAAAGACTGTATAAAAACTATACAAAATGCATAATATATTTTTGTTTTTTGAGAGAAAAAATATGTGTAGTTTATTTTTGAAAGCAAGAAATATTTCCCATCAGCACATTGTTTGTCAAACAGGTATTCGTTTTCGAAGACACTTATTTTGTTCACTTTTTTCGCTTCCATTTGTGTTATGTATTTTCTCAACAGTATCGATTCCTACGAAAAGCACAGAAAAAAAATCACCTTTCTCTTTTGACCCTAACAAGAATCATCTACCAGCTGGTGCACAATCTCGGATAGAACGCCTGTTTTTCGGAAATCATTCAGATAATCTTGTCTGCGAGTGGTTTTATTTTTTCTTACTATTTTCTACTGTTGCGGCAGAAAAAAAGTTGTTCCTTTTCATCTTTTATCAGGGATAGAATGAAGTGTAACACCGTTTACCTTTTGTCTCATTTGGCGAGAGCCCCATCTGAAGTTATGATTTCTTTTTAACCTGCCTCAGAATTAATGTAATAGTTCTTGCTTATTTTGGGCCTAGGGAACTTTTTTCTCTGTACTCTGACTCATAAATTTTCAGTAAAGAGAAATAATATCTAAGATAATTTATTAAGTTACTTATATATATGTTTTTGAAATTTTAATTCATTTTACACTAAAAAAATAAACAGGTATGTATAAACTAAATGATAAAACTTTAGTTTTAGTACGTACATCATGTGAAATCTACTGAAATGATCAGAATGCTTTCTTTTAATGTATTGTTAGCACGTTGATTTCAATGAGGGTCACCGGTGACCGGCACTTGACTTAGCCATCGATGACTGGCGACGCAGAAAATAATACACAATATAAAGTACATAATTATAGTCAATATGGATAAGGATAAAGTTTTCAATAATACCATTCTTATTATAAGGGTTTAAAGAAATTGATGCAATATAGAACATAGAAAAGTAATTTTATTATTACATGAAAAATATGCATTTCATTTGTGCTATGAGTCAGATTGAAGTATTCAAGTCAAAGAAAAGTTGAATCAAAGCAATCGGAACATTATGTCACCACTTTTTAGTCAAATTGTTTTCTTTAGTTCTTCCTATTTCTTTTGAATGCTAAAGAATGACAGTAATTACTTAGTAATTGAAGCACGATTGCTTGAAAAAAGGACAATCGTAAAAATTGCCTACCACTCCGTAGGAGTCACAGGTAACCCCACCAGGAAAACTGCTTCAAGCATGATTTTGTAACTCATTTTATTTCCTGCATATAATATTTCAACACATGCATCGCAAAAAAGTAAGTTCACTTTGCCTTGGACAAAACATCGAAAATGCGTCTGACAGTAAACGTGTTAATACATTTGTGGTCAACTCAGTGTATTTAATTTCTAAAAATATGAATTAATTTTCTTATAATTTTTGCTTATATTATTTTTAAGGTTTTTCATCCTTCTGTAACGCAAATGAATAGCTGGTAATGCGATATTGGATCTGATATCTTTTAAATAAATAAATCTTTTATATGGATAAAATGATAAAAAAATTCTTTGTCTTGGCATGCATAAATAATCCCATTGAGTTGAGGATTATTTAGCTTTAAATATTTAGGTTAACCCAGAAGGAAGAGTGCGTGCACTCTGGGGCCCGAGCTTTATAAAAACATTTCACACAAAATCCCACAAAACAAATTAATTTCCCAAATTTTCAGTAGATATTTTGTAGATCTTCTAAACCGCAATCACATGCATTTCCGCATTTTTTTCCGAATATATTTTTTTCTCGGAAATGCATACTTTTTATTTATTCTGGCTCCAGAGACCCAGTGCATGCGAAAACAGTTTTGAATATTTGCTTAATGTTTGTGGTCGGAGGAAAGATGCTGTTAAAAGTACATCGTAATTTGATTAATATGAAGAAATATAACTTTTTACTTGTGAGCTTTATATTTGTGCTTTCGGAATACAAATAAAATAAGATCTACAGATCAAAATACTTTTAAAATATTTCAAATAATCCAAAATATATCTTTATTATAGAGATACGAATTTTTTGGTCATCATCAAAAGCAGATTTGTTGGGTAGCAGCAGAAAACGCGGGGGTTAATATGATTCCATTATTTTATCTTGAAATTTAAATTAGGTTTTTCTACGAATCATTATTGATACGATAGTTTGAAATTTATCAATATGTTACATCCACCATTACTAGTATGATTAAGTATTTGGAAGTGTGAATGATATCAAAATTGTAATTGTTTTCTTTCAATCATTATAATCGCTTTTCAAAATCCGTAAATGATATCACTATGTTAAACTTTCTAAATTTAATCCTGTTTCGATTCGTCAAATAAAAACTGAATTCATCTAATCTGAAACAATATATAGGTTGATCTTAGGCTGCTACCATATTAGAGTCGACATATGTCCCTGGTGACTTCTACGTCATGATGACATCAGATATCACCAGAGATGGGAATTTTGTACCATAGATTTTCTCCTCTGACATCATTATGACGCAGAAGTCACCAGTGACATATGTCAATTGTAATATGGTAGCATCCTATAACTAAAATTTCATCCTGCACTTCATCATTCAAAACTTCATCGTGAAATTATTCTTCACAAATGTTTTCAAAAGCCCACGTGATATCATTTATGATGTAAATCCAGTACGAAATTTGACACTTTTTTGCTAGTAATTTCATAAAATTAAAATTGTGTTATCATAAAGTATTATTATTTTCTTTAAAATATTGGAAGAACTACCATGTTTTTTTTTGTCTTATTTTGTGAAACCATCATCTGAATTTTCATATTTTTAAAATTATCAACATTATTTACATATGAATAATTTATGTAGGATTTTAGGGAATCTAAATTGTAAAGATACGTTGTAGATGCTATTTGTAAAAAATATGAAATGTGAATGTAAAATAATTTTGATATCTTGTGTACAAGTTTATGTCTAATTTTTCTTCCAAACAAGGTCTAACCGAGAGTAAAATCTTAGACAAAATAATAAATTTTTTAACAAAAATTTATTTTAAATATAAATTTATTTTAAATTTAATAAATAACAAATTTACATTTAATAAAAATTTTTTTAAATAAAATTTACATATCCTAATTTTTATAACTGGCAAAAATTAATTTATTAAGTATGATAATTATTTATGGCCTAGGCTAACATTATGTTTTGATTAATAAATGTATGCATTATTCGCCGTAGTAGCTAAGTTTCATTGTAATCAGAATGAATCAAGAAGCATAACGGTTTTGACAAATGATTTTGCTAATATATCACCAAATATTTCTTTGAATTGGTGACATTAATGATATTAACAATATGTAAAAAATGTTTTTATTTGTACATTCAAATTCAGAACAAACTCTAGGTAATTGGTTAAAGGTGTACTTGGAGTAGTGAAATATACGACTCATAAACCTCCTCCAGAAAAGGATTTGAAACATAAATTGGTACATCATAATGTTGATTGTAAAGCAAAAATGTTACTCTGTCATAAAATTCTCAAGTCCAAATAGGTTTATGAGAATTATTTTAGGGTATATTAGTGAATTTTCATTGATCTTAATCTCAAGAGGAGTAATATAATCTTTACACAGAGTGCTGGGATACGTAGGTTAAGCCGTTAACGACTTTTCACACAAATTTGACACGAACGTTTAGGAGACACTCATACATTCCGTACCTTAAAGAACAACATTTGATGGCAATTTTGAACACTTATTACTCTGAGCTTATTGACAATAAACATAGAAGTCGGCTTAGACACAACTATGGTCTTACGGATTTTGAAACGTTTCCTGAAAACATTCTTTGTGTTGAACAGTTGTTAAATCCACCTACTGAGCATCATCACTCCTGTCCGTCAAGAATTTCACATCTCTGTGTAATCAATATAAGGTGGTCAGATAAAGACTATCTGGCAAATCTGTAATAATAATAATAGTAAGTTACTAAAATTTTGACTGATATATATATATATATATATATATATATATATATATATATATATATATTAAGTCCACGCCTCTCCTACATTAAAAAAACTACTATAAGCAATAAGAAACAATAATTGCAAATAAGGCATAATTTTAAAATTTATACTTGTATTGCTAGAAAATATAAGAAGAAATAAAAGAAAAATTACGTTTAATATTTAAACTCCTCCTATTGCCATTATTCCCTCTGAGATATTTCATCTTTAATTCTCTTTTAATAACCGTTAAATCTTATGTGACGCTCAAGTTGTAACTAATAGTACAATTCTGCCCAATTAAATATCACTTAGAAACATAACCGCAGCAATTTCAAACAATATTTAAAAGGTTTCGACAAATAGCGGTAAGAAAGAATCCATTACTCTCCAGCAAAGATATTTGCAACAAGATAAAATAGCGCATAAGCATTATCCAATGATAGAATTAATGCTTGAACGAACTTACTAGGGAATGAACAACTAAAGCATTATTCACAGCTGCAAACGAAAAGAAAAAGGGCTCGAGTAGTACAATGAAACATATATGGAGGAGAAAGATTCCTTACAGAAAGACGTCATGTCCTTCTAGTTGTATTTTGTCTACATATGTGGTATTAGAAGTAAATGCTGCTAAAAGATGTTCGTAACAAAATGAAATGAGAATAATAAATTACGGATTCCTTTTAGGAAAATAATACATGTAAAACTGGAGGTATTTAAGAGAATATTTCGGAGAAAATAATTAAATAACGAAACTACTTTTCAGTGTTTTATTATTAGTTCTTTTACAAAGTTGTTAATATATAATATGTTTTCAGGAAACCTACAGATTTACTAGCATGGAAATATAAAAGATAATGTAAGAAAAAAATTGAGAAATCCTAAAAAGTAAAAGAATTTTCTCAAAATTTTACATGCTGATTTTTCAACAATATGTAAATAAAATTTAAACACCTCTGAATATATACTTCGGTATTGCATTACATTTCTCTATTGTGTAATCAGTATGTTAAAAATTATTAGATAAAAATTTTATTTTTCAACATCAACCGAAGAATTTTTAGGATTCTAAAACTCTCATCTTCATAATATTTGCTTCTACGTAATTGTGTTTTTCTACACAAACCGGTGATTTTAGGATTCTAATAACCTCATCATCTAAACTTTAGTTCTACGCAACGGGTCGTAGATATATTACAAATTCAGAATGCAGCCTACGTTTATCATAGAGTTTTTACTTATTTTGTAATTAAATTGTATACATAATTATTTATAACCATACGAACGAACAAGCACGCTCACACAGAAAATATATACATATACATATATATATATATATATATATATATATATATATATATATATATATATATATATATATGTTTGTATGTATATATGTATATATATGTATATAGGCATATGTATTTATATACATACATACATACATATATATATATATATATATATATATATATATATATATACATATGTATATACATACATACATATATATATATATATATATATATATATATATATATATATACATATACATATAATATATATATATATATATATATATATATATATATATATATATATATATACACAAACACACACATAAATACAGCAAAGACCGATTACGTTATGATTACTCTCCACTAACAGTGGTATAGCTGAGGAACAAAACCACTGCATTAGCAGGACTGATGTTGGAGTATATAAAGTGTCTATGCATTGTCATTCTATACATAGAGAGATTAGCGACATAATGGGTAAAGCTGATTTATTCGACTCCGATAAAGGTCAAATTTTTATGACTCAGCGACAGGGAGTATCAAGAACCTGGCTTATTGCTCAAGAACCTGGATTGCTGGATTATATTTACCTTTACATCTTAGCTAATTGACAAATGAGTAAAATTTAATATGCCTATTGGATTAAATTTTAACTTATTAACAGAATGCACAGCGTCATGTTATGAATGTGGTGTGGAGATACGTAGAAAGTTCAAAAACACTGTTCATTTCATGGATTAAACATTTATTCATTCGAATGATAAAAGTATAAGCAAGATATTAAAATAAACTAAAGCAGTTTTCAACATATTAAGTCTTATTTCCTTACCACTGACTTACCAAAACAAGATATTTAGTAGCACCAACAATCAGAGTTACAGAAAAGGCCGAGGAGCTAACGGGGAAACACCATTTATACCACGGCTCATAGTTAAAATACATTTGTATAGGAGGAAGTACGGTTACGACCGAAATGAAAATTTGTATTGATATTTTTTTATCGATAAGCCTTTCCAACAATGTCAAACAATTAAACTAAAGCAATCATGACACAAATTTACGCTCTAGCAAGTAGATGTAAATTTGAATGAGTCCCTCTGTTTCTAATCTCTAATATTCGGCCGCATAAGCACGCAGACACACACACACACACACACACACACACACACACATATATATATATATATATATATATATATATATACATATAGCCACCGAAAACCTTTTACATTATGACCACTCTCCATTTACAACACTGGATCGCCCAGGAACAAAACCACTGAGTATGCACGGCTGATGTTGGATTATATAAAGTGGCTATGAATTGTCATTCTGGACATAGAGATATTAGAGACATAATGGGAAAAGCAGCTGATTATTTGACTTCGATAAAGGTCAAATAGTTATGGCTCAGCGACTAGGAATATCAAAAACCTGGGTTATTTCTTATAAAGTCTATTTAATTCCTTGATTATTTTTACCTTTCCACCTTGGCGAATTGACATTTAAGTAAAATTCAAAATGTCAAAGTATTCAAACAAAACAACCACAGCACAAATTCACGCTCGAACAAGTAGATGCGAATTTGAAAACAGAGTCCATCT
>CM063501.1:151801148-151808648 GCA_032207245.1 Pardosa pseudoannulata
TATGTATATTAATTATGATGAAATTTTGATGAATATGTATAATATGAATATTATGTATGAAAATATTTAATATATGAAAAAATGAACGATATTATAATAATTAATGAAATATTTATTTTGAAATTGAAATGAAAAATTTGAATATGATAAATGTTTTTTGACAGTGTAACTTAAAATGTATTATAATATTTGTTAATAAATATTAAATGATTTAAATAAAACTTATTAATAAATATTTTAAATATTGCGATAACACTTAAAATAACAGCATCTTTAACAAAATATTATGTCGGAAAATGCACAAGGGGATGAAATGTTTGATTCATAAAAGTGATTTCCAGATCATTGATGACAGTGAAAATAGAAACCACCTGTAATAAATTCAAGAGTAATTCATCACATCCTTCATAACAACTCCTTGCAGTGTGAAAATAAATCTATTTTTGAAATTCCCTTTTGGCAGCGTTTTTTTTTAATCATTACAAACAGGAAACTTGCATAAAAATATGACTAAAAATTTTCATTCACATTTAAAAAGTTGAAGTTAATCGATTTTATGTCACATCCCATCTCGGGTGTGAAATAGAATGTGTTTTCTTGATATCAGCATCTTTACTTAGTTTCAAATTTATATTTGACCTCGTAATGGCGGACAAAAACCGTTTTGACGTTTTTCCTACTCCCATGGCTCGTCAGATTTTACAAAACTACAAGAAAGTAGCGGAAAAGGGGTACGCCTTATTGAAAAGGAAAGTGGAATCCCTTCAAATGAAATACAGGAAAATAGGACGAGAAATTGTCGAAATCAAAAAGATAATGGGTCAGATTATGAGAGATGCTGCATATTTGCTGGCTGAAGCAAAATACGTCATTGGAGATCTTAATACGACAATCTTGAATAGCGTTGGCGAGTAAGAATTCTTACATATTTTTAAAGGTAAAATCAAAGTGTCCTAGTCTTTTATTACTTGGCGATATTTGTAAATGAACGCCAGGTTAATTCCCAGTGAACGGTACGCTCCTTGTCCGCTATCTTGTTTTTGGCGACTATTGGCGAAACACGACTCCGCGAAGCACACGCCAACTGGCGTGTAAAAAAAGAAATTAAGAAATTACTAAGAAATTTAAATACTATAAAATTAGAACAAATAAAATATTTGAAATAAATAGGATTTAAGAGAATGCAGAACTTAACCACTCCACTAGTGAAAAACAGATTGAAATGTAGCAAGCTGCAAATCCGTTAAATTAACGGCAAAAGGTGTTGAAATTCAAACTTACCTCCTACAACTTTTAATATAATTGGATCAAACAAAATTTAGATCATCATGACATCACATCATTTATTGCGCAAGTTACTCCAAAGAGGATCCGATAAAGCACACAAACCAAACGAGAGAGCGAGGTTACCATCTTTTAACGGAAGAAAAAGGGTGAAGTTGACAAGGAGAAAATAAGTATCGCCCGAGAAATGGCGCCAAAGATACGCCAAAAAAAATCGCCAAAATAGCGTACCGTACTTTGGGATACATCCGAACGCCAAAATACGTTATGTTCAGCTCGACTCTTTTTTTATTATTTTAAGAATAATTTCAAACTCTGATTTTAAAAGAATGTTTTAAAATTTTTCTTCCTAGGGTTTTGTAAGACTTTTTCCAATCTGTTAATGTAAAAAAACAATTTTAGTGGAAAAGAAACTTTGGTAATGCTGAAGGTCCCTCTTTTCAAATTTGTCGAAATTATTGGCGATGACTAAAACATAAAGGTATACCATCCGGACATTGTATCTCTTGATTTTTATCCCTTTCATTGATGTAGAGAGAGTAATTTTAATATAAATATATACTTTTACTTAATTCACCAAAATCCCTTAGAAACAGAGCATTTGCTAGCAATTAATCCCGCAAGAGATTACGCAAAGCCAGCATCTCCAAATTATTAAATATTTACCATAGTGAACCATTAATGGTTCATTTTATCTAATGTTTTTAAGTATTGCGAGCATTTAATGTATAAGAAATGGGTACCACAAGAAGAGCTAGATATAAGTATATTATAAATTATAATATAGATACAGATTTTTGGGCACAGCGAGACGAGGAGAAAATGTTAGGCTATCATGATCAGATCCTTATGGCCAAGGGTACTATTGAAGAATAGGGTGCCCCTTGGCAAATCAGGTGAAATTATTGGCGATGTTTACGAAAACACAAACGTATTTCATCCGGATAACATTGTATCCCTTGCTATTTGGGATACTTTAATTGATGTAAATTGCACCATTGCAATAAATTTATTTACATTTTCTTAATTAACCAAAACCACTGAGAAAGCGGGAATATACATTTAGGGGTAATGAATCTCTTAATAGTTTACAAAGCCAACTCCAAATTATTAGAAATTAGCCAAAGTGAACCTTTAATGATTTATTATATCTAATATTTTTTAGCATTATGTACATTTAATGTATAAAAATGGGTTCCATAAGGAGATATGGATACAAATATAATATAAAATAAAATATAGATACAGATTGTTTGGACAACGCGAGATTAGGAAATAATATTAGGCTACCATGCTCAGAGCGTTAACGCCAAGTTGGTGGGGGCACCCTGTTTTTCAGTCAAGCAGTAATGTCGTGCAAATTTACCATAATTTTGTGGTACATAAAATCTACGCTATATTTATTACTGTGCTAAATTTTAAAGTATATTTTGCAAAATTAATATTTTTATTTATCTGTTATTAATTATAAAATTTTTGGAGAGGGAAAAAAGTCGGCAATACAAAAGTTAGGCAATGGACTGATATATCGAAGCTGTTAAATAATAATAACTTGGTAAGATTTAAGTTATCTCACTATACACAATCAACACAAAAATCTGCAGATAATTTGATTAAGTAGTTTAGAAACGAAAAAATACAATATCTTAATAATTATAAATTATTAAAAATCTTAAGTCAAAATAATAGCAGAAATATGACGTCTAAAATAATGCGACTGTAGCCAAATATTCCTTGAAAATTTTTTCAGCTTTCAAGGTTATTGTAGTTCTGACTCTTATTTGTTATTTGTGCTAATACGGTTATTTTAAAGCTTTTTTAAACATAATTAAAAGTAATAATGAGAGAAATTTTAAAATATCGTTTCAATAATGGTTATTTAAAATTCAGTTTTATACTTTTGTACAAGTGGATAATTTTTTTTGGACGCCAACCGTAAATTGCAAAAACATTACAAATTTTTATATTTTTAAGACTAAAATACCGATATAGGTGAAATTTTTAAATTACTCTCTAAACAAAATAAAAAGCAACAGCATGTGCATGTAAAATGCTTAGTTATTTCAATTAAGGTGTTCATAAAGATATTTACTCTAAGAAAATGCCAAGAAATTTAGAGGTTACGTTGAGACATGTTTTATTTGTCTTACAATCCTCGGAGTTCTCTTCTTAACAGTCAGGTTATAAACAGAAAAATTATTGTCCTTCGAAATCTACAAAACAACCTCAAATTCATCTTCACAGTTCGCGATTAATCATCAATTTTTATGTACGTAGACACAATCCCAATGTTTAAATTTTGTGATTTGAAAGTAACCCTACCCGATGGTGTTTCATCATAATAATCGTAAACTTAATCCAACCTACTTTTTACGCTTACGCTTGACGTCTGTTAAACATTTTTATCCCATTAAAAATAGTTAATAGCACATTGCGATTAGTAGAGCAGAGAATTTAAACATGTTTATATTGATTTACTGTTTTATACTTATTTGGAAGAGTTTTATGTGTTACTTAATGCTGTTTAATCAAATATTATAGAGCAAGATTGAAAGTTCGGCATAAGATTGAAAACATTGCTGGTGTCCAGCTTCGGATATTCGAGTGTTATGAATCCGGTGGAGATCAATTTGTATTGGCTGGTTTGGCGAAAGGAGGAAGAAAAATTACCCAGTTGAAAAAAGCCTACGGAGATGCAACTGAGATATTGGTCCAACTTGCCACTCTGCAAACAGCTTTCATGACTCTTGAAGAAGTCATACGAAGTACAAATCGAAGGGTCAATGCTTTAAAGTACAGGTAATATTTCAATAATAAATGGAAAATGAAAAATCGTAGCTATATGTGTTGTTTTTAATGGAATGATAACTAACTTTTGAAATTCTATTTATTTTTTTCTGCAAAAGTTGGGTTATCTGGTATGAGTTCTCTTCTTCTTCAATGTCGTGACAGCCCTGGGTGGGTTCTGACTTTCCCAAGAATATTCGTCCAGATCTCTCTTTTCTTGGCCATGATATTCCAAATAAAATCTCTTATAATGATGAAAACTCTTTCTAGGAATTTGACCCATCTAAGGTTGTGTAGGAACCTTTTGTCTAAACATATTATATCTCCCAAATGTTTTTCTTTTGCATTTAATAATATGGTCCTTATAAAAACTAATAATTTGTAATAGTTATTTCTTGCTAAACAAATCTAATTACATGTTATTTTGATCAGTTGAACTTGTCATTTAAACAGCCGTCATAATGGGGACTAATTATTTAACACAATTTTTATTAACACAATTAACACAATTTTTATTTCCAAAAGATCAATTCATCAAGTAATGGGTAATGCCAGATTTGGTACAGATGCATTATAGACGCCGTGTTTTTTTGTCTCGCCAAACTTGGCGATTTTATGGGGAGATGACTGGGTTGCTGTATATACCCTAACTTTAGTTAGGGGATATGGAAGCTCAGATATGTTCTTGCATCCTATTGGTGCACGTGATTTTTGACGTCATTACCCGGCACTATATGAAAATTTGCTGTTCTTAATGTTCTTAGCTGTTATTTTCGTTCCAGACGCGGAGTGGTAAGGTGTCACCTAGGTTAGGTAAGTAATTTAGTTATGGCGAGTGTTTCCAAAAATTTGCATCTTAGCTGATCTTTTGGTTTACATTCGCCTAGATCAGGTTGTAATTTTTTTATTTGTTCTTATCATTTTTTGAGATTTAGTAATTTAGTTATGGTGGGTGTAGTTATTTCGGTTCTTACTATTTTTATTCTAAATCAAACAAAATGTTTTGGTTTAAAACATTTTGTTTTTGTTCTTATCATTTTCTGGGATTTAGTTAATTTAGTTATGACGGGTGAAGTTATTTTGGTTTTGAAAGTGTTAAAAAGTTTTATTGTTTATTATCGTTTATTTATTATTGTTTATTTTGCATTTCTTTTATTACAATGGGGGCTTGAGAGGGGGAAGCCCCCTCACATTTTAGAATTTTCATAATATTAGTGCTTATTAAAATGCTATATATTGTATTTATTCTGTTGACACATATTATAAATATTACTAATCTGTTATTTATTTTTTAAATAATGTAAAAATGATGATTATTATGCTAATTTTATTTTAATAATACTTTAAATTGTTAATCTGTTTTTTCTTTTAAAGTTTAGTTTTGTTAATGTTGTGTTTCAAATATAAATAATGTTGTGTTTCAAATATGATCTATTAGAAAACACGCACTTCCGCCATGTTTTTCTACTTGGCGATTTTTCAAATCACGCGTTTTTCTGTTGGTCGCCAAAAAAAACATGGCGGACGGGACCGGCGTCTATAATGCATCTGTTCCCCAGATTTGATTTAAGTGTAAAAATATCCAACGAACGATTATAAGTTATTCATGTTCATTTGTAAAGGAGAATATCTAATACAATTTGATTACAGATTTATACCAATTAACAGAATACTGAAAAGTGAGATATTTTTTTATGCAGTGTTCTTCATTTACATTTTTTACTAAGAATTGTTCTAAACTTTTGAAATCTTATCCTTTGTAATTACATAAAAGATAAGCTATTTTTAAGAGTTATATGGATAAACATAAAATTGAAAATCCAAAATAATAAATTTTATCTCTAAATGAGGTCCTCAAATATTTCGAGTCAAATATACTGTATTCCAGTAAATATAATAAGGTGACCACATAGATGATACATTTCCCTCGACTATTAATCAATTTTATTTTGAAAAAAATTAAAGAATTCATTAGAAAGTAATTTGAAAGAAATACTAGCAGGTGATTCAAAGACTGAACACGTTAGATAAAAAGAACTTTTATAATTAACATGTTACCATATTATTTATTGAATTTAAATCAAATATTAAATGTAAACAATATGTTATAGAACTAACTCATTGTTATAATTCACGAATGTTTTAAATAGTTCTTGAAATTTTCAAAATTTTACAGTTTGTTATGCCTGAAAATTTTCTGTTCCAAATGTTTTTGATTACGACCATGAATATAAAAATGAAAATTGAAAAAAAAAATTCTAAACATACGGAGTAATCTTTTATTTCATTTGCTATATCAAGGTACATTCCAAAAGTGGAAAACACCCTGAAATACATCACAACGGAGTTGGATGAAAAGGAAAGGGAAGAGTTTTTTCGAATCAAGAAAATAAAGAATAAGAAGGAAAAGGAGCTAGAACGAAAGAGAGCCTCCGAGGCTATGGAGAGAGCTGACAGAGAAAACCACCTTCGCAACAAAAACGATCTTGACAGTGAAAACAACCTTGGCAACATAAACGATCTTCACAGTGAAAACGACCTTGACAACAAAAACGATCTTGATAGTAAAAACGATTTTGACAGTGGAAACGGCAATGCCAGTGAAAACGAACCTGCAGGTGAAAATGTCCTTTTCAAAGAAACGACAGTAGTTCAAAATGAGAGTACATTAAGTTAAGATTCATTGATTATAAACATTTTACTCATTCTGTTGTGAAATGTACAGGTAATTTAGATTATCATTAAATCATTTTGATACAAACAAAATTAGTCATTTCCATTTGTTGCATTTGTAATTTATTTATAAAATATAAATTAGTGCAAATACACTATATGAAAAGAATGTAACATGAATGAAGTAAAATGAAAACTGAATAGATAAATTTATCTATGTTGAATAAAATATAAAATCCTAATAATGAAAACACTCATTCCTAAGTATATTAGTTTAAAACAAAAATTCAGACATTAGAAACACTTACATTTGTATTATGAATCTGACTTCTAAATACCTAGTGGTTATTTTTCCAAACTCGTAATCTATGAGTTTAAAATCCCATTCGTCGACATGAGTTCTATGTGGTAATGTTTGCGGAACTACGGCATATGTTTCACATCACATGAGAGAGGGGCAAATGACTATTTAAGAAAAGTCTAGAGTTCCATCACAGTTTCGATAGAGTTTTGAAGGAGTTTCGATCAAATTTTCTTATAGGTTTAGTTTTGTATTTTAATTTGATATGTCTATGAATAAACTAAGTTACATTGAATTTTCAAATGTCTTGATTGCGTTCTCATAGCGAGGTTCCATTACTGCAGGGAAGCGATAACCAATCGTAACCCCACTTCGTAATGAGACAAAAAGCTTTATTACATACATATATGTAATACATCAAAATTATTTCACTTTAATATTTCCTTAAAAAACCT
>CM063501.1:151813648-151856148 GCA_032207245.1 Pardosa pseudoannulata
AATATTCTCTTTGTAAGAGAGTTTCACTAGCGGTAAAAACATGGACGAACCATTATAAAACAACAAATTATATACAAAATTATCTATAAAAAGAGGAAAAGACATTTAGATATAAAATTTTAAATGACAGAAAAATTCTCTTTGTAAGAGAGTTTCACTAGCGGTAAAAACATGGACAAACCATTATTAAAGCAACACATTATATACAAAATTATCTATAAAAAGAGGAAAAGACAGTTATAAAATTTTAATTGACAGAAAGATTCTCTTTGTAAAAGAATTTCACTAGAGGTAAAAAACATAATCATGGACAAACCATTATTTAAAACAACAAATTATATACAAAATTTATCTATAAAAATAGGAAAAGACATTTAGTTATAAAATTTTAAATGGCAGAAAGATTATCTTTGTAAGAGAGTTTCCCTAGAGGTAAAAACATGGACGAACCATTATTAAAACAACAAATTATGTACAAATATTATCTATAAAAATAGGAAAAGATATTTAGTTATAAAATTTTAAATGGCAAAAAGATTCTATTTGTAATAGAGTTATAGAGTTTCAATAGCGGTAAAATCATGGACGAACCATTATTAAAACAACAAATTATATACAAAAATTATTTATAAAAATAGGAAAAGACAGTTATAAAATTTTAAATGACAGAAAGATTCTCTTTGTAAGAGAGTTTCACTAGCGGTAAAAACATGACGAACCATTATAAAACAACAAATTATATACAAAAATTATTTTATAAAAATAGGAAAAGACATTTAGTTATAAAATTTTAATTGGCAAAAAGATTCTCTTTGTAAGAGAGTTTCACTAGCGGTAAAAACATGGACGAACCATTATAAAACAACAAATTATATACAAAATTATCTATAAAAAGAGGAAAAGGCATTTAGTTATAAAATTTTAAATGACAGAAAGATTCTCTTTGTAAGAGAGTTTCACTAGCGGTAAAAACATGACGAACCATTAACGATGTATTAAAACAACAAATTATATACAAAAATTATTTATAAAAATAGGAAAAGACATTTAGTTATAAAAATTTTAAATGACAGAATGATTCTCTTTGTAAGAGAGTTTCACTAGCGTTAAAAAACATGGACGAACCATTATTAAAACAACAAATTATATACAAAAATTATTTATAAAAATAGGAAAAGACAGTTATAAAATTTAAAATGACAGAAAGATTCTCTTTGTAAGAGAGTTTCACTAGCGGTAAAAACATGGACGAACCATTATAAAACAACAAATTATATACAAAATTATCTATAAAAATAGGAAAAGACATTTAGTTATAAAATTTTAAATGGCAGAAAGATTCTCTTTGTAAGAGAGTTTCACTAGAGGTAAAAACATGGACGAACGATTATTAAAACAACAAATTATGTACAAATATTATCTATAAAAATAGGAAAAGATATTTCGTTATAAAATTTTAAATGGCAAAAAGATTCTATTTGTAATAGAGTTATAGAGTTTCAATAGCGGTAAAATCATGGACGAAAGATTATTAAAACAACAAATTATATACAAAAATTATTTATAAAAATGTGAAAAGACATTTAGTTATACTATTTGAAATGACAGAAATATTCTCTTTGTAAGAGAGTTTCACTAGCGGTAAAAACATGGACAAACCATTATTAAAGCAACACATTATATACAAAAATATCTATAAAAAGAGGAAAAGACATTTAGATATAAAATTTTAAATGACAGAAAAATTCTCTTTGTAAGAGAGTTTCACTAGCGGTAAAAACATGGACAAACCATTATTAAAGCAACACATTATATACAAAATTATCTATAAAAAGAGGAAAAGGCATTTAGTTATAAAATTTTAAATGACAGAAAGATTCTCTTTGTAAGAGAGTTTCACTAGCGGTAAAAACATGACGAACCATTAACGATGTATTAAAACAACAAATTATATACAAAAATTATTTATAAAAAGAGGAAAAGACATTTAGTTATAAAATTTTAAATGACAGAAAGATTCTCTTTGTAAGAGAGTTTCACTAGCGGTAAAAACATGACGAACCATTATAAAACAACAAATTATATACAAAATTATCTATAAAAATAGGAAAAGACATTTAGTTATAAAATTTTAAATGGCAGAAAGATTCTCTTTGTAAGAGAGTTTCACTAGCGGTAAAAACATGGACGAACCATTATAAAACAACAAATTATATACAAAATTATCTATAAAAAGAGGAAAAGGCATTTAGTTATAAAATTTTAAATGACAGAAAGATTCTCTTTGTAAGAGAGTTTCACTAGCAGTAAAAACATAGACGAACCATTAACGATGTATTAAAACAACAAATTATATACAAAAATTATTTATAAAAATAGGAAAAGACAGTTATAAAATTTAAAATGACAGAAATATTCTCTTTGTAAGAGAGTTTCACTAGCGGTAAAAACATGGACGAACCATTATAAAACAACAAATTATATACAAAATTATCTATAAAAAGAGGAAAAGACATTTAGATATAAAATTTTAAATGACAGAAAAATTCTCTTTGTAAGAGAGTTTCACTAGCGGTAAAAACATGGACAAACCATTATAAAACAACAAATTATATACAAAATTATCTATAAAAATAGGAAAAGACAGTTATAAAATTTTAATTGACAGAAAGATTCTCTTTGTAAAAGAATTTCACTAGAGGTAAAAACATAATCATGGACAAACCATTATTTAAAACAACAAATTATATACAAAATTTATCTATAAAAATAGGAAAAGACATTTAGTTATAAAATTTTAAATGGCAGAAAGATTATCTTTGTAAGAGAGTTTCCCTAGAGGTAAAAACATGGACGAACCATTATTAAAACAACAAATTATATACAAATATTGTCTATAAAAATAGGAAAAGATATTTAGTTATAAAATTTTAAATGGCAAAAAGATTCTATTTGTAATAGAGTTATAGAGTTTCAATAGCGGTAAAATCATGGACGAACCATTATTAAAACAACAAATTATATACAAAAATTATTTATAAAAATGTGAAAAGACATTTAGTTATACTATTTGAAATGGCAGAAAGATTCTCTTTGTAAGAGAGTTTCACTAGCGGTGAAAACATGGACAAACCATTATTAAAACAACAATTATATACAAAAATTATTTATAAAAATAGGAAAAGACATTTAGTTATAAAATTTTAAATGACAGAAAGATTCTCTTTGTAAGAGAGTTTCACTAGCGGTAAAAACATGACGAACCATTATAAAACAACAAATTATATACAAAATTATCTATAAAAATAGGAAAAGACATTTAGTTATAAAATTTTAAATGGCAGAAAGATTCTCTTTGTAAGAGAGTTTCACTAGAGGTAAAAACATGGACGAACCATTATAAAACAACAAATTATATACAAAATTATCTATAAAAATAGGAAAAGACATTTAGTTATAAAATTTTAAATGACAGAAAGATTCTCTTTGTAAGAGAGTTTCACTAGCGGTAAAAACATGGACGAACCATTATAAAACAACAAATTATATACAAAATTATCTATAAAAATAGGAAAAGACATTTAGTTATAAAATTTTAAATGGCAGAAAGATTCTCTTTGTAAGAGAGTTTCACTAGAGGTAAAAACATGGACGAACGATTATTAAACAAATTTGCTAAATTACTAAATATTTTACTTATATAAAAAATCTTTTAGTAGATATTTAAATGGCAACGTTTGACAACCGTTACGTAAAGCAGACAATAAATATATTTAAAACTTAATTAATCACAATTTTATAAAATAATATCTATTTGTTTTGATTATTTTACCCATCTAAAAGAAATCTAGGATGAAAACAAAACAAGCAAAACATTTTATGTTAACGCATGGTATTTTCAGTTAATTAAATTATATTTTATATAACAATAAATTTTAATGGCAATATTGTAGGTATTAAACTCTTTTGTACTGAAAGCTTTCTGGAAGTGATACTTACGTTTTAATTCTTATTTCTCTTTTGTCGGTAATTTTATGAATAAAGTAATTAACCTCTTGCCTTTTGAATCGAGAGACGATTGTGTGTGCCATGTCCAATGAAAGCTTTTCTCATGCGTCATGACCAGAAGCAGTTTCATGAAGGGCTAAATTATGAGCAAACCAGTGGACATTAATAGTACTGCATTTACTATTTAATAAAACCACAGAATTTTATTATTATATTTCATTCCATTTTTATTAAAAATTTTATTAATATGTTTATTTCACATAAAATTTTTTCTATATTTTTGGTTATATAACAAAAGTAAAAATTTACAGTCGTTTAAATATTTTCTATGTAGAATTTATTGCTTGAATAACCTATAAGTGAATAATATACAATATTAGTCAAAATTTTGTAATGGGTATTTTTTTATCACTGATACGAGCTTTTCACTTTTGGCCAGACAGAATCATCACGAGTGTGATACGACGTTCTCATTTTAGGCACAGCAATACTATCACTTCTCCCATACGTTGTTTTAAAGCAAAGTGTTAAGAATAAGAAATTTAATGAAAAAGTAATTTAAATTAAGAATAAGCAATTGTATGAAAGCTTTGTCACAACAATAGTTTTTTTTTCACTAATCGTGAGTATGTAACTCTTTTTCACAGCTAATCATGAGCATGTAACTCTTTTTATAACTAATCATGAGTATGGAACTTTAAATATTTGGTAACGTCGTGTGCATTTTCAGTTTTAAGCAGCAGTTTTCCGTGAATAGTCCGTATATCAAGCAATAGGGCCAGATAGGAGTCCATTGAACTAACTGGAAATTCATGTTCGTATCGGTAACTTTGATAAATTTCTCTGGGAAAAAATTAAATTATATAATCAGATTAGAATATAAAAACAAAGAGATTAGATATCACATTAGAAAAACAAGGAAAGTTAGTAAAAGTTAATATAATATCAGGTTCAAAGTTATATCAATCAATGACACCATGAAAAAATACCATGGAAATTAACCTTCCCTTCCCCCAAAAACCTTTATGAGTTTCATTTAACTCATAACATTTTCATTCATGTTATCTTATCATTGCTGACGTCCTTAAAAAAATGTTATCCTTTAGTCAATCGGAACATTGTCTATGGTTTTAACGACAAAGCTCTGAATCTTTATCTTCTGGTTATTGACATGGGAAAAACTTAGTTATTCCGTGTTCCCCTTCTACTAAATTTGTCCAAAGACTAGATGCTTAGAAATTCTGGAATTCTAGAATACTTGCGCAGAATTGCATTTTATCAATTGCTCCAATGGATTGTTGATAAGAGAAATTAATGGATATAATAAGAATTTTTGTTACTATAATTATTGTATGAGGTATTGAATGAAAAGGTTTGAGCTATCTTTAAATTAATTCTCTAAAGAAAATTTATTTAATTTTCCATTTAAATTGTATATAATCCGACAGTGTACTTATAAAAGTATGTCCTTTATGAAATTAAAAAATAATGGTGAATATTGCAAAAAAAAAAAAAAACTATCCATCGTATCGGTATTTTAATTCCGTGAAACCCAAAATTGGTTCTTTCAACGCATAATATTTAATTTGCCATTTATCCAATACTTTCCTGGTAAAGGTTCAGAAGTTTCGCGTCCTTTATATATATATATATATATATATATATATATATATATATATATATATATATATATATATATATATATATATATATATATATATATATATATATATATATATATATATATATATATATATATATATATATATATATATATATATATATATATATATATATATATATATATATATATATATATATATATATATATATATATATATATATATATATATATATATATATATATATATATACATATATATATATATATATATATATATATATATATATATGTATATATATATATATATATATGTATATATATATATATATATATATATATATATATATATATATATATATATATATATATATATATATATATATATATATATATATATATATATATGTATATATATATATATATATATATATATATATATATATATATATATATATATATATATATATATATATATATATATATATATATATATATATATATATATATATATATATATATATATATATATATATATATATATATATATATATATATATATATATATATATATATATATACATATATATATATATCCACATATACACACACACATATATATATATATATATATATATATATATATATATATATATATGATATTTTTACGTAATCACAAATGTAAGATACTCTCAAATCTTGACATTTTGAATCCTAAATGTCTACACCTTGAATTTCATGCAATCAAGGGAAATCATAGTCTAGTAGAAAAACATCATTGAACAATGAAATAAAAGGAAATTTAGGATCAGAATGAATATAGCTTCTTTAGGCATCTTCTCTCACGGACATTTGTCCACAAATCATGTGCGTATCCTTTAAATAGTTGTCTGAGACGATCAATCAGAAGTTTTATTTATCAGTCACGCGTGGAACCAAGATTATGTTTTTTAAGCTTCACGAGCTATTTTAATGTACTTCTAACAGTAATCTGCGTGGTGCAAAGTCGCCAAATAAATAGAGAAAACAAAGATATTTACCAAGATTGCTAGAGAAAGATGCCAGAAAAGGAGAAAGTTGCCTGAAAATTGTTTTAAGATACATATAATTACTTTGGTTAGTCTTTTATTATAAAAATATCATTACATATATACATACATACATGGATGCGCTAACGTTTATTTAAATTCAGAAGGGATAAATGTACTGAAGCTTGGGAGAAATGTTTTAAGCTTACTTTTCTTTGACGAAATTGATATACTTATTATCAAAATCTCATAAACCAAAAACAAGTCTTTAATAAACTTTTTCTCCTTTCTTGAGTAATAAGATTATCTCAATTTTTATTTCGGAATTCCTTTCTAATTTATGAAATCACCAAGCAATCTCAAATTTCTCGCACCTTCTACAACATACAGCATTAAAATGATTTAGTGTGTGTTACTTACATCTTTCACCTTTAGTTACAACACTTTTTAACCTGAAGCATTAATAAAAATTCTAAATCTTCGCGTTCATTGAGCTTTCCAATATTGATGTTCAGAGAATTGTTTGAGAGAATTTATTGATTTTTCCTTCATATTTCGCTTCGTACAAAATTCGTTTTCGAGTACCCGGATAATACCATCAGCTCGTATATTGCCTTAAATAAACGGGAACGAGATAAATAGAAAAACGATATTGATCAGTTTTTATTGTTTTTCTTTTTTTTAAGTTTTAAATTCTTTTAAAGGAAAGGAAGCAAATTAATTCATCCATGTTATTTCGAAGAAAGTGTATTTTAAATTATTTCTTGTTACATATTGTGAAACATCAGGTATGACTAAATGCTGAAAGAATGTCAGAATACTTGAATTTATTACAAAAAAAGGTAGCTGAAACATTATGGAATTTATCGAATAAATCACAAATGGAAATTTGCTTTAGAATAAGACAAATTAAAAGAATTTTTCTTGTCGATTCGTGTAGTGACAACAGATGGTTTTGTTACAGCTGTACAAGGATTTGTTTGTGTTATGGAAACGTTTCTGAAAGTTTATACTGGATTGTGTTGTTGTTACTTATCCATCTGTCGTAAGGAAGAATACACCAGGTTTAATAAATCCGGGCACAATATGCAACAGTGTGGTAATAATGTTACGTTGATTTAGTGATTAATGATAAGAAACTAAAACTTATTAAAAATTGATTAAATAATTTTATACAATTAAATGCCTAAGAAAAACATCAGTTATACAAGTTATTGCTTGTAGATGTTGAAGACTCCTCTGGACTCGGCGTCATTCTGCAAAAAAAATTGGTATTGCTTTTCCTTTTTATCTTGTCTCTCCAAAAAATGTCTATCCCGAAAGCAGATGATGCCAGGAATGTTTTTACCTTCCTCTCTCCTCTGGTTACCACCTTGTCCTCTAAAAAAATCAGACTGCCACGAGCAGAAAAAACAAGGGTCCATTCAAGAACTGAAGTGTCAGAATCACGCAAAACCAACGTGCCCTTCTATTGTTTGGGAGAAGTCCAAAGTTACTTCTATTTCAAACCGGTCCTGCTCTGTATGTCTTCAGAGCAGGATTGGGTAGAGGTAAAAAAAGATGAACCGAATGCAACTTATTGTTACACGGGATACAAGGATTTGTTTGTGTCATGGAAACGTTTCTGGAACTTTATTAGGATTGTGTCGTTATTAATATCTCGTGTAATCATAATACATCTGGTGTAAAAAGAGTTTCTATGGTTCTATAGACCCGGACACAATATGCAACAGGTCCATGAATAAATTTAATATGCAGCTTCATATTGTGGAAAGATCAATTCAAATTCTTGGTACTACTGAAGAACCGGGTACCCCTCCTTTTCTTGGAGATTTTTAAATGGCGTTAACCGCCCCAACCCTTTCGTATAAAGTAACCGGAAGGCTGTGTTATGAGAGGTAACAGATGTCCGAAGGAAGTAAAGTAGCTATACTTATAGTAATCTATGGAAAATAAAAAAATATAACAGTGCAGTTAATACCAACAAAAGGAGGAAATTAAACATTAAGTTATATTTCATTCTTATAAATATTTTTTATTCATATATTGATTGTGAATATTTAATGTAATTAAGAGAAGTTAATTTTAAAACATTAAAAATATTTTACTGTTTTTTTTAATTTTGTAAAATAATTCCTGATTTTTAGAAACAAAACAATTAAATATTTCATTTTTAATGATATAAAACCAATAAAAAATAAATAAAAGGTATAGCTTAAATTTTCAAAGAACATTAAAAGGTTAGTGTTTTTTACATGTATAGATTCATTTGGAATATATAGTAGTGTACATTTTTTTTACCGAGGGGAACGGAGTCCCCCTTGTCCCCCGTGATTGTTGTAACAATTAATATATTAAGTTTATTTTCAATTTTATAATATTTTGAAATGTATCAATATGCAAATACACTGAAACACACTAGCTAAAGAAAACCATAACCCTTTACAGTATACAAGAAATAGTAACAAATCGCGCGAAATTGCCGAACTATTCGTGGGTAATTATTTCTGTCTATTGGAAAAATGGCAAATTAAATGTTAGTCATTCGGCGAAACGATTTCGGTTATGAATTAAAATATCGTTTTTCTTGTGCCCGAACTTAGGACACATATGCATATATATATATATATATATATATATATATATATATATATATATATATATATATATATATATATATATATACATATGTGAGGTTATGATACTTACAAGTTATATATAAAACAATAAATTTGTGTTTAACAATCTAAAAATAATTAAGTTGATAATTAAGTTAATAATTAAGTTGAGTCTTACACGAGTTGTGTAATTTATTTTTTTTACACTTCTCTTCTCATCTAAATTTTAAATTTCGAGGATTAGCAGTAGAATTCTAAAAGCTTTGCTACTCGTTTTTTTAGATTGTTAAACACAAATTTATTGATTTATATATAACTTGTAAGTATCATAACCTCACATATGTATATATATATATATATATATGTAACGCACACTCTTTTCTTACGGTGCGCTACGTTTTAGCGTGAGACCTGCCCGCCTACTTTACTGGGGCAGGTACGTTCGTAAACTATCGCTGGGATGCATTACTTTTAAAATAATTCCTCGGAAACCTCTTACAGACGAAACAACATTTTTTTATTTACACAAAATTAAGAAAAAAAAACAATTAAAGAAAATGACATATCAAAATTGAGTCTCAGAGCCAGTCCTAGCTAGATATTTTGAATGCCCGAGCGTTCTCTTTCTTTTCACATCAGCGCAGAGAGATGTTTCTCGGCTGCCGGCCCTATCTCGACTCTCCCAATCTCTCTTCCCTGCTGAACTCCAACAGCCCCCTTCCTTCTTCGGGGGGGGGGGTTGTCTGGAAACTTGAGCCCTGCCGAAAAGGGCATACACTCCTCCTCCGAGAACCTGCAAAACCATCCACCAGTGCCTCCGAAAAACGTTATTAGCCCCCTTTGCCGGCCGGCTTCTTATTTCTCCTTAGAAAAGCCGCGTGGAAGGGGTCAAAATGGGGCGATTGTCCCAATGTCATTCAGAGCACACAAAGTCGTAGGTGTAAATTCCTTACAATATATATATATATATATATATATATATATATATATATATATATATATATATATATACACACACACACATATATATATATATATATATATATATATATATATATATAGATAGATAGATAGATAGATAGCCCCAATATTCCAAAATAGCCCCATTTGAGTTGTCCGAACTCAATTATGGCTTCACAAGCCAGTGGTGAATGGTTAATATGTATTTTCTATATATTTATTTAAATAAATGATTTGGAGTGATTCTACGTTTGTTCCCAGCATGTAAGTTGGATCGGCAGTAAGTTAGTAATTTGTTTTGGATGGGGGATGATGAGGAGCGGGATTTTAACCCTTAGCGCTACACATTTTTTTTGTACTACTGCCTAACAACAACTCCGACACATTTTCACAGCGGATCTAGTGAAATGGAGTCTTAATTTAAGTGAGAAGAATCACACGAGCATGGAAATGTTATTACTTTTATTTATTTTATACATATGTACTTCCTTCTTGCAAATGAAAGATAAATTTTTAATTTTGTACTTCAAGATGGTATGATATCTTTGGGAACAACCTCCCATATGCATTCTGGGTTTACTTGGGTAGTATAATTTCGGAACCACTACTTAAAGTATCAGAATTATAATCAACATTTGTCTTTTGCAATACTTTTAATTCTTCACTACCACTAAAATCCAAATTTTGCTGCTAACCATAAATAAAATCAAACAATGGTTTAATTGTAACTGTAGAGAAATTGAGCACGTTTTAACTACAGATAACAAATCTCAAAGCCAACGATTCTGCAGTATCTAAAGCGTAATCATGCTAAAAACATCTGGCTCCTCAGCGGAGCCTACGCAGCTAAGGAACAAATGCCGGATGACCCTGTATTGGAGCCAACGGAGCGCTAAGGTTTAATACTATAACGACAATTGGTGAATTTTTGTTTTCATCCTATTCATTTGCGTTAAATCTCTTGCCCAAGATCTTCGCTTCTCCGCCATCACACCATGTTGGTAAAGAGTTTATACTTTCTTTACATTTGTGACTGTTAGTTTGTATGTGTAATTTGAATTAAACTTAGGGTAAATATTTTTTGTAACCCAATTAGTAAATAAATACTCTAAATCTCTGCTAGTAACAGACTTTGATGTATAAAAAATAACTCAATATTATATCTTTCGTTAATCCAAATCGAGGAATTACACTTCAAACGGATGAAGTAATTTAACGTTATTAGTATTACAATTAAGTAACATTAAACTGCAATATTAAGTTTCAAAATATATACTCAAACAATTGAAATTGGATAAAATTAATATACATTATTTGTATCAACAGAAGCAAGCACCGTTATTCCCCTGATTTCGATTTCCTGTATTGAAACCAATGCCTTGAAAATATTGACATTGCCAATGACTCACTAAACCCGATGTATAATGGTTATGTAACGGAGTATTATGATTGTCTATCCATGCATATTAATTTTCCGATATTTCATATCATTCTGTTGTAGTCTCGTTTCATTCTGAAACATACCCGACTGGTATTTCACAACGTCATTAGATAAGAATATATTGGCGACTTTATTTGATCATAGATCGGAAGAATATCTCGATGAAATTATTGTTTGTAAAATTTCTGTATTTCTTTTTATGCATATGATGTTCATTTATTCAATGTATTATATAATGAGAAAAAATACTGTTTTAATAGATTTATTAAATAATTATGATTTTTTTCGTAGGAGTTATTTAAAATTTACACTCTGACGACAGTTAAATACGTCAACATATTAAGCAAGACGATGATAAATCTGATGGGGACAACTGATGGCTTTTATATAAGCTTTTTATAATATACAGACATTTTTAAAAACATTTTAATGATAGCAATATTTAAATGTTAGGGTGAAATGATATAGAATTTTTCTCATAAAATAAAAAAGATGTTATATAATGACTAAATATCTATGTTTTGTTAGATATATAAAAATTCTGTGTAGAGGAACTATTTACACACACACACACACACACACACACACACATATATATATATATATATCAAAATTATTTAACTTTAATATTTCATTAAAACCCTCCTTTCTCCCATTCTAACTCCTTAAAATCTTTTTCGCAGCTTCTAAATGTCTTAATCAAGGGAGTGTTCTCGACTTAAAATTCTTAAGATAAATTTCAAAAAGTTTTATGTCCTATAGATGTAAATTTTCTGTCTATTCAACAGGTTTCTCAGCTGTCCCCGGCAAATGGTTCCGCTTGTTTCCTGATCTTACACTTAAATTCGCTGAGTTCGTAGGAAAATTCTTTCTGACTTCGCTCTTGGGTCCACATCTGTTCGAGCAGAGTGATTTTTGTGTTTTTCTCTTGTCTGTCGTTGACTTGTAAAGATCTCCGTTTTAGTACACCGTTTTATACTCCGTTGTGCCGTTCTCTTCAATGTGGCCTGATTGCATCATTCGTTATCACTGCTAGCGGATTAATCTTCTATTTGTCCAATTGCCCGGGCAAGTAAAAACAATCGGGCTACATAATTTTCGTGACCGACAAGTATTTTTTTACACACACACAACACACACACACACACATATATATATATATATATATATATATATACATATACATACATATATATATATATATATATATATATATATATATATATATATATATATATATATATATACATATATATATACATATATATATATATATATATACATATATACACACACACACACATATATATATATATATATATATATATATATATATATATACATATATACACACACACACACACACATATATATATATATATATATATATATATATATATATACTCTTAGACGAAAAATATAACGACACACTACATATACCCAGATATGTAATGCAAATTCAATATATATAATTGATATATATATATATATATATATATATATATATATATATATATATATATATATATATATATATATATATATATATATATATATATATATATATATATATATATATATATATATATATATATATATATATATATATATATATATATATATATATATATATATATATATATATATATATATATACATATATATATATATATATACATATATATACATATATATATATATATATATACATATATATATATATATATACATATATATATATATATACATATATATATATATATATATATATATATATATATATATATATATATATATATATATATATATATATATATATATATATATATATATATATATATATATATATATATATATATATATATATATATACATATATAATTAACATACAGGGTCAGCAAGTAATAAATTCCCCACGTCTTAGGTTAGTATTGGTTCAAATGTGATACAACTGGAACTACAGATAATTCAAATGATCCACTAGATATTTATTGCATAAAAAATTAATACGAAACTCCGCTTATAGATGGCGCTGTAAAACATATGGTATTTATTTAATTTCAATAAGTTAATTCGAGCATTAGTTTCTTGTCTGCTTATTATGCGACATTGCAAGAAAATGTTCTACTGGTAAAATATTTTACGATAACCAACAGAAATTCATTAAAGCTTTATAAGAATTTCTAGCCTTGAATTAAAGCCATGTTCCTGATATTCCGGCAGACTTATTTCGCTCAGCTGTGGAAAATATTTTTCTGAGATTGCAAAAAGTATGTCGAACATTAAGCGGGAAATATATATCACTTTTATTGCTACACTTTAATATTATTTAGCATTTTAAAAGCATATTAAATACGTTTATGTGTATTGTAGTGCCATCTACAGGCGTACTTGTGTACTAAACGTTTTCATGGAATAAATGGAAAGTGCATCATTTCAATTATGTTTTATTCTATCTATTTGGACCAATAGAAATGTAGTGTAGATTTCTCAGAAGTGGGGAACTTATTTCTTACTGACTGTATTTCTAAATATATTCTTTTAACAGTCCATGAAATGAAATTACTACATCAACCGTTCCCATTTATATTTAAAATTATATTTTAAATAATATTTAAAACAGGATACTTGATAATAGATTGCAAACTTTTGTTTTTATGAAATTACTTGGTATTAATTAACTGGAATTTCAATTATTTTCTCATTTCTTTCCTTGAGCAGGATAAGTGTATAGGCGACTTTCACTATGTATAGAGCGATATTGTTCTAACTCTTGTTTACTTTTTACACGAAGAGTTTATGGGAATTATTCTCCGAGAGCTCAACGCATTTTTCTGTTTGTTTTATGGAAGTTCGAACCTGTATTAATTGATGGAAATTGTTCATTTTAATCTGTTTCAATACTGAAAATATGCATCTTCAAGTTAGACTTCAAGTTCTGGTAGCTGAAAGTGTGAAATTTTGGCAGTATATGAAAAAACATTGCTGGCATTGAATCTTAGAAATTTGTATCTCAGAAGATAATGTAAACCTTTTGTGTATGGATGGAGAATATTCGGGATAATTTAGAAATTACTTCATCATATAAATAGTTCCGTTCACATTGACTGATATTCCAAAAATATAATTTGCAATCTATTACGAGCAATGTTTTTCCTCTTCATGGAAATAGTGAGTAAAAGTTAACCATCATGTTTTGACAGGTTACAGCTAGTGGTATATTAATTTTTAAAATTGCTCGTTACATAATATATTTATCAGACTGTACACTGAAGCAATCTACTCACCTCTTAAGCACTGGGACAAGATTATCAGTGTTAGTAGTTTATGATGGTACTGTTTTACATAAACTGTGAAGATAATATCGCTAATGGAATTTATCTACATATGACTGTGATTTTTATTTTATTGATTAACTCATTATACAATACAATTTGGATCTTAAAAGATAATGCAAATCTTCTATGTATTGATGGAGAATATTCGGGATATGTAGAAATTACTTGATCATATAAATTGTTCTGTTACCATTGACGGAGATTCCAAAAATATAATTTGCAATCTACTACGAGCAAAATTTCCCTCTGCATCGAGTAGTGGGTAAAAGTTAGCAGTCATGTTTTGACGGGTTACAGATAGTGGTGTGTTACTTTCTGAAATTGCTGATTCAGTAATATATTTGGCAGACTGTACACTCACCTCTTACGCACTGGGAAAAGTGTATCAGTGTCAGTGGTTTACGGTGGTACTGTTTTACATAAACTGGGATGATAATATAGATGCTAAAATTTCTTTGCATATGACTGTAGTTTTTTTATTGATTAACACATTATAGAATGCAGGTATTTTAACTAAATTAACCGATATTTTTTTATATTTGTATTAATCTACATTGCAAGCAACCATTATATTACACTTAGATAAATGTTTTATATTTCTCGCTCAAATTTAAGAATCCTAAATTATATATATCTTTAAGAAACAAGAAACTTTTACACAATTATGAATTGTCTTTTGTTTTGAAAAATCCAAGTTAGTTGAGTATGTTTCATTATTTAAAAATATTTTTGTACCGGAGTTTGTGGGTTTGAATCCCACTGTGGGAACAATGTTGGTAGTTATTCGTAATCGGCTTTAAGAAGTAGGTCACGTTCTCATTAGCACTCGTTTTAAAAAATGTAGACTGTAGCTTTCCAAACTAAACGAAACCTAATTTTTTTAATAATTGTATACACAACTGCTCAAAAACCAGTTTTTGTTATAAATACTTATTTTAATCTTCAGAAATGTAAAAATAATAATAATGTTACGTTGGCCTAGTGTTTGAGAAAGAAATCAAAACTCATTAAGTAACACATGGACAAATATCTCTTGATTAAATGATTTTATACAATTAAATAAATGCCTAAGGAATACAAATAGTTGAATCAACTTATCATTTGTAGATCGAAGACTGCTCACGAGTCGGCGTCAATCCTGAAAAAAATAATATAGCTATTCTTTCAAAGGGGGTCATCCACAAGCCAGGGATGCCAGCCGTTCACCTTCGCCTCTTCTGGTAACAACCCTGTCCCTCAAAAATTTTCCGACTCCGAGACAAAAAAAAAAAAAAAAAAAAAAAAAAAAGATTCCACTCCAGAACGGCGGGGGGAGAGGGTCAAAATTCCCCAAACGAACGGACACTTCTATTGGCTGGGAGAAGTCCGAAGTATCTCTGCATTCAAACCGGTCCTGCCCCGGCATGTCACCTTCGAAGACACACGGGGACTTGAACTGAATGTAACTTATTGTTACAAGAAAATAATACATTCTAACTTAGCAATTTTTGTACAGAATTAATAATTTAGAAATTTCTTACTTTTGTGTAGTTCTCATTTAAAATTTTGAAGATATTCTATGAAAGTATTTATCTTTTATTGAAAAATATTTGGAAAGACGCTAAAAGTTATCTCATGTTATAGAGTATTTAATGAAAGGAAACAGTAGAAACAGATGATAAAACACTTTATAAACTGTAAATAAGGGTCTTATGTACATAGGATTTACCGTAAATGGAAATCGATACCAGTTTTCTTTCTATATAATTCTACAGATAAAAGAAAATAATAAAAGCTGTTGGTTAGTAGCACTTTGAATAACCTTAATGAATACTGGTTGACTAATTAATTTTAATCAAATAATTTTGCATTTTAATCAATATTTTTTCTAAGGCATTTTTGTGTCTTACTTGTTTTGTGAGTCGCTTTAGCTCAGTCGGCAAAGGCAACGTTCTCGAGACTGGACGGTTGCGGCATCGGGCCCGAGTCAGCCTAAGGTCTCATGTGTCCGTTAAAGGTGACTGGGGAAAGTAAAATATTGTTACAAACTTCACAAGCTGGGTTCGGGAATTGAATGAACGTTAAGTAAGACTACAGAACGGAAACAATCATTTATTAGCCTGCAGTTGGAAAATACAGCACACCGACAAAATGACCGCGGAACAATTTGAGTACAATGCCGTGGGCTCACGTACCACTTTCCGCATCAAACAACACGCAAGCACTGGTGAAACAAAACACACCGTGCGTACTCTATGAACCGAGACTTAACGACTCCTGTTTTGGGCCTCAGTCTGCTTTATATACGCCCGAAGAAACTGCTGGAATATTCCAGAAACCGGAACCGGAAGTTGTCACGTGACGTCACAAATGGCAACATTTGCGACACTTTGCTACGAACTTGGAAACAAAAAATAGGTTGCCAAAACTGTCGCCAACGTAAAGATATCTCATCAATTTGGCGAGATACCCATAGAGTCTCATGCTAAATTTACGGTTCACTAAACAAATTCGTAACAATATGTTCGTGGTTACAAAGTCCTCCAAGTTCTCAATCGACACTCTTATGGGGATGGCAGGCAAAGGCTATGGATGTTCTGCATGGTATTTTTCTAAATTACGAGGCCCCACTTGAAAGAAAATCGTACTTTCATCCTAGGGATGCTCGTTAAAAAGAATGACTTAATGCTAGTAACATATCGTTCAATCCTGCTTGGTTTGACAAAGTGGCATCAGAAACACGAACAACATGTTTTATGTTACAATGTAATGTATTCTCTATGTAAAAATGTCCTTAAAAATTAAGAATTTAAAGAAATTGAAATTCAACGTCCTTTGTCCTTTGTATAATACAGAATGAAACACAAAATATAAATCGCTAAATGAGTTTATACACTCATAATGGTATTTACTTAAACCATAATTATTTTAATATACACAACTGCAGTTATGATAATTATTATTATTTAATGTTTGATTTCTACATATTTTTAAGACTAATTTATTTATAAATAAACCGAAAGTATTCACGCATTACTTGTAAAGACATCACTTTCTCTAAATATGCTCTTTATTTATAGTCTTCTCACCTGAAATATTTTTAGATAAAAATTCCCAATCTTTTTCTGAATATTTTTTTTTCGCTATTGATGTTGGAGGTGAAGTGTTTGAGAGCACTTATCGATTTTCTTTCATATTTCTCTTGATATAAAAATCGTTTTTCAAGCATCCAGATAATATCAGAAGCTCGGAATATTTCCTTAAATATATGGGAAATTGATAAAATGGTAAATGAATGATGGAGACTCATGAGCATTTCTTCTATTTATACCTAAATCTTAAAAACCAGTCTTTTGCAAATAAATGCGAGTATATATATATATATATATATATATATATATATATATATATATATATATATATATATATATATATATATATATATATATATATATATATGTATATGTATATGTATATATATATATATATATATATATACATACATATATATACATATATGGACATATATATATATATATATATATATATATATATATATATATATATATATATACATATATATATATATATATATATATATATATATATATATATATGTATATATTTATGTATATATAAATATATATATATATATATATATATACATATATTTATATATATATATATATATATATACATATATATATATATATATATATATATATATATATATATATATATATATACATTGTTGAAAAATACATTGTTGAAATTGTCAGCATTTAGAAATATTAATTTGTATATAGTTTTTTGTTCCACCCCTTGTATATGATTTTGTTCCACGCTTCGGAGTAGGATAAAAATTAATTACCTCTACTAGAGACTTAAGAAACAACAGGATGTTGTATATCTTGGAAAATTACTTCACAGTGCCTTATGTGTTAAATCATGATTCTTCCATGAATTTAGAACACTAAGTTGCAAAATGTCAACAACAAAAAAAAATCTCTATTTCTTGCCAAATAGCACAGCCGTTCTAATTTATCACAAAACTAACAATAGCGAAAATTTAAAACCAGGAATTGAGCATTCATTAAATATTTCTATTTTTAACAATAGCGAATTTAAGGATGTTTAAACCCTAATGCACATAATTCAATTGAGTGAAGAATTAATCTTCATAGTCTGCAGAAAAGCAGTTTTTAATTATTTTCTTTACATTACATATTCCTCAAACATATTAGTATCAATTTTCTCCTATTTTGTGCTTGATATTCTAGATGGGGTGAAACAGCTTTTCAAAAGAATGGAAATTTGTGTTGTGGAAACTTGATAAATCATTTTAAAATTGAAAATATAAGAATATTCTGATCACGGAACTAATTTTGGAGAGAATTCATTATGTATCCGCAAGGGAAGTAAAAAGAGGAAATTTCCTTCGATATACCACTGCTGGCATATAGAACACTGCATTTTGTAGGTTCGTCAATATTTCATTTCAAAAAATGTGAGTGAGATTTCTTTTTGACTGATATGAATGGATTTTTTCGACGAACTGTAAGAGTTTCTTTTAAAAGTAAGTGAATTCATAAAGAAGTCAATAGTTCTTTGAAATGAACATTAAAAAAATCTATCTGTTCCAACATTACACTTGAAATATTTATTCTGTATCCCAGATAAATGGGAATAGAAAAATGTTTTCACTAATCATTAAGTTATAAATTATTAGGTCGACTTGCTTTTGAATTATGAATCGTTATATCTATATAAATATATAAATGGCTGTTAAAATATTATTGAAAATCTCTTTGCATTATCAAGAAAGTTTTGTGACTGAATTTGGATCTTGTAAGGACTTTTAAAGAGCTATGGTTAAATGTTTTACTAGAAAAGTTTTCGGTAGTTATGATCTACTATTACTATTATTTTTAAATCGTTATAATAAATCTTGCTATTTGAGTTTAATACTTAAAAACTGTAATACGAATAATCTTATTTTATTAACAAATAATGAACTAGATATTTATTAAACATATGTGAGGTAAATAACTTTTTAAAAAGATATATACTTAATAGTTATTGTGTAAAATTTTATAAATGTCTCAAACAACCAAGAGATTAGTATTTCCATAATTCATAGACGTTGTGCAGAGAGTTGACCAGTTTCAAGCGAATTATTTATTTTCCATAAATGTCACATGGTGTAGAGCATTTATTAGTTTTTCGGTGGACCACTACTAGAGAATGGTAATTAATATATCCTTATAAGAGTCTTACCATTATTTGAAAACGGAAACAATGTATGGTGATTCTAGTGTTTGTTTGTTCGAATACTTTCCGTTGTTTATATTTAATTACTTCTCCTTTGACATAAAATGTGCCATGTCAGTAACTTGTTCTACAAATCCAAGAACTTTTATGTGATGTTTCCCGCCATATATAATTCGCTCATCATGAATCATCTTAAGTTAATTCGATGTCAAATTTTTCATTAAAATTGTCAATGTTTTTGTACTGATGTACTTTCCCACGTTGGATAACACGTGCATTTACAGCTGTGGACTAGATTTCTAAGAAGAATATAGACGCAGCTGTAGACTTCGAGTTCTAATATGGGACTCCTGCGGAAGAGTTATAGCCGATATAGTTGCAGAATTGTAGCGGTCAATTTTGTAGATTTCAATTTAAAGTAACCTAACATAAAAAATATAAGATAATTAAAGAAGAACCTAGTAAAGACTTACTATGATTTAACAATACTATAAAGAACCAGCTAAAAAGTCAGTGACATAAGTTTAACAGTATAGTTTAAAAGTTAAATATAAGACGTAAAACAAAAGTTTATCTATAAGCCAAAATACCTACACAATATAAATGGAAAGTAAGCCACCATATGTCAGACCCAATACAAAGGTATAGTTAAATTAACAAATCAGGTACATTATGCTATCTCGACAAAAAGTAAATTAAGTTGGTCCCAGATTGAAGCTCTGTTGTCATTGCATCAGATAAGATTTTACTATGAGAACTGATGAGTTTTCAAAAATTTCATAACAGAAGAACACATTAAAAGCAATTCAGAATATATTAATCATTTATTTGGATGAAACTTCGAAATATATTATGATTACTAATTGCTATATAATTAAAAGTAAGCCACAATATGTCTTTCCTAAAACAATGGTATAGTTAAATTAACAAATCAGTTACCATTATGCTATCTCTTGATAAAAAGTAAATTTAGTATTCCCGGATTGAAGCTTTGAAAAGTTTCATTGCAGCAGATAAGATTTTACCATGACTAATGACGAGTTTTCAAAAATTTCACAAGAATGCATTAAAAGCAGTTCAGGATATAAAAATCATTAATTTGGATGACACTTCGAAATGTTTTATGATTACTGATTGCTATATATAGTGAAACATATTTAACATTTTACCTCCATTTCAAAGAAAATATTATCCATTTAAATTTTTCAGTTTTATCCAATAAAGTCATCTCACTATTTTATTAAAGTACAATATTTAAGTGAAAGAAACTTATTTTCTTTTCACTTTGGATATACCTTGAATAAAAATTATGATCTTAAAGGGTGAAAATGATGAGTGGATCCCGTGGCCATATTTGCTTTCAATTTCTCAAACAAATTGAATTTCGCTCAGCTGTTTATATTTTATTTTTTACCCAAACTGTTTTCTTTCTCTAAAAAGTATTTAATCTCAGAAATAAACGTTACTGCCTACTTTGTTTAGACTTCGGATGATATATTTCACAATATTACGGGAGGGATGTAAACAAGTTAAGTTAACTGAAAGTTGCATAAGAGGGAAATTTCATCGAAAAATCGTTTTAAAAGAGATTCATGTTGATTTTGCAGTCATTCATGGTTGTGTAGAGAAAAAAAAATCAATATATCCTCCCAAGCAATTTTTTTTAGAATAGAAAAATTTATAATATTTTTTTATGAACTACATTTAGTTTTATGTGATGTGGATACGTATTGGATATTTATTTCAATTGGAATTTAAAGAAGTTTTAATGAAGTTAAATTTAATTTTATGTTAAAATGTTCATTAATCTTAACCCATTAACGCCCAAATTATTTTATTTTGACTCACTGACATATAATTCATAAATTGGGTGTCTTTTACCATCAACATGAATATTATTATCGAATTTTATCAATACGTATCTTAGTTTTTTTTTAAAAATGCTGATCTAAAAATAGATCACTGGGCGTTCGGAGGATATATTTTAGCAAATACACAACAATCATTAGTACTTCAATAACGTGGTAAAATCGAACCAAATAGATAAAAACTAATGTATTTCCTTTTAAAAAACGTTTATTTATGCAGAATTTCACAATATTACATAATGTACTTAATAAAGTTTAATTATTTTAAAATAATAACATTTCAATGTTTCTATTTAATCACACACATCTTTTGATATTACTTCTATTTTGCCAACAATATCATTTACAAATGGAGCATGTAACTTATCATCTATTTTCTCTTCATCTGTCAGTTCATCTACATCAGTGGATATGGCAATAATATCCTCTTTAATTTGTTCAGAAAACAGATAATCAACTGCATCCTGAAAGCTATTAAATACTTTTCAACTCATATTTTCACCTAAAGGTGAAAAAAAGTAATATTACCAGGGTCAGGAAAAAAAAACGCCCGAATGCCCAGTGATCTATTTCTAGATCAGCAGTATTTTGACACTAATTTTTACTATTTATATTTGTTTTAAGGTAACATCGGTTTATATTCTGATAGCTACATCTATGAAGATATTAAATCGCCAAAAAAAATTTAACTTTCGCTTATTACTTAGCTGTTTTCAGTGTTTATGCTAAGAAACTTAGAAAAACGGGGGAACGAAAGGGCGATACAAACTTTCTCTTATCGCTTTAGATCAATGATATAAACAAAACAAGAAAACCACTTGTTGGTAAACAGGTGCATGCCTTGTCTTGCCGACTGTGCAGTATAGAATGTGTGGGGTGGGTTTAAGGTCATCTAAAAGCGAGTTTACCAAGCCATGTTTAGCGATCAAAAAATAGATCACTGGGCGCTAATGGGTTAATGAACTTTTTCTTAATTTCTCAGGTATAAAAAATAGCAAATTGTTTTAGTTAAAAAGTGAATTATTCTATTTTCGATATTTATTCTGCCGTATAGGCTAACTTTTAACTTTAACTTTAGAGAAGGACTTTATATTTCTGTTTCAGGTAATTCATCATGATTTAAATGAGTATTCTCTTCTTGAATTCTTTCAAACCCGTCTCCTAAAGCTAACTCTGGAATAAATGCTAATTTTCTGTCCACTTGATAGCTGTCTCATGAAAAATAGTTCATTTTTTCAAGTGTAATTTGCTGCATTGCGCTGACTAAGTACTAGTCTCATTGGAATCTCGCTGTGGATCGAAATCTATTACAGAAGTGTGTTTTTAGGAATCATATCATTCGATGAGGATCATTCGTCTGGTAAAGATGTCCAGTTTTTTAGTCTAATGTACAATTAAAGTTACTGGGCGAAAACGGAACTCTAATTCCGGGGTGTGAGGCGCCAGTCTGACTTGCGGTTTTTGTTTTTGTTATTTCTAACACTAAAATCTATGTTTTTTACTCACTTCTGTGAAATTGGCCGACGAGAAGGTCAGTAGTCTAATTCGCTTATTCTTGAAATCTGAGTCGCATTAAAGTTAAAGTTTTGAAAACCTTGGTGTCCATGTGTCAAAATAATTCTCAACTTGTGTCCAGCCCTGTGAGATGGGTAAGTTACCCAATCTTTTCTAGTCATTATAATCTTGTGTTACGTTTTGTAACGATTCTTTTCTTTATTCGTAAGGGGAATTTAAAGCTACCCAGTTACACCACAGACTTTTCTGATTTATTAGTAGAGTGACTGCCGTACTTATTTCTGCCTCATCGCCAAGTAAGCCCTGGAAACTAAATATTACAGGGGCTATGTTCACTATGTAACTAACGGCTATGCTATGTAACGGCAAGATAAAATTCGCACATTACATCCCTTATATAATAACTAGCATATAGCCCATCATATGACGGGATCAGTAAAATTTTTAATATTCCAGAACTGTTAAGTACCCAATGAGGCAGGTAATAAAATGGTTTGTTTTTTGGCTGAGAATTATCTGGTTCACTCTCAATAGTTTATTTATCGTCATACTCCTCTAGAGTCTCCCGATCCTGTAATGCAGTTTAGAATCACATGGAATTCATTTAGTCAAACCGTGTGGTTATGTATAACAAACAAACAAACTTCTTAATTTCCAAATATATATAAATTAAAAGTTAGATATTTAGTAGTCCTCGACTTATATGAAAAGAATTTATTGTTAATACCGATGATAAAATTTTCATTACAACAAAAAATAATCGATGATTGAATTTAAAATTATCACTTATATACTTAATCTATTATTTAAGTCAAATATAAAAGAAAATTATTTGCTTAATATGTAAGTTCAGCGATAAAATGAGATGGTTAAAGGAATGACGTCATAATGCTAGAAAAAAAATGTTATTTTTACCTATTTATTACGTGAATAAATTGATAAATTTAATCGCCTGCCCTTAGCCGAGGAATCCATTCCAGGTACAACCGCTTCAAAAATTTGCCGACAGACACCTTAGGCTATTATTATATAGGGGATAGCCTAAGTTATCTGTCCACCTGTCCTCGAATTTATGAAGCGGTTGGAACTGGAACGTATAATGGCATCCATATTGGATTTTTGATGAGATAGGGTTAGCAAAATTAAAAGCAAGTGAAGTGTATCGTTAGAAATCCACCCCTCACCCCGTTTCCCATCGTTTAATGCCATTATTTCAATCTCTATTGTCCCCGGTTAAGAACAGGTGATTAAATTTATCAATTTATCACATATTAAATAGATAAAAAAAATAACATTTTTTGAGGTATGGCATCATTCTTGAATCGTCTGTCTGTCCTCGAATTTATGAAGCGGTTGGACCTGGAAAGGATAGTTTTTTGGTTTTGGTTTGGAGTGCTACGGTCTACTTTTTGCAACACGAGGGCTAATGAAACCAGGATTTACAGTTTAAAGCCGATTCCGAACGGCTACGAACATCCATACCACTGTGGGATTCGAACCCTCGAACTCCGGTACCGAAGGCCAGCACCCTAGCTAATCTGCCATCGTTCAGCCTGGAAAGGATAGAGGGATCCATATTCGATTCTTGATGAGTTGGGGTTAGCAAAATTTAAAACGAGTAAAACGTCCTATATTCACCCCTACCCTCTTTTCAAACATTTAATGCCATTATTTCAATCTTTGTTTTCCCCGGTTAAGAGCAGGTGATTAAATTTATCACATAATAAATAGGTAAAAATTTTAGCATTATGACGTCATTCTTTGAACCATCTCATTTAACTATTTCTTATTTTAATTTATTTAACCATCGTTTGCATTATTTTCATGCTTTTTACACTGAAATTAGATATTACGTAAATATTTGTATTTTTTTATATTTGGCTTAAATAATAGATTAGGTACATATATAATAGCTTTAAATTTAATCATCAATTACTTTTTGTTGCAATGAAACTTTTATCACCTGTATTAACAACAAATTATTTTCATAAAGTGTAGGAGTCTATTTCAAGGTCTAATAAATGTCTAGCTTTAAAGTTATATATCTTTGAAAATTAAGCAGTTTGTTCGTTTGTGTGTTTGTTTTTTATACATAACCACACGGTTTGCCATCTATTCGTTAAAATTTGGACATCATTCATATATACCGCCAAATAATCACTGTCGATATTAACACTGCTGCTGTCTACCCTATCACGTACTAAGACAAGATAAATTAAAGTTGGCAACTAACACAAGGTCAGTAAAGTTTTTTTAAATGTTAATATTATATTTTACTATGTCCAAAACTTTTCGAGATAATTTTAAACTTTTAAGATAAATTGGAGGAAGATAAAATTACGAACAAATTAGCATGTATCTTATTACATGTTTAGATATATGAAGAAAGAATCTGTTTAATTTTCTGTTATTTTGATGCAAATGGTCAGCCATAGTGTAAAAAGTAGTGTAATTTTTTAGAGTATTCTTTGATACGGAGTTCTAAACTGATTCACAGTACTGGGAGACTTCATTCCTTTAATCATTCCTTTAATCGTCATTCCTTTAATCATCTCATTTAATCATTTTTTATTTTAAATTATTTAAATATCCTCTGCGTTATTTTCATACGTTTTATCATGGAACTTAGACATTGCGTAAATAACTTTCTTTTATATTTGACTTAAATAACAGATTAGGCACATATGTGATATTATCACATTTAATCACCGGTTATTTTTTGTTGAAATGAAAATTTTATCACCGGTTTTAATAACAAATACTTTTTATAAAAGTCTAGGAGTCTATTTCCCTGACTAATAATTATTTAGCGTTTAAGTTATATATCTTTGAAAATTAGGAAGTTTATTCGTATGTATGTTTGTTTTTTATACATAACCACACGGTTTGACTAAAAGAACTCAACGTGATTCTAAACTGCATTCACTGTATCGGGAGGTGAATGAAGATAAACAAATTTGTGAGGTGTACCAGTTAATTCTCAGCTAAAAAACAAACCATTTTTTTACCTTCCTCATAGGGTAATTCTGGAAAATAAAAAAGTTTACTGACCTCGTCATATGACGGGCTAAATGCTAGTACTTATATAATTAATTTGAAAAATAATGTGAGTTACAAGTATACATGAAATATTTCAGAGTTCATACATAATGTTTTATTGAACTATCAAATTTAGTTGAAATTCTCGTTCTCTGAAAATATATTTCCATTAATAATTAATAGTTCGTGTCTAAAGCAGTTCTTTCATAAGATCGATGCCTTTAAAATATTTTTAACACGTATCGCTTTCAACGAGAGTTATGAATCATCATTATTGTAGCTTTTTACAATAAACCAGATATTTGTTGAGGCTTTTATTAATATGCTTCCATTTTAATCGTACAAGACACACGATATTAATATAAAATAACTCTAAAAACAAAATGAATGGCTTTAAAATGCAGTGAAAGCCCAACATCTTTAGAAGAACAATTTTCTTTGCATCTATTTTCCACGCACAATAAATGTAGAGCGAAGTATTAAAATTTATTTATTTTTAATAGCTCGATATTAAGAATTCGAGAAGGAACGGAATGGTAGAAAATGATAAATGGTTTCAAAATCGGAAGGAAAAAGGCATTTTACACCGCGGGAATAATTTAGAATATATTATTTTTTTTATTTTTTTACGTCATGTCTATAAGAATGGATAAATAAAAATGAAAGAATTTATCGGCATTTATTTTGGGAAGTGGATGGGGGTTATTTATTTTAGAAGCTATGTGAATTTTGCTTAGTACTGGTTTGGTTTTCCTTAAAATAGCATGGTAATATTTAATTTGTACAATGTATATTTGCATCATGTTAGTACTTATTAACTATCTTTACATTATTGATATAATATTGGTGATAAGTATAAGTTAAATAACCCTGCAGTTGCTATAATTAATCCCAAGCGTTAGTAGTATTTGGAAAAGCAAATGTCACTCTACCTGCTATTTACTTTAGCTTTTATTAATTGTTAATTGTTATTTATTCATTTTAATTGTTCAGTATTCTATTTACTCCTTCAGTACTATTTTAGCGAACTGGGGCTCTACGTGAGCCCGAAAAAGGATAGCGGAGGCCTACGTACAGACTATGATATTTATTTAGAAACACAATATTGAAGTTATGTTAAATACAGATGAAACGATGACTATCTACAATGAAAAAAAAATAATCGAGGCAGGAATCAGCTTCCTAAAAGTAAAAAGTGGGGAGGACACTCAGTCGCTTCCTCGTCGTTCTGTGCCGATGAGTTCACAGGAGACTCGATTGGTCAAAAAATCATCTCTGGGCCTCGAACTCTGCTCTTTTATATCGTTGTCTGACCTCAAAATGTCCATCTCAGCTGATCAGACAGCTGGTTGAGGACGTGGTGGGGAAAACGCTTGGAGACTGTCTAGACAGGGAAGTTGCAGTAATTTGGAGCAATCTCCCCGATCATTAATCGATGTCTCTGGACAAACCCTTGGAGGAAGTATTGCTGCTTCCCTTACAATGTAGAGGATTTCTGTCGTGTGAAGCTCATTCTTCGGGCTGCCATTGAAACTAACACTGGAAACACTTCGCCAGCATCCTAATGAATTTCTCAGACAAAATGATTGAGATGGACCTCGGTGTCAACAATCCTCCATTCAGCATCCATTCTGCGCGAAACAATGTCCTTTCACTAGGTAAAAAAAGAGCTCATTTCAAGTGCTCACAAAACTCACGTTTGCTATTTTTCTACGTTATGCCGGTTTTTCTCAAGGTCGTAGAACAATCTGTATCTGTAAATTTAATGCAACGCGAATACGTTACACTATATTGTTGTACTATCATTGTTATAATTAGCACTTAAATAAAACGTATCTCAGAAGCTTCAATACCGAAACAGCATTTTCCCTGCTATGAACAATAAATAAAAATCAACATTTAAAAAAAAATTAATTTAATATTTTTGTTTATTTTTTTCCAGAATTATTATATATATATATATATATATATATATATATATATATATATATATATATATATATATATATATATATATATATATATATATATATATATATATATATATATATATATAATATATATATATATATATATTATATATATATATATATATATATATATATATTATATATATATATATATATATATATATATATATATACATATATATATATATAATATATATATATATATATATATATATATATATATATTATATATATATATATATATATATATATATATATATACATATATATATATATATATATATATATATATATATATATATATATATATATATATATATATATATATATATATATATATATATATATATATATATATATATATATATATATATATATATATATATATATATATATATATATATATATATATGTAATTATTTTTAATTTTTTAAATTTTTAAATTCTAAATCGCATTTGAGTCTGGGGTAGACTTCTCCATACAGCACTTGCAAGCCGTATTCCTAATAGGGTATTTCCCCCCTGACGGCTCTCAATTAGCATGCATTATATAACCTACCACACATTTAAATAAACATTCAATAAAATATTTTGGGAAGAAAATGTGCTACTACATTTCAAAATACACTCAAGAGCCAAAACATTATTACCACCTGCCAATAACGAGTTGGCCCACCTTTGGCGTGCAACACAGCTTCAACCCACCTTGGCGTGCATGCTACAAGTCCTTGATAGATAGCCGGAGACAGATTGACAAGATGTTTAAGCAACGGTTACGCAAATCCGAGATATTGCGAATTGGTGGTCTATAACTCTGAGCTGTCATCCCATGACATCCCAAATGTGTTCTAGCAGATTGAGATCCGGTGAGCTAGGCGGTCAGCGCATTAACTGGAATTCAACATCATGTTCCTGGAACCTCTCCAACACAATTTTAGCCTTGTGACACGAGACGTTGTCATGTTGGAACATTCCATTTCCAACTGGGAAAACAGAGGTCATGTAATTGTGAAACTGTCCGCAATGATGTTCAGATACCCTGTAACATTCATGGTCTGCTCTACCACAACCACGGTCCCAGAAATGCCCAAGAGAACGTCCCCAAAGCATAATACCGCCACCACTGGCCAGTTTATGACCTACTGTACATTCAGGGAACAACTGTTCGAATTGAAGAAGGCGTATCCTGACACTGACATCTGAGTAATTAATGACAAACCGTGATTCATCTGATCAAGCAATTCCCTCCTACTGATGCAGGGACTAGTTGTGATGCTCCCGGCCCAGCGTAGGTGCAGCTGTCGATAACGCTTGGTCAACAAAGGCACATGAGTTTGACATTTGCTGCGTAGCCCCATATCCAACACTGCCCACTGATTTCTGTGCTCCCATACTATTTTACTTGGCCCTGAATTGTATTGAGTTGTCATCTGAGTCTGGCTCTGGTTTTGCTCCGACGACCTTTTTCTTTGATAGCGTGTGGACATCAGACAACATGTGGTCTACTGCAGGTTTTACCGTAATTCATCTACTTTGCATAATTACTAACAACTGTAGATCACGAACAACCCACGACTCTTGGAGTTTCTGAAATACTCGTTCCGAGCCTTCCAGCCGTTACAAACTCCCCTCTTTCAAAATCTCTTAGATCCGCAGCTTTTCCCATCACACATAGAAGTAAGTGAAAGAATGAGTCTTCAGACTCTCCAGTAGCAGTTAAATACCCCTTCCACCTGATCATGGGCCTTCCACGTCCTCCGGGCGAGTTCATTGCAAAATGTAAGGGTGATCATAATGTTTTGGCTCTTGAGTGTATGTATTTTTAATAAAAATATTATATGGAAAAAAGTGAAAAAATGTTACTTAAAATTGAGGATATTATTGTTACTGCTTTGTTTGTATGAAAGCCATACACATGTGAGAACCATACACATTTTATTTCAACTTGTAATGAATTAATTATTATTATTTTCATGGCAGGGGAAAAGGAAGAACTTTCATTAATAATTAGCAGTTTTATCAGTAGAGTAATATTACACCATAGCCATTATTCCAATAAAGATTTAACATGAAATAGATGTATGTAGATATGCGATATAGGCTAATGCTATCTTATTATATTCAGCCATCAAAATATCTTATATGTCTGTTAATGATGTAGGTGAAAGAAAGAATATAGCTGCTAAGTTTATATTCAGGTTCATTAAGCAAACTTATCATGCTTTTTGTTGTATGTATGGTAGTATTATCCACTTAAAACGAAATTCAGTTGCAAGAAAAAAATGTCTGCATAAACTTCTGCCTAAACATTTGTACTATTAACTTTATTTAGATTTAATACTGATGAATAACGTTAAAATACATCACATGTCTCAAAGAATTGCATTTAAAGGTACTAGAAGTCATTTCTTCGAAAGATATGAATATATTAAAATTAAGTTATGGATAACATATTTTTACTAGTGGCTATTGCCGAATTAGGTATTCCAAACAAGCTACTAAAGAAACTGAAGTCTACTCTGACTTACACACTCTTTTGAGTAAAACTTTCTAGTAATCTCACAGGTTTTTGTAAATCCGAAATAGTGATAAAAAGATCGATATAATATATATTTTGACTTAAGAAAAATTTTTTCCCAGAAAATATAAGATTTTTACCTTAACTAAAGGCATGAGTGGCAGGGCATGTGCATATAGCATCATATAGCATCCTATCATTGCTCTACAAGTTTCCTGGGAGAATTGGCATTTGTGGGACAAAATATTTTTAGAAGGCCACGTGTAGCAACTATTGTTTCAACCCCTTTTTCGAAAATTGGAATAAATACAATGTTATTGATTCATGTACTTGTTTTAATTTGAATAATAAAAAAGTTAAGATTAAAAAGACAGAACGTGAATTTAAGGAAATTTCAAGGCAATTATTTTTGATATATTATACACGCACACACACACACACATATATATGTATATATATATATATATATATATATATATATATATATATATATATATGTATATATATATATATATATATATATATATATATATATATATATATATATATATATATATATTTATATATTGTAACGAATTCTCGTTACATTAAATTCCTGATACAGACTTGCCTAAAACCGTAAGAAAAGACGGCATAACGTAGAAGAATGGCAAAGGAGCCTTTTGTGAGCACTTGAACTGAGCTCTTTACCCCGTGAAAGGACTTTGTTTCGCGCAGAATGGAATGCTGAATGGAGGATTGTTGACACCGAGGACCATCTAAATCATTCTGTCGGAGAAATCCATTAGGACGCTGGCGAAGTGTTCGCAGTGTTAGTTTCAATGGCATGCCGAAGAAGAAGTTTCACAAGACAGCAGTCCTCCACATTGTAGGGGAAGCAACAATACTTTACTATCTATTATACTCAACGCCCCCAACCAAACTCCGTTTGGTGGGTGGCAGGCCGCTGGTCAGCCAATACTTTACTATCTTGTTCTCCAAGAGATTGTTCATGGACTGCGATTAATGATCGGCGAGATTGCTCAAGATTTTGGCAAACCGATTACTGGCACCTGCTGGCCCTACGCGGGCTTTCCCCACCACTTCATCAACCAGCTGTCCGATCAGCTGAGATGGACATTCTTGCGGTCAGACGACTATATAAGAAGGGAAGAGCTCGAGACCCAGAGAGGATTTTTTTGACCGATCGAGTCTGCTGTGAACTCATCGGCCAGAACTTCGAGGGAGCGACTGGGAGACTCCTCCCCACTTTTTTTCACTTAGGAAGCTGATTCCTGCATCAATCAATTTTTTTCATTGTAGATATTCATCTTTTCATCCGTATTTTATCATAACTTCAATATTGTGTTTCTTAATAAATATCATAGTCTGTACGTAGGCCTCCGCTATCCTTTTTCGGGCTCACTTAGAGCACCAGTATGCTACAGACTATTGATATTATATTAACTGGTGGCAGCATTGTGATGTAAAAACAAATAGTAGGAACTTTTTGCGTAGTTAGTGATCTAAGCTTAATGTGCAAGTTTTAAGTGTTCGTGAAGTTAGATTGTGCTAATGTGCAAGTTTTAATTTTTCGTGAAGTTATATTGTGCTATGTACCTAAATTAAGACGGCTTTGACATTCGTAGTTCCTGAAATTATCTTGTGTTAGTGTTCAATTGTGATAATCCTAGAAGCAAGTCTGCACATCAAAACTGTGAGTAAAATTCTGTTTCTCTTAAGTGTGTGGTATCCAACAGTTATTTTTTAACAAAAGTGTTTTCTAATTGTTTAGAATTATTAATTTTGAACCTTCTAAGATTTCTTTCTTAATTGTTTGAGAATTATTTAATTTATGCAAATTTAGTAACTGTGTTGAACTGAAATACAGAATTTTAAATTAATTTTAAAGAGTAGAATTTTGAATATTGTTTTTAAATTATATTTATTGAAGTGTTAAGTTGTGTGAAGACATAAATTTTGGAATTAGTACTAATGAATGTGATGAATTATATATTTTTATACTTGTGTTTGAAATAACGTTATTTAAACTAAGACTAAAGTTATTTGAGAATTGCATTCTATTTAAATATTATTTTTGAAATTGAAATTATTATTATTATTATTATAAATTAAGCATGAACATTTTCCAAGTGTTAATACAAAATTGGGTGTTAAAATTAGAATTTGGTTTGCACGTGCTTCAGTTAGTAATTTTTAAATTTCTAATTGTGCTATATGAATTGAAACTGAAATTATTTTTAAATTGCTTGAAACTGATTTTTTGTGATAGTGTTTTGGTAAGTGCACTTGTTTTCTGGTAACCATAGCATTTTTTGCAAGAGCAAAAAAAGTAGATTTGCTAGATTTAGCATCAGAGTTAGTGGGAGAAGTAGATTCCAACTTAAGGGTGATCGATTTAAAAAAAAACTCATAGAGACCGCGGAAGACTAAGACGCTGAGTACGTAGAAGTGTGTCTAACAAGAATAATAGAGACACGAAAAGAACAGGATAAATCTGAAATCGACATAAAAGAAAGACAATTTGAGCTTGAGAAGTTACGAATCACGAGGGAAGTTGTGCCGGATAGGCAGATTTACGAGTTACCAAAACCTCCCGGTAATCCGCTAAAAAATATAATGCAGAAATTTATCTCTGAGGAGACAGACATTATTCTATACCTACGTTTATTTGAGCGACAGGCAGAACACTTAAAAATTCCCGAGAGTGAATGGGCTGGTAGCTTACTACCGTTGAATATTGCCACAATAGTTCTCAGAGAAAAGGTAGAAGATACACAGGATTATTTCTATATTAAAAACGTGCTCCTCGAAAGATTTCGTCTTAGCCCATAGGCGTTCCGACAGAAATTTGTTCACTATAACTGGAAATCACTAAATCTCTGGAAAGATTACCTATTCAAAATTCGAAATTATTTTGAAGGTTGGATTGAAGGGTTAGGCATAAAAACTTATGACAGCCTAAAGGATTTGATACTAGTAAATCAATTAAAAAAGTAAAATGGGTAATGAGGTAAAAGAACATCATCTGAATGATTGGGAAAAAATTGTTTCTTCCGAAAATTTGGCGAACCTCGGAGACCAGTTCGAATTGTTGTGTAAAACTAGTAAGCTCCAAAATCAACCTCGAAAATTTGAAGGACGCATTTTTGATGAACGAAAATCTTATTCGTCTAATACGCTTGGAGAAAACAAAGCAGGAAAATCTTCGCCCGAATCGCCGGTCAAAACAAAAAAGGAAAAGTATGAAACTTCCCATTCAAATGAATTTAAACTCCGCGATTGGAAACATCACGAATTTGATAAGAAACGGGTAAATGATCTCATCTGTTTTCAATGTAACGAGCCAGGTCATATTAGACCCAATTATCCCTTACTTGCAAAAAAGGAAGAATTAAACTCGTTAAACTTAGTAACCTCAAACACTGACCAGCTGGCTCCTTTCGTAACCGTAGGGACTGTGAACGGGAAAGAGTCTGAAATCTTACGTGACTCAGGGGCCACAATTGATCTAGTGTTCAGAAAATTTATTGCATCAGAGGTCTATGTTGGAAAACGGTATTAGTTACCCAACCTCCTGATACGCACGCCATAAAACTTCCGTTGGCGAGGGTATCTCTGAAGACAAAGTATGGCGATATAATTACAAAAGCTTGTGTGATTAGTGACGCTGCTAATCAGCAACGCTATATTTTAGGTAATCAAACCGTAAATCTTTTAAAAGAGCGCGAGAAAAATAACACCATGACTGAAATTAATGTAGTGATCCGCTCGCAGGAAAATAATGAAAACAGCTTGGAAAATGCAAACTCAGAAAAGGTAAACAAACCACCTGTTAGCAAGCACGAAAATATAGATAAACCAGGATGGAATAAAGGGAACGAACCAGGGGACTGCTCGTTCCAGGTAGTAACAAACAATACTATTGCTCACGACAATGGGGAAGAAGCGGATTTAGAATTGCCTCCGGCGGATTCACAAAGCGCAGAATTTAACCCCCCGGAAGTAATCCCCGAATCTTTCAAAAGGGTTAGCAAGGAATGCATTGAGACCCAACAGTTGATGAATCACGCAGAGAAGGTTTAAAAGGGAGAAGAAAATAAAAATGACGTAATGATGTCCACTGGATTCAAGAAGTCTCGAATCAAGATTACGCGCAGCTCTGTAGGTTGTTCTAAAAGGAGGTCTGTGGAAAGAAGGTTTTACAGCTATTTGAAACGTCTTTTAAATGTTCCTTGTCTAGAGAATAGACAAAGTTTTGAACGGTCTTTGCCAGTTTAACGCTCTGTGTAATGTTACACTTAAAAGTACAGGATTTTCGGCGAGCAAATTTCTGAATAAAGGGGTAGGCAAATTCAAAGGATGCTCGGTGACAGAACTCGTCCTGAAAATAATTAACCAATTAAAGAGAGCCAGGATATTAGCTGCAAAAAATGTAGAGTTGAAAATTAAAAGAAAGAAAACGTCCAACCGTAATGCAGTAAGGCGAAAATTCACAATAGGGGATACAGTAGTGATTTTCAATTTGGCTAAGACAAATAAAGTGGCACCCGAGTGGGTGGAGTCAGGAACGATCGAGAATCGGATCTCTGAGACGAATTATCTCTTGTGTACCCCCGACCCTAGAGGGAAGGTTAAGCTGTACCCTATTAGCTAGTTCAAACTATGTGACCGAGGATCAAACTCAATAAAATGGGTATGTAAGGAGAAATTAGGAAGAGGACAAAGAGAGAAATTTGAAATAGCACGCAAAAGTCAGCTAGACATGTCAAGTAATGTTAATCGAAAGAATGAATTACTTAAACTAATGTGGAAGCACTCCAAAATTTTCTCAAATATTCCAGGAAAATCTCATAAGATAACCCACTACCTACAGTTAATTCCCGACATATTAAGTCGACCCCAGCTATATAAAGCTTTGTATAGACTAAATGAACTATTAAAAGGAGAAAAAATATTTCACCACACTTAAGAAGAGTGCAACGAGAAACTTTACGTTGGATAAAACTTACTATTGCTTAGGTGGGAGTGAACTTACGATTTCGACGGATTACAACCCACTGATACGACTCCAAAGAATTGTAAGCTCGAAAAGTCGACATCTAAATAGGCCCCTCGCACGTCATCAGTTTGGTTTCCAGCTGATATACAAGCCGGGGAAGCAGAACACAAATGCCGATGCCTTGAGCAGGAGTATTATTTAGTGTCTTTGAATTATCTTTTATGATTTTTAATAATTTAATATTTTTTTGCAATGTATCACATGTTATATTAGTAAATTTAAGTTTCGTAACTTGCATATTTTCATCGTAAATTTTATAATTAATAATAGTGTTAGAATAGTGTTAATGAATTTTGTATGTTAGAATCGTGTAAAAACCTAAGTTACATAACTGTTGGACCATCCGCTCAAAAGCAGAGTTTAAAGGCTCCAGGTAATTAATGGACCACCCCTAACTCATATGGAATTATTTAATGATGGGGTGTGTAAGGAATTCTCGTTACATTAAATACCTGATACAGACTTACCTAAACCGTAAGAAAAGACGACATAACGTAGAAGAATGGCAACCGTGCCTTTTGTGAGCACTTGAACTGAGCTCTTCTTTATTCCATGAAAGGACGTTGTTTCGCGCAGAATGGAATGCTAAATGGAGGATTGTTGACACCGAGGACCATCTAAATCATTCTGTCGGAGAAATCCTTTAGGACGCTGGCGAAGTGTTCGCAGTGTTAGTTTCAATGGTATGTTGAAGAAGGAGTTTCACCCGACAGCAGTCCTCCACATTTAGGGGAAGCAACAATACTTTACTATCTTGTACTCCAAGAGATTGATCATGGACGGTGATTAATGATCGGCGAGATTGCTCAAGATTTCGGCAAACCGATTACTGGTACCTGCTGGCCCTACGCGCGCTTTCCCCACCACGTCATCAACCAGCTGTCCGATCAGCTGAGACGGACATTCTTGCGGCAGACGACTATATAAGAAGAGCAGAGTTTGAGGCCCAGAGAGGATTTTTGACCGATCGAGTCTGCTGTGAACTCATCGGCCCAAAACTTCGAGGGAGCGACTGAGAGAGTCCTCCCCCCTTTTTTTCTCTTATGAAGCTAATTCCTGCATCTATCATTTTTTTCATTGTAGATATTCATCGTTTCATCTGTATTTTATCATAACTTCAATATTGTGTTTCTTAATAAATATCATAGTCTGTATGTAGGCCTCCGCTATCCTTTTTTGGGCTCACTTAAAGCCCCAGTACGCTACAATATATATATATATATATATATATATATATATATATATATATATATATATATATATATATATAAAACGAAAGTAAATAACAAAAAAAGTAATTAAAACGACTTTAAAAATCATTATTGTTATAACGAAATCGAATAGAGTTGTTGTAAGAATGGTTTATATCATGTTTTTTTACAATGTATTAAATATTAAATAAATATGTTTAACGTCTTGATTTTTACGTAGTTGAAATTATTTCGAACGCTAGAAAAATATTATAATCTAAAACTTCTATAACTTATTATGCATGATGTATTTAAAGAATTATTTTTATATACATTTGAATAGAGGTTTATATTGCGACAGAGAACCAATTCCTATGAATTTAATCTTAATTATTGTATTTATAGTCCATTAATTATTATATTGATACATACAAATAGTCTCTTGAAATAAGTAATGCCAAGATATCAGTAACAAAGTTGGTAAATATCACAAAAATGGCTTACACTTAGTAATAAGAATTATGTACGTATAACTTGGATACATTTTCAGATAATAACCTTTTCAAATCTATTAGCATTTTAAAGCTTAAAATGGTATTGCAACTTATTAAACATGAGGGAATTTAAAAACACACATGAACACGTTTATACAAGTTCATATACTTATATAATTTTACAGAAAAATATTTTAGTTTATTAGTTTAATCTATTTGCATCCTTTAAGCTCAAATGTTAAAATATTAGACATAATGTAAAATATTTCTATTGATTTACAATAACTAAACTGCATCCAATATTAAAACATTATTTAAAGAAATTTTACGCATCTTTCCTAAAAGTATTTCCACTTTCGAAAGAATTTTATAATTTAATTAAAGGCGTAATTTGTCATTATACATTATTTGGATGCAAACTGAATTCTGGCAATGAATTTCCATTAAATAGACATCATGTATACATACTGAATAATCTCTTAAATATTTATGAATATTATTTTATTACCATTTTCTTTTTTCTCCTGCTCTGATTAAATTACATTTAATATCATTTTAAAAGATTGATTAAGATATAATGTTTAGGAGAAACAAATATTATATGTATCGTACATTCATTTTTAAATAAGTTTATTAACTTTGATAATGTCAGAAAATATCCCTGAGAATAAAAATGTGTAAATAGTGAACGCCTAATTATTTAGTTATGCTACATTTAGCTTAATTATTTAATTTTATGCTTGAAATCACTCGTATAGTTTTAATTTACTATTTATAGGTGTATGTGATACATGTGTCTTTTTATGGATATTAGATTTTATACAATGAAAACTATAATTTCTAACATGCGAGGATTTTATAAATTATTTTACATCGATTACATGATTGTTTAATTTATAACAGCACACAGCGGTTCAAAAATAATTTCAACTTCACAAGTATAACCTTATATCATTTTTTATACTTAACACCGAAATTAGAGAAAAGATCATAGAGGAGATTTATAATGTTACACAAGAAGCATATTGTTAATAAATTTTGAACAATACAATATATTTTGATCTGTAATTGAAAAGTCTGTTTAGTATTTAATTAAAAATAATAATAAAAAAATTAATTTCAATAAAAATATTATTTTAAATTTAATACAATTTCAAAATGATATAATTAAGCGCTCTTTCTTTTAAGTGTAAATATATAAAAGTTGAAATAACTCATAAATAATAGTTAGTTTTATAGACTATTTACAATGTAAAACTCGCTTTATACATATATAATTTAATCTAGGCAAATATTTTATTCTATTGCTAATGAACTGGGTTTTAAAAAAGGACTTCGGAAAGTGCTAAATTTTAAATGTTGCAATTTTTTCCCTCCTCACATACAACTTAAATTATAATTACATTTTTTTACAACAAAACCTTGAAATCTCCAGAATATATGATATTTTTTTCAGTTCATATAAATTAATTTTTAATAGTAAGAAATTGAAAAGTTTTATTCATTTACAAAAATAAAAATTTTACTTCTACTTTCTGCGAGAAGTATTATAAATCTATTGGTGCAAAACACAAAATTCCAATTTTTATGAAAACGAATTTAGTGCAACGTTATAACTCGAATCAAAGTATTTTTAAAAGATTAATACTTTTTTACTGAGCATGACTCAGATGTTTTCATAAAAGTAATATATTTTAAAAAATATAAGTAAAAATAAAATAACTTTTTAACGTGTCAATAATATGAGGCATAAGTTTTTCTAAAATAACAAACTAAATATATCTACTAAATTTAATCAAAATATTTCATACAGTTTTTTAAGTACAATGAGTGCAAGAGTAACATTTTAGAAAATAAGAACACCTCCCTTAAAATGTGATAAAAACACCTCCCTTAAAATGTGAAGGGTCAATATATATATATATATATATATATATATATATATATATATATATATATATATATATATATATATATATATAATCATAACTCGAGCTCTGTTTAGAATTTCGAAAAAAGATTGGTACCACAAAGCCCAGAAAAGATTGTATTTTAGTATATAAAAATTAAAGTTTTAAGAGAGACTTGACCCCTTAATTTATAATGCCTTTATTTTTATTAATAACTCATATTGTTACATTGAAACAGTTTTTCTGTAAATTTTATAGTTTAGACACCAGCTAATTTACAGTGAATTTTAGTTCCTAAAAATTATACCCTTACACTCTTTGCAATATGCAGTTAAACAGGATAAAAAGAAAAAAATAATTATCTTCACCTGTCCAAATAACATTATTTACCCCGAAAAATAGATTTTTTGACGTTACTAAATACATCATTCAATTGCATTTTCCATTTTCTTCACACGTTTCACAGACACGTGATAAAATCCCATTGGATTTAGTTTTGACATTTATAGTCTTTCAAATTAAAGTTCCAAAATATAAGAAACAATAAACTCTATAATGACTTGACGGCTTGTTTTGTATTATGTGCTTGTATTTGTGAATAGTCGGAAGTACTAATGATGTTATAAATCATCTTTATTTTAGTTCCTAAAAATTATACCCTTACTCTCTTTGCAATATGCAGTTAGACAGGATAGAAAGAAAATAAATATATTTATCTTCACCTGTCCAAATAACATTATTTACCCCCAAAAAAATAGATTTTTTGACTTTACTAAATACATCATTCAATTGCGTTTTCCATTTTCTTCACACGTTTCACAGACACGGGATAAATTGGATTTAATTTTGACATTTATAGTCTTTCACAATAAAGTTCCAAAATATAAGAAACAATAAACTCTATAATGACTTGACGGCTTGTTTTGTATTATGTGCTTGTATTTGTGAATAGTACCGGGTGACCGAGCTCCGCTCGGAGAAAACAGGTATCGAAGCTAACTCGAAGATTTAAATTTTCAATTGTGATTTATCAAAACAATACATGCCATAAGAAAATTTGTGAAACCATTAGTGAGGAGATAACCGGTTAAAGTGCACCATTGTAAACTATTCTAAACAAAGTTGTTTGGAAAGAGAACTATTCTATACAAAATTAAAGTTTGAAAAGTCATAGGAAATAAAATGTAATTGATAACAAAAAATTATACAATTAAAGAAATGGTACAAAGTGAGCAGTGTAAAGATTGAAGTGTGTTGAATGGAGAAGCATTCTGACAATGACGGTATCTTCTAGTTGTCCATTTGCGGGTATAATTGAGTTGATCGATTGTTGTTCCAAAATTCCGGCTCCTTGAAGCATTTCATGTAGAGGTGCGTTCTGCATGTTGAAAATGTAGCTTGAAATCTGATGAATGTTGAAATGTCGAACTTTGTTGACGGAGATTTGAAATCGAAATCAGTTCCTTAACACGTTCGCTGCCACCGACGCACTGGCGCGTCAGAGCGGCACCTCCCGGTATGCCGACGACGCACTAACGCGGCGACGGACTTTGATAAGTTATATGCTCTGTGTTTAGTGTGGCTTTGGAAATTGAACGGCGAGGTTGTTTCGGCACGTTAGTGAAGCATTATTTTTTAATTTTTTGTGGTTGGTTTTCAAAATTTTTGTTTGCATTATTTTTTTTACTATATCGTTTATGTGTTATATATACTTTGCTACATTAATTTAATATTTAGAGTTGATAGAAAATAAAAATGGAAACTGATATCAAGGAATAAAGACAAATCAATAGACTTTTATTATTATTATTATTAATTCGTCAGAACTACAGCCAATCGATTCCTCGTGGTCGAAAACCCCCGGGTACCAATTTTCACTTGGTTTGGACGCATGAGAAAAAAGTTTGCCCGCACCGGGGTTCGAACCCGGCCCTATCTGTAGCGCCGAACTACGTGACCTTAGCGCGTCAAAACCGATGCCAATCGATTCCTCGTGACCAAAAACCCCAGATCCCCAAGTTTACTACAGTTTATTAATTCTGGGGCGATTTTCGACTTGACAACCATTCCTCGTATTATAGTATAGGATTTAGAAGTACTAATAATATTATATCTTATCTTTATTTTTTAAATAAAGTCTTTGTATTCTTAGGATCGTGACAATAGAAGTTCATTACAAAAGGTAAGGTTGGTCATAATGTTTTGGCTCTTGAGTGAATGTATTTTTAATAAAATATATTATATAGAAAAAAGTGAAACAATGTTACTTAAAATTGAGGGTATTATTATTACTGGTTTGTTTGTATGAAAACCATACACATCTGATACCATTATTTTATTTCAACTTGTAATAAGTTCACTATTAATATTCGTACGGTAGGGAAAAATGAAGAACTTTCATTAATAATTAGCAGTTTTATCAGTAGAGTAATAGATCACCATAGTCATTATTACAATAAAATTTTAACATGTAATAGATGTATGTAGATAACCATAGTCATTATTACAATAAAATTTTAACATGTAATAGATGTATGTAGATATATCATTTCTCGAGCTCTATTTTGTATGTCGAAACAAGAAAGGTACTAAAATGCACAGACAATATTGCTGTTTAATATAAAAAATTGAAAAATAAATAAGTTTTTGAGGTTTTAAGAGTCATGTGTC
>CM063501.1:151866148-151871148 GCA_032207245.1 Pardosa pseudoannulata
AATATTTTTATTTTGCAAGGAAATGAATTTATAAAATTCAAAATAGCAAACATAAATATTTTATATTTGTAGATCTTGAATACATTTTAGAAACAAACAGCAGTACTATTTTTAAATAATTATGATGTGATTTAGATGTGAGACAATAATGTTTTTTTTTATTTTTTTATATTTTATTTGAAAATAAATGAATTAACTTAATGAATTACTTAATTTTGAGTGAAAAGTTTTGAGTCAAATGAAAGTTTACAATAATAAATTAATCACTTTTATGGACGTATATATTATATAAGATTAAAAATTAAAAATGGTTTTATTTCATGAATTTATAAATAAGTTTAAAACAGTTTTTGATACACTTTCGAAAATGTTTAAAATTTGTTTGATTGAACAGTTTAATTAAAATTTTCTATCACTTAATAACTTAATACGCTGCGTACACATCCAGATCATATGATTTTTTATCGATATCACTCTAGATATGCAGTATATATATATATATATATATATATATATATATATATATATGCATATATATATATATATGTATATATATATATATATATACATATATATATATATATATATATATATATATATATATATGTATATATATGTGTACATATATATATATATATATATATATATATATATATATATATATATTATATATATATATATATATATATATATATATATATATATATATATATACATATGCATATACATATACATATACATATATGCATATACATATGCATATACATATACATATACATATATATATACATTATATATATATACATATATACACACACACATATATATATATATATACATATATATACACACACATATATATATATAATATACACACACATATATATATATATATATATATATATATATATATATATATATATATATATATATATATATTTATATATATATATATATATATATATATATATATATATAGATAGATAGATAGATAGATAGATAGATAGATAAATTGATATATGTATATTGGTCTCACCATTGTTACAGGTGTGATACATCGTAAGACTGTTATCACTTTTTCTATAAAGTATTTAATGTTTCAAAAATATATTTTTTCATGAAACAAATACTCCTCCCAAGGAAGCCTTTTGCAAGAATTGAAGAATTCCCGTTTCTCCTTTACATGCTTAAATAATTATAAAAATAATGTTATGGTTGTGACAGATATTTTTCCAGGTATTTACCAATAGTTCACAATTAACGATTTTTCAGCGAATAGGTAATATCTAAACGTTATTAAAAACAATTTTTATAATAAAGAAGGTTGATATTTGATACTATGTATTACTTGTAGATTTTTAGTGACAAATACGATTAATAAATGTTTTCGAAAAACATGTTACGGGTGTCACACAATGTTAATGACAGAACAGAATTTAGAATTCTTTTAAAAAATCTTTTATTAAGAGTGTTTACAACAGCAAATGAATAAACTAAGTCAAGAATGTTTTTATTGTTAAGGTATTTTTATTTGTTTTAACTTTTAAAGATAAAAATGAGATTGGTCTCTGCTGTTTATGATAATTGATGCTTTACTCTAACTACTTTGAAGGCTTTACTCTTTTTTCCATGCTTTTACCTAACATTTCTTATATTTCTGGCTACATCCAGTACATTCTATTTTTTTCAAGCAACTCAATGTTACTTTTAACCTGTCTCAGAAAATTCCAGTAATCTCAACAAAAAAAATTCGATTTTTTTTTCATATGTCATCTCGGCTATTCCATACACACTGGTATGACATATACGACAGATATCCTTTTTTTCATAAAATATTTAATGTTTCCAATATATACTTTGCAAACTGCGACCGCTAGAGTGACATGATCACAAGTGTGGAGCAGGAGAAAAATGATATCGACAGTGCTGTTAATATGATTTTTACTACAGATGAGGATTACATTACAGCAAAGGCTCAAAATTGTTTTCCTTCGCCACCATGAATGTTTCACAACGTCGGCTTGTGGATTCACGAACCCGTTCAATTTGGCCTGCAGTGTCACGGACACGTGCTGCCGCTCCAGCGATTTGGGACACCCTGTATATATATATATATATATATATATATATATATATATATATATATATATATATATATATATAATGTGTGTGAGTATATGAAGGTTGGGGCATAACTCAATATACTCATACAACTATTTTTTTCTTGTAGATATGTGAACTGATCACACACGTATATCTGTCATGTGAAAATTCTGCAGTCATAGTATGTATACAGAACAACAGATGGCTCTCTGGTAGCTAGTAGTAGAGCATCGAGGGCTGTGAAATCAGTTGGTGAGAGTAGTGTGAGATGGAAGTAATCGATGATGTACAATGGGCTTACATCCAAAATAGCCGTTCTCCGAAGGAGAAATCCGATGGAATGTCCTAGAGAAGTAGTGGTAGCCCTTGGTAATAATGCCCTACCATACCGTGTGGTAACATTAGAGGGGACTACTTTGAGAGTCTTTAGGCCCAAGTTTGTCATGCCAGCATTATGTTTACTTTGTTGTCATTATTTTTCACCATTAAGGCCATATTTCACTGTATACTACGGTAATAATTTAGTTTGTTATATTTCAGCGCAATTCATTGTCCACACGTACAGTTAACAAAATAATTTTAAGTTTTTATATTTCGAAAATATTTTGTTCACACAAACATAGAAAAAAATTACCGTTGTTGAAAATATCAGTTGGTCTCCTGGCACCAATCATCTTAGAATTCAAATCTGTCTTGAGACGTTCCGTATGACTCTTTTCCAGTGGATGATGCTAAAGCAATTTATATCTCCGAAAGAAGAGGTTATTTTCACGGCTCCTTGTCAAATGGGCAAACATTATGGAAAATACACACACAGAGTGGTGAAGCCCAGAACTTCTGGAGTTTGTATTTGTCTAATATAAAAGTTTAAACTCCGGGAAATAGTTTTGGGAGAAGAATGTAAACTATCAGTTTTAAGGTTTAATTTATTTTCATATTTATACTATAGTTCAAATCTGCTTTATACGTAAATTTACCCTTATATTTGAGAAATAAAATGAATTAGAGAAATAGTATTTTTATTTGTAAGTGTACTTAGAACTGATTCGCAACAGAAGATTTGGTGTCGAAAAATTTAGCATGTGTATGACGCTTTCTGTCAGATTATAGAACGTTCTTCTGTTACTAAATATTTACCTGCTTAATAAACTTTTAGAAAAGAAAGATTTATCTTAAGGAACTGTAACTGACATGATTAACTAGAAATAAAGTATTAATTTTAAAAAGAATTTCGGAAAGTGCCATAAAATTATACAAATACCCAATGTGTGTTTCAAAGTATTTAAGCCGAAATCAGTTGCAGATTTTCCATAGTCTATGTAAAATGATTAAATTTTATATGTTTGTGCGCACATGATACAGAAACCTCTTATAAAGATGAAATTTTGAAAGATTTTTTTGGATTAGTGTCTAGATACAGTCTGTTCCATAACAAAGTGTCGCTCATAACTACGTCAATAGATAGCGCACAGATACCGGAATAATTGCACTTGTTCTTCAAAGATTAGAGAAGAATGCTTTATGGTTATATACTTTATACTACTTGTTTTCCTGTGTTTAAATCAACATTTCTAAAATGAGTGCCGCCCATATGAGCCGTTTTGAGGCAGTGATTCTGTGTAACCATCCTAAAAGACTAAAAAAGTCTTGTGGAGCTGCAGCCCGTTACACGAGAAAGTCGGAGTCGTTCGTCCAGAAGTGGGTAGCACGTTATAAAGCGGTACAAAATGTTGACGTCCTACCAGAACGGGGTAAACGTCGTTCAAGTCAAAATTGTATGATAAAGTGATTCTTGCATAATCGATAATAATGAGGACTACACACCTTATTAGGTGAAATGCATTTCAGTTTAATATGTATACTACACCGTGCAAATATATTTTTAACTAATTCGTTTGTATTTTCAGAGAAATCGACGACACGCTCTTATGGATTAGACTGTATATTTAGACTATACTTATTATACAAAGTTTTTAACTTTAAATTTTTACTTTATATTTAATTTTTCCAATTATTCAGATTAACATTTAGCTGGTTTAATGTCTGAAAACCGAACATCGAGATGCTCGGTCTTATATCTTCTATTTTATATAAACAAAATGCTACATTTTGTGTGTGCGTGAATCATACGAAAGTTAATGAATGTATAGCAATTAGGTTTTTAACTTCTTTGCAATAAGGTGTAGACCAACTTAGGCCTTTTATTTTCTCCTAATTCAAATTAGTTATTTTTTCAGAGTTACTTCATTCTACTTTCTGTTTTCACAATATATGAATTGGTATATTTGGAAAATTTATATGAGTTTGTGGTATTTGCCATCTTTAAATCCTAGAAATTCCTTTCAAAATTTCTAAATCAAATCATTAATTGTTTAAATCTTTATAAATTTAATAATTTTCAAATCATGAACTGAAAGATTTTTCATAATTGATTCTAAATTTATGAATACGAACATTTTAATTTAATATTTTATATAAATCTAAATTATATTTCAAAAGTGTTTTAAAAAATGTGTCATTTATTACTTATACCCAGTCGAAAACGGACCAGCAGTAGGTAATATTTTATGCATTCATTTCCCAATAAAATATGAAATAAAATTTAAATATTTATGTTTGTTGACCTTTAAAATTAATTACCTTATTTCTATATAAAGTATTCTTTCAATTTCTTTCTTAAATGCCTGAAAACATAATATATTAATGTTTGCCAGTTAAATTGTGTTTCATATTTTATAAATCTTTTTCTTAATAAACAAAATTAAAATGTACAAATTGATGTTTTTATTTCCCCAAATGAAAGTTATTTATTTTAATTTAGTAGAAAATATTCATATTTCTTAGCTAGATGTTTTAAATTACAAAACCTTTTACATCTTAATTACATTTTTAGTATT
>CM063501.1:151876148-151903648 GCA_032207245.1 Pardosa pseudoannulata
GTCTGAATGGATATATGAATGAACATATGGGATTACTTTTTCATTCTATAGTAAAATATTAATCTCTTCAATGGAGAGGAAATAGAATTCCGGTCTGAATGGTTATATGAATGAACATATGGGATTACTTTTTCATTCTATAGTAAAATATTAATCTCTTCAATGAAGAGGAAATAGAATTCCGGTCAGAATGGTTAGAGAATTTTCTAATTCAGCACAGACGAATATAGCTAATTTATACCATAAATACTCAATTCGATTTATTTTCATGTATCATGCACATAAATGTTTAAGGACTCATATGTCAGAATGAGTGTGTTAGTTTAGGATATCTTTTACTGTAATGAGGTATCTAATGAATGAACATATGTGATTACTTTTTCATTCTATAGTAAAATATTAATCTCTCCAATGAAGAGGTAATGGAATGAGGTATCTAATGAATGAACATATGTGACTACTTTTTCATTCTATATTAAAATATTAATCTGTTCAATGGAGAGGTAATGGAATTCGGTCTGAATTGTTAGAGAATTTCCTAATTCAGCACAGAAGAAGACGAATAGAGCTGATTTTTAATATAAATACTCAATTCGACTTACTTTCTCTTTTCATGCTCCATGCACATAAATTTTTAAGGACTCATATGTCAGAATGGGTGTGTTAGTTTAGGATTTCTTTTACTGGAAAGAGATATCTAATGAAGGAACATATGGGATTACTTTTTCATTCTATATTAAAATATTAATCTCTCCAGTGAAGATGAAATATAATTCTGGTCTGAATGGTTAGAGAATTTCCGAATTCAGCACAGAAGAAGACGAATATAGCTGATTTATAACGTAAATACTCAATTTGATTTCATTTCTCTTTTTGTGCATCATGCACATAAATTTTTAAGGACTCATATGTCGGAAGAAGTTTAATTTAGGATTCCTTTTACTGGAGAAGAATGTGCAGATTTCTTGTTGAATAGCAGAAATATTGAAACCTTATTAAATTAGATTATGTTGACTTCTTAAACTTTTAATCGGTTGAAAATGTTTCGCTTTTATATACTAAGTCCACATTTTAGTAAAATGGGAAGAAGAATCATCAACTAAATCTATTACTGATTTAACATGCACATATTGACGTTGGATTGGGTTTTAGAATTTTTAATATCAATGACATAATTTTAATTTTGGATGCCCCAAACTGGGACCTGAAGACCAGATTTCTTTGTCCACTTACTGCTTTCCAGAGCTGACTATATGATAAGATCTCCTGACCCCTCTAATTTCGTAATAGCGTAACAGTTTATTAGCTGGTTGTCTTCAATTTGCAGTGTCTTCAATATTGTGTTACATATTAATAAAGATTAGGAAAAATAATTTTTGGCTTTTTTCCATGTTGATCGCTAAATTTGAAGCTAATTTTAATCCATTTAACGCATAGTGTGCGGGTACATTTCATAGCGTAATTGTACAGTAAGCTGGGGTTTTGCGAGTACATTTAGGTATTCAGTGCAATCTCTATAAATCGAAAATTATTTAATTTTTTAACCAACTTTTCGTATTTTATATTAAAATGTATAAAGAAATATATAAATAACAACCATAAGATTTTTGTAAAAAAAAATTTTATTTTTTAGTGGATAAATTTATAATAGTATCGTAAATATGAAAAATCAAATAGAAATAGTAATAAATATTAATAGTAGGATATATTATATAATAGTAGTTATTTTTGTACCCACAAACAAACCATGTTGTTATATTAACCCGTACTAGTACGTGACCCGCGCTCAAGTATCAATCGTCAGAAAACGTACTAGTACGTGTCTCGCGCTAAAGTGTCAATCGTCAGAAAATGTACTAATACATGTCCTGCGTACAGTATGTTATTTATTGTCCGATTGATACCCGATGTCTTTTATTTTAATTCCTTAATTTGCTTTCTCTATTGCTTAATATCTAAGCGGATATACTAAGTAACACATTTTAGTAATATAAGCTATTAACAATTGTGGTGCTGTAGATGAGAGATATGAGCAAAATATGCCCTGTCTTACAGTTGCTCGACATCTTATTAATTCCTGATTGCCTATGAGAACTATTTCCACTGCACAATATCAAGGGAGACAGTATAATTTTAAACTACTTAGGATTCCAAAACCAATACATTTTATTTTTAATAATTCTGATTTAAATCTGAATTTGCTTGAAATGTGTCACTCAAATATATGATGACATTTTATAAAAATTTGACGTCTTGAAACTCAACATCTTCAATTTTGGCATTTTCTCTCTATTAGTTTCAGTTATGTTACTTTTCCTATTCAAGGAATTTCTAGTACAAATTTTAGTAATACAAACAATTTACAATTGTGTTGCTGTAGACAAGAGATATTAGCAAAATAGGCCCTGTCTTACATTTGCCTGACATCTTATTAATTCCTCATTGCTTATGAAAACTATTTTCGTAACACAATATCTAGAGAAACAATAGAATTTTAAACGACTTTATATTCCAAAACCAATACATTTTGTTTCTAATTATTCTGCTTTTAAATCTTAAATTGCTTGACATGTGTCACACAAACACATGATTACATTTTATAAAAATTTGACGTCTGGAAACTCAACATTTTTAATTTTGGCACTTTCTCTCTATTAGTTTTAGTTCTATTACTTTTTCTATTCAAGGAATTTCCAGATCACTAAAAATTAGCAAGAAAAGCAACAGACGATTTTATGTCTAGAATCTGGGATTCATTCTTTCTACTACTCAGCAGTGTCTTATATATATGTGGCATATTATTAATTTATTTTTTCCCAAAGGAACTATTTGTGTGACACTGACGTAGGATATCATTTGTAATAGGATTGTTTAGGAGACAGCGGAATTCAAGACTAATTTATATTGTTTTTGACGTAACTTAAGTTTTTAAATTAATTCTTTAGTAGACAGCGGACTGTCAAGATAAATTTATTTTATTTTTAATCAATCATCTTGAAATTTTGATACTTCATTAACGATTTGTTTACATATTATCGTTTAAAAAGTCAAGGTAAAGTATTAGTTATTTTAAGTATTATTTAATTCTGAATGTTGTCATTCGTAAATTAGTCTTGATTCATCATGCTGCTGTATTAAGAGGTCAAATATCTGTTGAAAAATCAGAGCATGCTGAAAGTTTGTCTGTTTGACGTAACATAATTTTCCAAAATATGTATTTTGGAGACAGACTACTTTCAAGACTAATTTATTTTATTTCTCATTAATATGCTTGAAATTAATGGTTAATTAATATTTAATAACAAATAATTTGATGCAGAGTAATTAGTTATATTATTTAATTAGATGTATCAATTATATATTATTTCATCATAGTTTTAAATCTTACTATCAGTGTATAACAAGTAAGTTTAAATTTGTGGTGATTACGCAATTTGACGTATTATGCATCATTTCTGATTAAGGCCGTTTACGTAATGTTCAGTCTTTTTAATAGTGTAGTGTATATAATTTAAATATTGTCATACATTTTGACATATTGTAACATAAATTTCTCGATCTGTATTGATATTTATTTTATAATTATCGTAGTTTTATTTGTGGCAACACATCATCTTTTTAAATATGCAAATATCTGTATATGTTGTCTGACTATATAACAGTCAGTGTGACTGTAGCACCAAACTTGGTTGCATCGATGGTGCTGATGCTTGTTTATAATGATGTTTATTTATTTTTTTCATTACACTATATTAAATATATGCCTGTGTCTATTCCTAGCTGTTCTATTTAACTGAACCGTGTGAATCCCTTCTGAGCATGGTTTGTATGTGTTGTGATCCCTGCGGATACTTCTCTAAGACCCTTACTCTGGACGTTATAGTTCGGTTCGAACCTTCGTTGTGACGTCACTTTGAGTTCAGCTTGCAGACATTCTGCAAGAAAAAAATCAAGGTGAAGTCAAACTGATGTCACAATGAACGTTCGAACCGACTCGCAACTTCCAGAGTAAGCTCCTAAGACTCATCGAGCCATAGCAGGGGTCTCCATAAATTCATCTTCATTAATATTTCTTACATTTATTCTAAACTAAGGTGAATAACGTTATGAATTGTTAACATAAGTGGTTTAAAGCTTGTTTCAAGTGTTCTAGAAAATGTTATTTATTGTTACTATGCACTCAAAGTGCACTAAAACTTTTTAATATAACCCCTTTAAAAGTCGATTTCTTCAGCATTTGATTATTTACAGGGCAAACGATATCTAGATATAAATCTTCCTTATTTATTTGTTCACCAAACATAATCATGAGGTTCAATTCCTTTTTCGTGATATCTAGAAACAATACACATGCATTAAACAGAAACGATACCGCTGTAACCTCAAAGCAGGCTTTTTTCCCCTTTCGTTTATTGTGTGCTAACAGCTGCCTCTGACAAGAGAGCGTTTCTTTTATCCCTATTTCCCTTCTTTTCTTCTCAGTATAAAGTAGGTGTAAAAGTTTCAGTTAGAGTTCACTTTTCGATAAGTTCACTTATTTTAAAACTTTTTTCTGAGAATGTAAGGTAGTTTCTCTAGGATCTAGAGCGTTTTTTTACAGTGAAATTTCTCAGTATATCTAACTTGGATTTCTCTTTCTTGAGAAACCAACTTACATCGATTGAAAGAAAATTTGTCTAGACAAATTTTGATAACATAATTTACGTTTTTATCATAAACTATTATTTTTAATAACATTTTTTATATTTATTAATTATTCTAATTCTGGAATATCCCAGGTAGATCTTAAATCAGTAATATTCCAGAATGCTCCGTGTTTAGAAAGTTCTTTGGTTCTATAAAAGCAAGATTCAAGTTTGTTACTGAGCTCAGTTGTATCCAAAGAATTGTTTAGAGTAGATCTACAGTGTTCCCTGGCCACTTCGCGCTTCATGTTTTACATCTTCAGTGCTTCGCGAGTTTTCACAAAATATTCATCAAAATGAAAAAATACAACCATGTCGGCAGCCACATTGCAGAAAGGAGCATTGTTTCATGTTTATGTACGAGAAAGAAGGATCCCCGAATGTCAATCAAAGAGATGAGTTGACTCAGAGTATATACCACGGACTCTTCAGATGACAAAGTCTGCAAGTGAGGAAGAAAATGAAGAGGAAGACGAAGAACAAATTGAAAAGCGTGGACTTACCCTGGAGAATATGTGGCAATTCTGCAACATGGCAAGCATGTGCACAAGAATTGACTACAATATAGTTCGAGCTGTTGAGTTGAGCAATCGAGTTGAATTTTAAAGGAACAGGAAAAACAAAGACAACTACCCACCACCATGTTTCTCTCCAAGGTTAAGCCCCCTGGCTCTACCTTCAGTGCCTCCAGCAGAAGAGTCTCCGAGGGAGCCTAAAACTTCTACGAGTCATGAGAGAGTCGCTCCTCCGCCAAGAACACAAGACTTGCCTCACTCAGAAAGCAATGCTGATTCATGTTTAATCCTCTATACAGTTTTGTAATTTAACTTATTAATTAGCACTGACACATTTAAGTAAATGCTTATACTGTTGTAATTTTTGTCCTAAATGTGTACAGTATAAATACTGTTTACATATTTAAAACATTCGTGTAACCGAATACACGAAAATTCCTAGGGGAAAATCCTATTTCACAGTTTTTCAGTTTTCGTGTAAGGTTCTGGTCCTCATTAACCGCTAAAAAAGGAAAGATCACTGTATATCTATATTTAGAGGACTGATAGTTCAGTAAATCTTCCTCATTTTATTTTGTATTTTTACATACTGTGTTCCTATACAAAGACTATATTGATTTATATGTAGAACGGAACTGCTTTACTGTTTATATAAAAAAATTCAAGAAATATCTTTTTTTTGTCCTATAAATACAAGAACCATCTTTTTTGTTCTCAAGAAACATATTTTTTGTGTTGTCTCAAAAGTTCTATCCCTTCCGTCAACACGTAAACTCGGAATAATATGTAAAACCAATAAAATATAAAATGTTGTGTAAATTCATAAAGGTAAATGTGCCATAATCCAGTACATACTGTGTTCCCATATAAAGACTATGTTGATTCCTATGTAACACTGAACTTCTTTAATGTTTATTTTTAAAAAATCAAGAAACATCTTTTTTGACCTCTAATTTCCTCTAATAACTAGAAACATCTTCTTTGTGTTGCCTCCAAAGTTCTAATCATTCTGTCAACACTTAAGTTCGCAACAATATGTAAAATCAGTAAAATGTAAAAAGTGGTGTAAATTCATAAAGGTAAATGTGCTATAATTCAGTATGTTGAAAGTAAAGCACTCTATTTTAAAAACATAGCTGTTTCTTTCATAATTCTACTATACGTTTTGAATATACTACAATTATAAAACCATAATTTCTATCCTATGTAAAAAGAATGAAACAAAACTTATTTCATGAATGTATTCGTCTGTAAATATACCCTTAGTCTTTTTCCCTTAACACCAATAAATACAAAGAGTAAAAATGTGAAATCTTAGAAGCAGTCTTTCATCCATTTAAGAGAAAATCTAATCTTGCATCTCAACATATTATGAAAAACTAACATGAACTCAACAAAAATTTAATAATAAATTTTTAAAATTTTCAGAATCGCACTAATGGGATTGCCGTAATATTGTGTAGTCAAAGCTGAGACGGGGGCATAATCTTTCATTCATGTACTTCAGAAAGAAAAGGAAAACCACATGGTAGATAACTTTCCAAAGAATTCCGTTAATTAAAACGAACAAGTAAATTTTTGGCGATAAACTTCCTGAACTGTCACTAAAATTAGGATCTAACATTACTTTAATGTGTACTTTCTTATATTTTCGGTCAATAAGCAAGTTTAAATTTCTCCCAATTGTCATATGTGTTATGTTAGGAAGTGGAAATTAAATTTAAGTCGAAACTTATGCTTAAACTTTAATATTCAAGGTCTTTTTGTTTCCTAGGATAAAGTAATTGATTTTTTAAAGCCAGGTTCAGAAAATCAATAAAAATTATGTCTAAACAAAAATCCAGACTTTTGGGAGATAAGAAATCAGCTGAGGAAATATTTTAAATCTAAAATATCATTCAAAACTATGTTCACAATAAAAACGTGAAAATATCTTAGAATATTAACGAAAATGTTTTATGTTATGCGGAAACCGCTTGAAATTTAAAGAGAATTATCATACTAAACTTTAAAAAAAATCTAGTATTTATTACTAAATTATATAATAAAATTGAAAAATTCGCTCTTTATAAAGTTCCTTTTTTTCTTCATTTACCTTAGAAGTGATATTTTAAACATTGTTCATCTGTGTAAGAATTATTGAGACTAATGTACATAAAACTTTCTATTTTAAAACATGAAAGGAGTGAAAACCATCGGAAGAGTTATTCCACATTTCTGTAGCGAATACGTTTCTTTAGTGATTTTGTGATATGATGTGAAAGACTTTTACACTGGTGTGTAAAAATTAAGCATCAAGTGGGGTTTTTGCCATAAGTCCACGAGAAATCGTCTGAGAGACATGAAATTCAGAAATGAGGTAGAGTATTATGTGTGCAAAGGATGACGAAAACATCGGCGCTGAAAAGGGAATATAATGCATACGGTATGTAATCCAACAAAAACAAGATTTATTGAACACATAGAAAGAACAACAAGCAGATGTTCCTTAATAAGGGATATGTCCTCCCTAATTGACATGGTTGCTTTGCGTCGTCTCCGTATACTCAGAACAAGCTGGTCCAACATTTCTTGTGGTAGGAGTACCCATTTCTCAATCAGCATCTGTTTGAGTTGTTGGGTGTACTCCGGAGGATGTAAGCGTGCTGCAATGTTGCCACATCGGACTCTTGCTGTTGAGGAGCTACTGGAAAGTGAAGATATCACTCGAATGGACTGACCAGCTTACTCTCCTGATTTAAATCCCATCGAACGTGTATGGAATTCTTTGAGGAGACGTATTACAGAACGTTTACATCCTCCAGAGAACACCTAACAACTCAAACAGAAGCTTACTGCAGAATAAGCACTTCGACAACAAGAAATATTGGACCAGCTGGTTCTATGGAGTATATGGAGACGGTGCGATGCAACCATTGTAGTTAGGAGAGGACATATCCCATATTAAGGAACATTTGTTCTTTCTGTTGGACAGACAATCATGAGTCACGATACTGCTCGTTCAATAAAGTTTGTTTTTGTTCCATCTTATTCCATGTACCATTTGTTTATTTTGATTCTATACCGTATATATTATATTCCCTTTTCAGCGATGATGATTTCGTCATCCTATACGTACATAATAATCTCCCTCATTTCTGAATTTCATGTCTCTCAGATTATTTTTAGTGCAGTTATGGCAAAAAACCAACTTGTTGTTTAAGTTTCGCACACCAGTGTAAATATGAAGTTTTTAATTTTAAACACATTTATATCACCAATTAATAAAAGTTATGAAAATCATGTGCACAGTTTAACTGTTTATACGATTCAGAAAAAATAAAAATGCGAAATATTTTTATGATTCAAACAAACTGAAAATATAAACATAAAATGTATTCAAAGGTATAAACTTAAAATCTATACAAAAAAAAATTTAATCTATTTATTTGAAATGTACAATAGTATATTACTGAACTACTTGGAGACTTAATGATTACATAATATTAAAAAAATATGAATATTACTTTTTTGTCCACAATTATATTATTATTAACCACATATTTTATTTTATAGATGACAAAGAATATAAATACTGTATATCAGTCTAAATTACGGTAATTGATATAGGTGTGTAAAAGGAAAATATTAATTTTCTCTGTGGTGAATATAAAAATATCTGATATTAGTATGCATTAAAATTTAAAAGAAAGGTTTTTAAAGAAAATGAGGTAAAAAGTTGAAAATTTATTTGAGTTTATTCAAGTTTTGTTAACTTTACTACATTTTTTTAAACTTTTTAAAATTTTAATCTTTAAATTAGAAAATGTTTAGATTTAGAGAATTTAGCTTTAAATTGATACAAAATTACGCTTTCTAACATAGCATTTTAATACGTCCTTTAAAAGTTAATTCAATTATTTTTATCATTTAATGTGTTGTTTATCTTTTAAGTACATTAACTTAATATGAATGAATTAAAAAATTATTTTATTCATAGGGTCTTATTATTGAATATGGAAGAGATTTATCTTAAAATGATAAAAATATATATATATTTTTTTAATCAAAAAACCACTGGTGCAAAGAAATTGTTTTACCTGGAAAAGTATTGTGATCTGTAAACTAATGAACTTTACAAAATGATATGTTTTAAACACACTTGAATTCTGGTATATCCCTGAAATTTTATCGGTTTATATTTTGGACGTGAACTGAAAACATAATATCTCAAATCCAACTTGCAGTAACAAATAAAGGTTATTTAAGTGCGTATAAGTCAACACGGCTTATCTGTAAGAAATTACTGTAAGAACTACAAATACTTAAAACAAGGATATAAATTTTCCTCGGATGTGAATGTAAAAATCTTCATTTTATATTTCTAAACTATAAATAAACCTGAAAATTAAGAAAACTTGAAAAAATGGAAAGAAAATAGAGTAAAATTTTAAACAAAATAATTAAACTTATAATTAGAAAATGTAATGAGTTTATAAGCGTAAGTAGATTTATTTCTATCAAGAGACCTCAAAATAAAACTTCTACATTAATTAAAGTAGATGGATTGACTTATCACAAAAAGTCTCACTAAGCAGATCATTAACTACAAAAGAGAGTCTATTTATAGAGCTTCTTGCCTATACATTAAAAGGATTTGCGAAGCCAAGGAATTAAGAGTAAAAGAAATGAAAATTAGAAGTGAACTCTTCAGTTAATGAGATGATAAGTATTTCACTTTCTTAAATTTCTTTTCCTACGTGACTAAATATAAGATAGAATGTAAAAGTAATTTTGAGTATATATTGGGAGATATATATTTTACTGTTATATGCATGCCACGTTACGTATATGTATTCTCAAAGAAACAAATATTATGTGTAAAAATATGTATATATATATATATATATATATATATATATTATACATAAATACATAATAAATATTTACACATGACACACACACACACACACACACACACACACATATATATATATATATATATATATATATATATATATATATATATATATATATATATATATATATATATATATATATATATATATATATATATATATATATACATAAATGTGTGTGTGTGTGTGCGTGCGTGAGTAAAAAGGAGAGAGTTGATTTGAGTATTTTTACAAGAAGTAAACAATCTTAATTTTTCTATAATACTCAATGTTAGAATGGCCTATTCTCTATCTAGTATGAATAGTGTGTGTGTGTGTGTGTATAGTGTGCGTGACCGTGTTCATGTGTTCATAAAAAATACAGAGCTATTTTATATCTACAAGTAATAGAGTCAATCTTAATTTGGCTATAATACTTACTGTTAAAATATAATCCACAAAAATATTTAAAATTCAGTAATTTTGATGATACTTATGATGTGGATACAGAAAAAACATAAATATATGTAAATTAAGAGCACCTAGTTAAATAATGTATTATTTGATTTGAAACATATTAGGTTTTACAACTAGCTAGAGAATATGCCAATGAATAGGGCCTATTCTCTATCTAGTATGAATAGTATGAATATATATATATATATATATATATATATATATATATATATATATATATATATATATATATATATATATATATATATATATATATATATGTGTGTGTGTGTGTGTGTGTATTGTGTGTGTGTAGTGTGCGTGAGCGTGTTCATGTGTTCATAACAAATAGAGAGCTATTTTATATCTACAAGTAATAGAGTCAATCTTAATTTGGCTATAATAATGACTGTTAAAATATAATCCCCAAAAATATTTAAAATTCAGTAATTTTCGTAAAACGTATGATGTTGATACAGAAAAATTATAAATATATGTTAATTAAGAGCACCTAGTTAAAATAATGCATTTTTTGATTTGAAACATATTAGGTTCTACAACTAGCTAGAGAAGAGACTAATAAATATGCACTAAGTTTTCACAACACAAACTCCTTAATTTTTACCCCAGAAAATGGACTTCATGCTACTCCACTTAAGTGCTTCTACATTATTAAACTACGTATGCAAATAAGAAATATTAACAGATGGTATAAAGTGAAGAAAGAAAGATCTGACTTTTCTCTAAATAAGTTAATGAAATAAATTATTCGTTACTCAAAAATTTGATAATCTTTTCAACTAAACTGATGTCTCACTTACTGCTCTCCAATGGCCAGGTAACTAACCTATGTCTCAACTTCTGCAACTATACCACTGTAAATACAGTTAGCTATAATCGAGATAGTTCACCTAGATAGAGAGCATGAGGCAAGTTTTAGAGAGGAAGTAAATATTTGGTAATGGGATAAGATATAACTACTACAGTTGAAATACGCCATGATTAAGGTTTAAAATGACGTCTACCAGATACCTACTATGAGCTTCTGTGGGTTACGCACATTCAAGGATTTTAGTAGCCGTTTGAAGTCAATTTTACGTTGTGGTTTCTAGTTTTTATTCTTGTGTCAATAAATTAAACCTACCATTTATGTTTATCCTACAGCATAATGAAAAAATGAAAGATTTTATAATATATATTTTCAAATGAGTAAATTATTTTTGAATTAAATCAATTAAAATAACTAATAGAAATAAAAACATGATTACATTTCATGCATTAAAATTGTTTTGTAACAGAACATTTAAAATATAATTTATATATATATATATATATATATATATATATATATATATATATATATATAAGATTTTTTGCCAATACAAATAAGTTAAACAAGAACTTATCATTTTTTTTATTCTGCAACGCATGCGTTTAAAATGCTACTAACTATTTTAAAAAATTTTAATACATTACATTTCACACTTGTGTGCTTTGCGGCAGCTAGGACAATTTTTTTAATATAAAATGTGAATAAAAATAAATAATAATTAACGTGAAAACACTCCTGAAATATTCGAATTGAAGTTTAAGTTTTTATAGTAGATAATAGTAAAATGATCTAATTCTTCGTAATACGTTTTCTGATATATTTTGATAAAAACTTATAGTTATGTAAGAATTCGCTCAATAGTGTTGTAGGAAATGGGTTGTTATAAATGAAAAATATTTAGATTTATAAAAAAAAATTATATTAAAAACTCATATACGTATGCATATATCATAATCCTTGTACGCATGTAATATTATATCTATTTACTGTTTATTGTGCATTAACAAAAATATCGTTATCGCATTCTCTTCAAGATTCAAAGTAGCTTTCGTTTTACTGGGTAACCAAGTTTTGTGAGTATGGCTAAAGAACTACCCTCTGGAGGATGCCCATAGAGCTTACATTTGGTGTTTTTGATTTTTCGTAATATATATATTCCGTTTTAAACCGGAAATTACCGCGATAATGATACTTTCTTAACAGCGTACCATCAGGTCATAAAAAGTAGAAATTCAAAATTATTCTCTTTGTCTTTTAAAGTGTTGTGGTGTAGTACATTGCATTGTCATTTCGAAGACATTCATAACCCCAAGTTGCTTTACATTGCTTTTAATTATAGTATAGTACCACTGTTCTATATTACAATGTTCAAAATTAGAAGAAACGACAGGAAAATATACAAAGAAATATATAAAAAGTAAAAAGTAAAAAGAGCACTCCACGTTCTACGCCTCAAAAAAAAAATTGCCAATGTCCAAGAGAATGTTGCATTCCTTGCCTTCCTTCTTTCTACTCAGGCAACCATACACTTTTTCCATTATCCTGTTCGTTGTTCCATTGTCCTTTTTACAATGCGTCCTTTTCCGGCTCTGCCCAGAAGTACCGTGACTCCAAGGATGGTCCTGAATCACCTCCTGGAGATCAATCACAATTCTTCAAAACTTAGTGAAGTTTAAGTGAACTTATTTTCTCTGGCCACATCACACGCTTCCTGGAGTTGCGAAAAAACTTGGGCATTCAACCCACAACGTGTGAGTGAGGCGAGCAAGTCAGTTTCGCAAAACTAAACATAACTGCACACTCACAGAAAGTACATCTGTAATCATTGTGGAATTATTAAGGTGTAGCTTTTATATTATTTTAATAGGTAATATATTATTCATTTTGTAATGGTTTACTTTATTGAAGATTTGATAATTGCCCCTCACATCCAAATAAAATACTTTTAAATGATATAAAAAATGTGTATAATTAATATGCCCAAAACGAAGACATGTGTTAAAACATGGCATTTTTTCTACATAATATTGATTCCTTTTCTTATGCATGAAATACTCAAAATCAGTTTTTAAAATGTTTCTATCATAAGTGAGTGTATTAGCTAAAAATCTACAAAAGTCGACCTTTAAGAAAAGTTTAGGGTTATATATTAGCTCAGTTTTGCTTTATTTAGCTAATTATTATCAATGTTTTCCTCTGCGATTTCGTGTTATTCAGCATTTTTCAGTTTCTTAATAGTTCGCTAACTGTAAGCTTTTAAATAGCTCACAAGAAAATGTCTAAAGTAGTTATTAAACCTGCAATGAGACTGAAAGGAAAATAAATTGGAGAGAAGAAATCGTGCAATTAAGGTAAGAGACACGTAGAAATCTCGATTTAACACATAAACCTCTAAGAAAGGAAAAAAAATACTGCTTCTAAATAAATGAAGGTTGAAACTATGAAGGTAAATTTTAGGTAGTTGTTATAATATAAGGATACTGAACTTATGCAGCAAAATTTCAAATTGGATATTTGTTTATTTTTAAATTTTATTTAGACTTTTTACATATTTTTTAGAAATTCATTGAACATTGCCTCTTTAGAATTACGTTAAATAAAAATTGTATGTTTTTAATAACGTTATGTGTATAGTGGACAAAAATATTTTGTTTAAAAAATCTTAAAATGAGAGCCATCACAGTAGGTATAAAGTAATGCAAAGGAATCTCAAGCAATCACAGCATCCAGCTGTTTTAAAAAGGTACTGATAATGCGTTAAATGGTACTCACAACCCGTCTCTAAAATATATATATAAAATTTAAAGGGTCTGTAAAATATACTGAATGTGTCAATATACATGCTGAAAGTATGTAATGGAAACTCGTGCTATTACCTATTTTAGAATTATAAAAAATTATTGTAAATTGATCTGTAAAATAATTATGTATTGTATAAATTAGCTTTATATATTTTAAAGGGGTGAAGATGCATGGTGAAATTATGTTTGTAATTATAGATAATTAATTTTCTACATTTAATAAAGGTTTACATATCTCTGCTAGATATAACAGATTGTTTCATGTCTTATAAAAATATAAGATTTTCTCTCTATATTGTAATAAATAAAGGAACACCTAATGCATAAAATTTGTAAATTACATATTATATTATGATTCATAAAATTTTAAGCATGTACTCAATTGGTAAATCTAATTTTGTTTTGCGTACATATAAAGTTATTTTATCCGTTATTATGATTATTTAGAGTTTAGTATTATAAATCCTTAATCATATATGATTTCTATTTGTCTCTACATCTTCTTTAAATTTGTTTCTAATTCGACAGAAAGGGGAGGAATTGGATGGATATTAGCAAGGTACATCAATGTATCCCCTATATCTGATAATGAGTTCGATGTCCATTCTTAAAGTAATATTTCAACAAGTTCCTTGAAACTTATTTAGGCACAGGTACTTAGAGAGACCACACAATACCGTCAGTACAATTAGTTTTCCTCTACTGAAGTTATTTTGGATACAATAGTACTATACACAATACTACCCAGGATAGAACACCTCTACTACCGATATCAGATATAGAAACTCTTTCTTCTTCCGCTCTTTGTCGTCCAAATAGAGTGGATTGCTCCCTAATACTTTTCTAGCAACTTCGTCTGAAAAGGAAGATAAATCATTTTTTCTTTGGATCTTCTCTTCTAACAATCAGGACTTGGCTCTCAGCCCAAAGTCTCCAAAACCTAAGTCGCCTGGAGACTCACACCAAAACATTTCTCTCTTTCGAGGGGTGGACAAGTTGCTTTCTCAACGACCCCTGTTCCAAAAAGTCCTCGAGCCAAGTTGAGATCCCGTTTTTAAAATTACCGCCGTGACATCGAATGAGCATGACGTCACAGATTTTTCTGAGACTTCATTGGCTGATGCATTAGGTGGGCTTTCCATATGCCTCGATATTAATTAGTATCGGTTAGCCATCTTGAACGTGACCTTATTATGTTATAGTGGCAAGAAACTATACTTCATATATCCACGTGAGTGCCATGCTGTTAAGAACTGGTTGAGGAGAAATGGTGTAAACATCTGATTTCACTACCAGATAACTGGTACTCCACATCCTCAACAACAGGTGGGATGAGTTTGACAAGTCCAAATGGTATTATCAAGAAGAATAGCAGGCAGAAGTCTGGAGAGTGGGAAGCGGTTTGTATGTAACGGGTTAAAAATCCTTGTATAATGAATATTAGACTAACCATATTTTACAAGACCTATCATGAATATAATACTTAAGGTACTGCACAAAAAAATTGACATTTGCTATTGGAACAGCCACTATATTCTATTATCAGTTTGTAAAGTTACCTCTACCATCTTCGACTGCTTTATCTATTAGATTTCTTCTACCCAGTTGTGGCACTAATCCTTCCATTTTTTAGAAAATGGCAGTTTAAAAATTAACAACGGTTTATTTTTCCGTGTGAAGCCTTAACGACAGCTGTAACTCACAATTACCAACTTTTGCGTGTGCCACTCCTTTTTCCCTCATTCCACTGACTCATCTTCTTATTTCAAATTTCAACAATCATCGGACACACCTCAACGAAACTTAGTGAGGTATTGGTATAATGCAATTAATCCATACTTAACCACTGGTTAGTTAATCATCTGTCCGCATGCACAACAATTAGATCAGGAAACGCATCTGATCTCCTTACATGGTTTAGAAAATATTAGATGAGGTTTTAACTCTGAATTAATCCAAAACTACTAAAAGTATATCAGGGGTTTATCATATTAATTTCAGTTATTTTATTAAATTCTTTTAAATTAAAATGCCTAGTAAAATGTAAAAGATTTAAATATAAAAGTTAATTCCCATATGAAAATGAACAAAAATACTAGAATATACGTCTAATTATTTAGGATCAATTACAAATACGTTCAATATGTATAAAATGTAAGTATATCGTAATGAGGCATTTCGTGAAATCGTTCACGAATTAACTGTTGAACAAATTAATGCATGATTTTTATCTAAATTGTAAAATCTTTTACTAGAGAAAAAAATACAAAAATTAATGATAAATTTAACTTCCATTTATTATTATTACTTAAATAGAATATTTATTGTAAAAACATTGTCATAATGATGAACAATAAAACATATTATTACATATTCTAACGAATAAAATGCAAAATAAAAATTGAAATTGCATTTTCTTAGTTTATTAAAAAATATTACATCCATTTAAGCATTTGCTATTACATATTTAAATTGTATTATATGTGTTTCCATAACTAAACCAATAAATAATCTACAAAATTTGTGGTTAATAGAAACGAAATTATCTTGTATAAATATATTTAAGTAAAGTAAGTTAAGTAAAGTTAAGTCTAAATATATTTAAGTAAGAAAATAAATATTCTGTTCATTATTCCATGCATAAGCATTCAATTTAATAATGCATGATAACAAAATTATTGAACGTATTGCATTACTGAACAAATATACAGCATATAAAATATTAAAATACAGAGGAAGAAGTAGTATGCATAGCATACTCAGCATAGAACATTAAAAAGTCAATATTCAATTATTTATTGCATTCTTAATTCAAAGAGTTAGATGAATTTACAATACAGAACTTATGTAAAATATGTAAATTTCAGGAAATCAGAAGAAATAAATCATGCTGTATGAATTTAGTCTGCTATAGAACTTACATTAGAAATAGTTCTTTCATTATTCCATTACTATGATGAGAAGGGAAAAGCTTTAATAGCTTTATATCTCATTTTGTTTCAAAAAAGTTTTCCTTGAAACATAAATTCATGAAAACAAACTTTCATCGACTTCAAACAATTTCTGTGAGAGGAAATTCCTTTATCAATATTATAAGAGAATTTCAAGATTTTACAGTAATTTCAATTCTGTTCTGAATTCTGGAGATTCTCCCGAAGTTTTCCTGTGAAATATTTTTGTTCTTTTAAAGCAGACTTCATAGTAATCTAAACAAATTTGTTTTGCTTGTATTCTAACATAGTTTTATCAGTTGATTTCTAGATGAAGGAAAATTTATATTTAAAGAAAAGAGAAATTGTTTTGTGCATAGATTTTAATATATCAATAACTTTTCCTTGAATAATAATACACAAACATGTTTTAACAGTTTAAATATCAACATAAAATATTTTTTTACATTTAATCTATGTAAAATGGTAGCTATAACGATATATTTATTAACAAATTAACTTAATTATTTTGCTCTAAGTGTGAGTTACAGAAATATGTTTATATAATTTTGAATTTTTAAGTATGATTTCAGATTAGATATTTAATAATATTTAAAGTAAAAGTAAAAATACTGAGATTGAAGCCTCTATTAAAACATTCTAATATCAGTCATATCCCACATGTTTGTATACTTTCCTTATGTTACCTCCAAGAATAAACTTCCAAAAATTATAAAAAATCATCTAAATATGTGTAAAAAGTAAATTACTATTTCTCTTTTAAATAATATAATTATAGATTGTGGAAAAATTGTTACTTTACTGTCATTTACATTGAGTATGATGATTCCATAATACTTATTTGATTCTTAAAATTTATCAGGTATATTCTGATACCTGGTTTTTATTCAAATAAGAATTATTCGCTAACATATTTAGCATTTACTTTAATATTTCGTTTCTGAGCCTCCTTACGCAATAATCGCTGAGTTCTTCATTAGAAAACTATACGTAAGTATTCCGCGTGGAAACACACACAAAAAATAATGTGATTTTAGTTCAGATTGATATCTTTCATCTAGGAAACTGTCACCTGACTAGGACGTACTTCTCTAAGAAACTGTCACCTGAAGATCCAAAGAAAATGTTTGTATAAAATGTAATATTATAAATATTTTAAAATGATATAAATGTAAGATATTTTAAAAACTTGATTCGTAAGATTTAGTTTTTCGAACACACTAAATTGAAAAAAAACATACATTTACTATAACGAGGAGTAATTTATTCCGCATAGAATTTAATCAACACATGAATGTGATGAGGCGATTTAGATCTGATATAAAATTGTTTCATTCATAAAAGAAGTAAAATGTTCGGGATCTAAATCTGACCTCATCACATCTTTGTAGGTAGACCAAGGGCCATACATTTCGATAAAAACGGATATTGTAGTCTTGTACGGGTGTCTCGGGCGGGGTTCTGATTCCAGTCCCAGATAAGAATCCCGTCTCCGTACTTGACATTAAATAAGAATGTACCTTTGTGGAGTATTTATGAGTCCCTAAGGGACAGGGCCCAATTAGAGGGGATAAAGTTGTTCACGTTGATGGTCTCAGGGCGGGGTTTGCTGAGACCAATGACTTTCTGGCAACTATCCCGATTGGAAGACAAGAAGAAGGAGGGGACTAAGTTTGAGATAATAAAATATGAAAAATCTTAAAAAAGGAGGAGATGGATTAGAAAGATCCAGAGAGTTTTGGTTCGAAGGTCTCAGAAAAGAAGTTCGTTTCGGAGGTCCCAAAAGGAAGTTGCTTGATACTCCAGCCAAGAAAGTTTCCTGCACAAAGTAGTACGGCCGCACCCCAGAGACTCAGGAGAAAGCCCCTGACGATGTCTGTAACAGATCAACGGATGATGTAAAGATTCCCTCTTATACCCTTCAACCAGAAGTTTTTCGGGCCCAACACTTTAGACCCACAAAGGTACCCATTTTTTGCATTACATTTTGAAATCGAGATTAGGTCCTCTCTCTACTTACAAAATTTTCCTAAGTGTATATAAAATTTGTCAGAAGTAATTTGAATAGATTGACTAAGCTTACTTATTGACTTATTACTTATTACTTTTTTTTGTAAGTAGATGTATAAATAGTTTTATAATAAATTTACTTTCTTTTAATATTAAGCTTGTCCCAGTTGCCATCATTTTAGCGGTTATTTTTTCTTCATATTAATGTCTGTAGTTTCTCATAACCTGTGGTTAAATTTTAGTAAAACAAATATTTAACACAACGCAATTTAATATAAATCCCACTATACATTTGATCACAGGTTGTTACTAAATATATAACGAGGACTACACGACAGTGAATAACTCAGAATATTCAAAAATTAAGTAGAAAAAATAATATTTTAAAATAATATTAAAAAGCTATATTTTTATAATGTATTACACTTTAATTATTATTTTAATTTGTGTAATATAGATAAACATGTTCGTAAATGAATGTTTGGAAATTTATTTATAAAACTCAGTCATTAGGGTTTGGGATTTTAGGATTAATACATAAATGATTCTTCGAAAATATCGAACAAAGTGGGATTAATTAATCATTTATTTCCTTTAAATCGTCTGGTTTCTAACATGATAATCTATTACTGTCTTTCTGTTGGATATTCCTAAACAGATATAGCACAACCGATTCTAGAGTGTTTCAAGATGAGATACATTTACAAAGTGAAAGTTTATTGCAATTACAATGGCCGAAACCTCTCGTTTTATATATGCGGTTAGGCATGTCAGTTTAAATATTAATCGTTCTTTTAAACTGAAATTAGTCCAATGCGATACCAACGTGTAGAGGGGGTATGGCTTATTGAGGTCAACGACGGAAGACGATAAAATGACTTTAGCGGTGGAATGCTTTGGATGTGGTTTTCTCCAAAGATCTAAGGCAACCAGATGCGCAATTAAAGTGCGTAGTAGACCCTATGAACAAATCCACGCGATTGGCTCATTTAATGGCGTAGTATGTGGATGCAACCCATAAACTACCTTTCAAGGTCACCATCAGAAAGTGGTGAGCAATTGACCAAAGTGTGGAGGCTTGCAATTCGTAGCATGCAGTATATTAATAATTTATACATCTAGATACAGTTTTTCATTAAGATTATCAACGTTTAAACCAAAATCATAGAATATAATTTAATGAAAGACATATTATAACCAATTAATTTATTACCAATTATAACCAATTAATTTATTTTGGAAGACATCTGACATCAGCGTTAATTGTTTACTAATAAAACAATAAAACCATTAGCAATTAACTGGGTACATCAATCTGAATATGAAGTTTAGAATTTTTTTGAGCACAAGAAATAGTTTATAACTATTATTAGTTTAACTCTTAAGTCTTTCTTCTTCATTTCCTTATTTATACTACTAAATAGACAACCGATAATCTGTTATTATTTTTCAAATAAAAGTGCAATTCTACATGAGTTGAGATGCTTTATGGAGTTTCTCTTTACTGAACTTTTAGTAAGTTATTTGATCATTCCATCAACTCTATATCGATTTAGTGACATTTAAGTGGATGCATAATAAGTACCAACTACTTCAACTTTGCATCGTCACGTCTTTATAAGTATTGTAAGCTTCAAGTGTTAATTTGTGTGTTAGTTAAATGTAAGTATCAAGTGCCAATTGTGTAAATGTTGAAGTGGTTACAAACATAGAGCAAAAGAAGAGTAATAACCTTAATTTATGCAAAATAAAATTTATTTACTGATTTAACTTTTAAAATAATTTTTAAAAGTATATAATTAATCTATTAATTATTCATAACTATCGCTTAAATTATTGAGAACGGAGCATACTTGCTTCCGTTTTATCCACCCACTTTATTACTATATTTTTTTCTTTTTAAAATGGAATTACTTCATTTTTTCCAAGTTTTGTTTCTTTTAGTGATGGAGGCATACATTTTCTGTTCCATTTAACTGTACCATGACTTTTATTTTCAAGTAAAATCTGTGACAGTTCAGGAGAAGTGTAAAATTGTCGAAAGTTATTAAAGGCTTTATCAAATTCTGAACAGACTTCATTGATAAACCATAGTTTTTAAAATCCATATTAAATAAAATTCCCTTTCCCATTTAAATTATAGATTTCCAAACGTATAGAGATGAAAACTAGATAATTATAAAGAACTTAAGGCGAAATCTGGATCATTTTGAAAGAGTATATTATTTCCTTGATCATCTTTAACGAATTGATATTTCAGATTTATGAACTGGTGCGTTTTGTTCTGGGACATACGCAGTTGAAATATTTTACTTATCTGTTCAAACAAGGAATAAAGTTTTTTCAATTTTTAGCACTTTCCACACTTAACTAGTTATTATTTTCTCAAAAATGCGAGAATTTTATAATCAGTGGAAATCGTCTTTCTCTCATTATTTTGGCAAAAAGGGTGCTTTACTTACAGCATTTTTAGTTCAAATCCTAGTTCCTAGGGGGTTTCTTGGTTTATTTCTTGCAATATAATTAGAGTCAAAAAAGTTCGTAGCGCATTTTCACTTAAAGGTGTCCAATGCTATGCTCTAGAATAATGTTTTAGAACGGTTTCTTTTAAAATTTTGTCAGCATATGTGTTGGTTTCAAACCATTTATCACTTATAATGTTATTATAAAGATTATTAAAATATTCTAAAATGTCCTCAATATTACAATAATCTATCTTCCTCCCTGGATGTCCCGTTAAAGGAAATTTCGTTGGAGCTACTCCAAGTATTAAATCTAACGGATTGTCGTTTTCCCTTTCATCCCTGAAACTACTTTTTCTTTCACTCTCATATGAGCTCTCAATTAAAAATTATGTATCCATTGGAATATAGCTTTAGGCTTTCAGATTAGGGAAGCCAGAGCATAACTAAAAATCAATATACAAAATCGTATTTGCACTAGCATCCAAGAGAGATTAAAACTTCCATCAGTCAACAGAAGTAAAACATGTATTCTGTATTAATTTTCAAAGAACACTTTTTGAATGATATACCCTCCTCAAGCAATTTCAAAAGAGCTTTAGTACTTAACTTTAACAGTATGCATTTACTTATTTTGTTTTTAAAATAAAACCAATTTACATTGTTCATAATATTTGTCAATGTCAAAGATTTTATGAAATTATTCCAAAAGATATATTCTTTTCTTAAGAAAAGTATGAATCCATTCCAAGGCCGTTCGGGGAATGAATATAGGGGGGGGGGGCGAATGGAAAGTTCTTATGAACAGAAAGGAGGAGTTAATCCCGAGTGTATTGCAATGAAAATTGACACAACCTATGGTTTGATTCACTTAATCGGCTTGACAAATTTCAAAGAAAATACTCTAGTCAAGAGGGATCAGTAGTATTAAAATACACATATCGAACAAGTGGGGAATGGCTTACACGTTTTTAAATAGGAAAGCACCATCGAAACCCATTGTTACTTCCGGGCTATTTGTTAAATATACTCAATAGATTTAAAATTAATATGAATTAGTTTTCAATTTTAAATAATAAAATTAACATAAAACCAAGGCATTCGAAATAAAACGATTCAGAGTATAAGTATATATATATATATATATATATATATATATATATATATATATATAATATATATATATATATATATATATATATATATATATATATATATATATATATATATATATATAATATATATAACAGCAAAAAAGTAAGCTGGTCAAGGTTCTGACTTATGAGAGTGGCATCGTTGTGTTTCCGGTTTTGATGGTCACGTTACAGGGCGAGAGAAGTACTCCATTAGATGACGGAATATGGTCTGTGGCGTAATGCCTAAGATTGATGTACGATATGAAAGTAAAACTTATTAACCACGACTACCTTATGTGATAGTAATTATGACTTTGTTATTGTGCTTGGCAACGAACTCCTGAATATGTTACACACACACACACACACACACACACACACACATATATATATATATATATATATATATATATATATATATATATATATATATATATATATATATATATATATATATATATATATATATATATATATATATATATTTGCATATAACTTAAACAAATGAACGCATTTAGGAAGCCACAACAACATGGTATACGTTATTTTTAATTTTATTACGATGGTAAATAGCTCTAAGCAGATATAAAATCTACCATAGCAACATGTTCCTGCCTAAGAAATTTTACAGAGATTTATAAATAGTAATCTAAAAAGAAGAATATTAAATTTTGAAGAAAATATTTTTATTTTTAAACTTTACGTTATAAATCACTACATGAAACACCACGCCATCAATTAAAGAAATAATTTATTGTATAATAAACAGTAAACGTAGTAGATAGTCATCAAAAGGCTTACGTATGTGGTTGAGCTCTATTGATTACCCCTAAACATTATAGATCCGTTATTTAATGACGCGATAATCAGGGATATATTTGAAAAGATATTTTTAACAACAGCACTTAATTAGAACATTTATGAGCTCTTCTGCTAGAAATTGCGTATTACCGTCAAACTTGGCAATTAAAACAAACTTTTTTTAATCATAATTTTCATTTTATTACCTCTAACTTATTTTCCTTCTCAACATATTTTTGACATTTTTTTCCCAGATATAATAGATAGATATTTATATTTATGATACACAAAACACCATGTATTATAATAATTTACCTTTACTAAATCAATTTAGAAACTTAATTATAAAAATAAGCATTTTTTGGTTATCCCAAGAGGAGAAATAATAAACTTTCCATTTAAAGGGCACTATACAATTTCATGTTTAAAAAGTAAACTTTAAATTTGACATGGGATATTTCGAATTACGTACTCTGATTACACTAATGTTTCGCAAGTCTCATTTCAAAAGCTTAATGATCAAGCAATCGAGATATCATTCGTTCAAGAAAAAAACTGTGACACGCGTCATTTCACCAATTAAAACTTTCTGCTTTAGTTACACTAATCATAGTAACTAATTAATGGCTTTTCAGCATCCTTCCAATGCACCGTTAATGTGTAGCTCAGTAAAATCCATTCAGCTTCCGCTTACCTTATTAGAACGGGTGGAGTAGATATCACAAGCTTAACATAATTTAAAAAAAAATGCTGAAACTGTATAATTAGGAATGAAAGTAACGAAAGCAATACCTGGAGTTAATAAACTGCACTTTAAATGAAAAACATTTGAAGAGGTTCACACTTTTGAAAGTGTATATAAATGGATATCGATACCAATACATGGTTATTTCAAATAGTTTTAAAAAGTTAATTTTTTAACTGATATGTAGTAACTCATTTTATATCAACTTGTTGATCTCTCAGTATTTCGCTGAATGTGTAGATAGATGCATTGAAATTCGTAGAATCAAAACCACTGTTGAGTGAAGTTCGCAGCTTCCTGAAACCGACTTTCAACAGTATGTCATTGACTCATTAGCCTTTGTATGGAATAAAACATACTGTAGATCTCCCTACTATAAAGTACAAGGGTTACTCTGAAATTTTTGAGATACACGCATACAATGATTTACAAAATAAAAATAACGGTTTAATTTTAAAATATAAAGTATTTTAACACAGCAGAAGATTTTTTACTGAATTAATTCAAATTGCTTAGCGTAGAATAAATTTTAAACAGAAGAGAAAATGGAGTTGACACGAGAATATTTTCGCGCTATTATTTTCTACGATTGTAAATCAGTATTAAACGAAGAAATATGCTTTCGACTGTTGCAATTAGCATTTGGTGATGAATTTCCAGCTCGTGCTACTGTTTCCAGATGGTTTAAAGAATTTAGCAGAGGTCGCAATTTTCTTCAGGATGAAAAACATACAGGAAGGCCGTCGTCGGCAATAATCCCAGATAATTGTCTGCCATACGAAAAATGTTAATATGATAGTCGCTGCTTTAAAATAGTTTAACAGTTCAAATATCTTGGAACAACCCTCACCACTAATAATGACTTGGACGTAGATAAACAATAGGATCGCCATATCAAATACATGCTATCATGGCCTTAAAAACGAATTAAAATCTCGATTTCTAAGTTTAAAAACGAAAATTAACATCTATAAAACTCTACTTCGACTTATTCTGCTCTATGGAAGTGAATGCTGGGCAATAGCCAAATTGCATGAAAATAAATTGCTGACTTTTGAACGGAAAATCTTAAGAAAAATATTTGGTGCAGTTCAAGAGAATAATTTTTGGAGATCCTTATTAAAATTTGAAATTTATAAAAAATATAAGCAACCTCAAGTTGTTAAAGCCATAAAAATCAATAGACTGCGATGGCTTGGACACCTATTCCGACTCAATGACATAAACCCAGTAAAACAGCTCACTTTCACAAATCCCATGGGGCAGAGGAAACGAGGAAGACCACCAATTAGGTGGCTTGACTTAGTAAAGAGGGACTTAACCACTGTCAAAAGGGGAAACTGGAGGAGACTTGCAGGAGATAGGAACGACTGGAAAAAAAACAGCTTGGGACAGCCTTGTCCTGTAACAGGCTGTAGTGCTGTAGAAGAAGAAGATAGTCGCTGTACCTATCAAAGTATACAGAAGGAACTTAACGTTGGATCCGTAATCATACACAAAATTATTAATGAAAAATTACACATGAATAAAATAGTTTGAGATTCACCCTCACATTTCGCATGAAACATTGCTAAATTTAATATTGCCACATTTTAGTTTCCTACGGAGAAAGAATGCGGGAGAAAGTTCTTTTTAGTGAAAAATGAAAACACCCGTACGATGAACAACACAATCATTGATGCCTTCTCGTACCTTGAGTCTTGTATGGATGTTCAGAGTGTTCCAACCAACAATATTAGAGAATATAAAAATCACTTTTAATAATACTTATTAACATTTTAATAAAAATGAACAATTTTAATGTATAGAAACAGGTGTCAAATTAATTTTAAAATACAAATACAATAGAGACTAATATAACAAATATTATAATTTCATTAATATACGTAACATATTAAATACCAATGACCACAAAACAGATTTAAAAGGTTTTGTAAAGCATTAACCAAGAATAAAACTTACATTTGCGTGTCAAAAAAGCTGATTCTGTCATTTTGTTATTCCTGCACATTTTGTGAGAAAGCTTACATTTTCTAAACTCACGATACTTTTGAGAAAAATGTCAAGTGCTGGAGATAAAACTTCAATATCATCTGAGACGTGTATTTATACTTTTTCTGGAACTGACAAAGATATCATCATGTTACGATACTTTTAGGTCCAAGGAAGGAAAATGGAGAAAGGAATATCTTTATACATATATAGATAGAGAATATAAAAATCACTTTTAATAGTACTTATTTACATTTTAATAAAAATGAACGATTTTAATGTATAGAAACATATGTCAAATTAATTTTAAAATACAAATATAATAGAGACTAATATAACAAATATTATAATTTCATTAATATACGTAACATATTAAATACCAATGACCACAAAACAGATTTAAAAGGTTTTGTAAAGCATTAACCAAGAATAAAACTTACATTTGCGTGTCAAAAAAGCTGATTCTGTCATTTTTATATTCCTGCACATTTTGTAAGAAAGCTTACATTTTCTAAACTCACGATACTTTTGAGAAAAATGTCAAGTGCTGGAGATAAAACTTCAATGTCATCTGAGAAGTGTATTTATACTTTTCCTGGAACTGACAAAGATATCATCATGTTACGATACTTTTAGGTTCAAGGAAGGAAAATATCATCATGTTACGATACTTTTAGGTTCAAGGAAGGAAAAGGGAGAAAGGAATATCTTTATACGTATATAGATAGATAGATATATATATTTATGTATACAAAAATTATTCGAGCCTTAGAGAGATTATACTCTGGTTGGAAACTCCTTAAAATTATCCAGACAGATATAATATTACGAATAATATAGTGATATTTAAGCTTATCTTTTTCTATTAAATATATAAAGGTAAATCAACATTTACGTAAAATAGTCTTATTGTGTTTCATGTAATGAAATGTATCTATTAATATACTTATTTAGAACATTTAAAATTTATACTTTACTTTTGTGCTGAAATCTATATATAAAAATGAATTTGTGTCTGTCTGTCTGTGTGTACTCGATAGACTCAAAAACCATGCAACCAATCACCGTGAAAATTTAGGAAATTCTTAGGTATATCCCTGGGAAGGTTTTTATAAATTTTTAACGTTCTAAATCCTTTCCTTCCCTCTTTTTCGAGAATTTCATGTCCTTATTCCAATCAGTATTTTCTTCGGTTAAACGCAAACGATTAATTTCTTAATTCATCTCATCATAACTA
>CM063501.1:151908648-151918648 GCA_032207245.1 Pardosa pseudoannulata
TGGGAAAATACAATTTAAAGAATTAGAATGGGAGAGAGGAGGATTTCTAAGAGATATTAAAATGTAATAAATTTGATATATTGCATACAGATATATTTATATATACATTTATACTCTGTTTAAAATTAAGAGAATTTGCATTTTTTTTTTCGAAATTCAAGTAAAGAACTCAACGAAATTTAGGTATATTACGGAAAATTGAGATTTAAGTTAAGATTGATTTTTTAAACAGCTGTTGAAAACTTACTTATTCGTGAATTTAATAAGCAGAATCTTTAACTTGTAAAATGCAGTGGGTTTCCAACAACCTTTTTGAAATGTCTTTGATTTGTTTATTAGTCCCTACATTTTTCTGTCAAGGTTCAATTACTAAGGAAAATTTTGATATTTATATGTAATGTAGGAAAAATTGGTTTTATAGAAATCCATCATAATGTTGACTTTAGGATACGATTGTAGCATAATACAACACAATTTATGAAAAAATAAGTGTCAGTTAACATAAGTGTCAGATAGTGATAAAAATTTTCAATTTAATACTTTTTTTATCTATGAAGTAAAATAATTTATTTTATATTTTACGTAGACTATTTCTATGCACTCTTTGTCAGGTGTATAACTGTAAAAACTTTCCAATGAACCTACAACTCATTAATCAGATATATGGCTTATATTTGACAAAAATCTGTACATTATTTGATAACAAATTTTAACAAACTAATGTCAGCAAAATGATAAATATAAGTTACACTTATCTTTGATTTCGAAATTCAATTCTAATATATGTGTCTTTTTGAAACTGTAAAAGTCTATGGTTATGTTGGTTTAATTTTTCTACTATTTTGAATAGGATAAGAAATTTTAAAGCTACTTTCACGAATAGAGCGAAGGTGACCTTATTCAACATGAAATCTTCATTTTTTACTTGAATCTCTTATTGGGATGTACAATTCCATTACTTTAGTCCTAACTCCATTACTCTAGTCCAAAGCTCTACCTATTCAGGTAATTTATACTAGAGATGGTAGTTGTATCGTACTGTTTTCAAGGGATGTTCGAGATGTCAAAATTAGCTTTAAGCAGTAAGGGAAACAGTGATTCAATGACCAAATTTGAAAAGTAGATCCCTTCACATGTGTCACACATCAAAGTGTTTTTAGAACTTCACTAGTTATAACTATACATTTTTTTATTTTCTAATGAGTAAAATAAATAAATATTTATACTAAATCCAATTGAAATTTTATTGAATAATTTACATTTGCAGATGATGATTTTACAATACTAATTTAAGCCACATTTGTAGGTACACACATTTGTTGATTGTCATTTCAGATTCTTACATATAATGATTTTAAGATGTTGAAGTGTATTTACACCAATGTAAGAATATTATTTTATATTAAATACTTTAAATTCATCAATTTCATGTCATACCCGTAACATAAAAGATAAATAAGTTTATTTTTAGAAAACACTATTGGGCCTAGCAACTCAATCTTTTGAATTCATTGTATAAAACATGTTCATAAATGCATAATTTTTAATATCTTAATAGTGACACTACATATGTCTATGTGATAACAATTTTAATAATCCTACGTTACAAATTGTTGTTTTTGATTTACTGAATAAAACTTGTTTTCAGACGTATGGTTGGTAACGTAAAGACTTTCTAAATGGGTTAATTTTGTTATCCAGGTCAGGAAAATATCTAGAACTAGAGTAGCGAAATATGGGATAAACCAAAGAAGGGATTCTAAGTTTATGAATACCTTTTAAAAGTAATGTGGTATAAGAAAAGATGATAAATAAAAAAAATTGAGAGTGCATAAACTAGTAATAGAAGGAAGTTATTTGGTGGAAAAGGAAGTATTATGCTGAAAAAAGAAAAAAATGTTGGAAGAGAAGAAAACAAATGAAATGAATAAAACAGCCCATTTGGTTTTTATCGTTATAAAGAGACACTGTAAAATATTAAATAAAGTTAAAGCAGAAATTAAATATAAATTCCAACATCCCAGGAATACTGTAAATGAATCAGGAATTTTTAATTGCTGTTTCTGATTTCGTACAACGAACTAGTTTTGCACTTGGCAGTAAACAATAGGGGCTACCCTTATTTTCTTAGGTTTCTGAAGTTTTCTAAGTAAGGTCAGAATACATGACAAATTTGGAATAAACCGTATATGGCCAGAAGAAAAATAAACGTCACGGAAAAGCATTATTGAATCCTTTGTTAAAGTAAAGCCTCACAATTCTGAAAGATAGCAGATGCCAAATTCAATTTTATTGATAAAAGTTAGAAGAAATAAATTAATTTAACACTTATAAACATGTCTGAGTTAATTTATTACTTTATTGTTGAAATACGTACTTTTAATGCAAGATATTTTAAAAGTATTCTGAACTCAGGCACACCCGTAACATTTTGTCATTCGAGTAACACGTTTGTTTATCGTTAAAAATTTACAGTTTACACATAGTATTAAACATTTAATCATCTTTATCTTAAAATAATATTAATTGTAAAGAGGTGATTAAATATATTAAAAATATTAGAATGTTTGGTGGATTATGATATATAAATATAAATTTCCTGCACTAACTGAATCTGTTTGTGTATTACAGAAATGCATGTTGAATCACCCCTCAAGAAATAAAATCAAATGGTATAGATAAAGAATTTTTTAAGACATTCTAAAAATTAGTTTTATGATAATTTTATGACAATGCAAATAGATAAACTACTATCGTATTTTACCTAGCAACCATTCAATTAATACAAAGACCTTAAATTCTTTCAAGTAAAATAATGCACTGGAAATGGACTATAGCATAAAAATACTGTGTTTAAAACTATAAATAAATGAAGCACTTTTTATGGTTACTGATTAAAAAATAAATGTATAAATCTACTTTAAATATGGCTTTTCCCTTCATATTGTTATACATATATTTACTAATTTAAAAAAAATTGACTATTTTTTTTATATTCTCTAAAAACTTTGAGACGAACACTTAATCGTTTTTCTAATAATGTGCATGAAATTATTAAAAATAGAAAAAGATAATATGTTAGAAAAACTTATTTTTTCTTTCTACTTAGAGAAAAATATTTATCAAATCATTACATATTGTACACATTTGAAGAACTTTTTAACAAAAAAGTGCTATGAAAATTATATTTCTTCCAACATTCCTCATACTATCTTGCTAGACACACCGTTAGAAATTATTGCTGAGGTTTATAAACTCCTGGTTACTTTAGTGAAGAAGCAGGTGTATACATCATTATCGTCATTTTTGTGTGAGAGGATTATCCCTCGGGTACATCTCGGTACAGAAAAATAGAATAACTTCATTAGTTTCAGGGAGGATTGTAGGTTTTGGCTAATAGAAACAGAGTTCAGTTAAATTAATTCTTACATAATAAATTGTGCAAATAGAATTAAACGCAGGTTTCTTTATTTCAGGAATTTCTCTTTTTACAGGTCTTTTTTAGTATATACAAATATTTTTTACATTTCTATTTACTGATTAAAAATGAAATCTCAGCATATGTTTACAAGGTATAAAAACTTGGTAACATCTGTCATAAGAAATCTTAAATGCAAAGCAAACTGATATAAAAAATTTCGTTGACAATAGCATATTGTGGAAATTTTTTATGTCTACATAAAAAAGCTGCACAATTCTTAGTTTGAATCTTTTTTTCATAGCTACAATGAAATGTTTCCGTAATTCCCCTTTTTTATTTTGTTCGAAAGAAATCATCTGAAAAATCTTTAACGATCATTCTTAACGTTAAAAAATATAATTTTATCTTACCTCTCCTAAATGCGTTAAGTCACGAATTTCGTATTAGCTTAAAAATTGAACCTTTGGAATAAAACTAAGTGGAACATTTTGGTGACGGTTCGCGGAAAAAAAGAACATTAAATATTTTTTGAATATTGCAATTTTGGAAGGAAGATTGGAGGTAATTTATAGCTATTGAACGTATTTAAAATAATTTTTTTTCTTTCTTAAAATCGCAAATGATTGCTTCTTTTTATATAATTCTAACAAATAAGTTTAGGATTTGCTATTTATATAAATTTAATTAGTTGAATTAATATTCTTTTATATATGGGTGAAGTATGTTTTATGAAAATTAGTACAATAGTTTTTAACAAATATTTCTTGTTATCCTAGAATTTAGCATAAGTAAATTATTAAGACATACATATTTTGCAGATGAGATTTAAAGATTAGGAAAAACGTTGAAATATTTTTAGATGCAAAAGACTACATCTTAAATAGATATAGCTACATGGAAAAATAACGATTTGCAACTGACGTAAATACAAAATATTTATTCTGAATCTAGTAATGCTAAAATTGCAATAATATAATCGAGAAACAATTATAAATTTCCTGTTTTTCACGAAATTATAGTAATCTTTTTTTAAAAACCTTTTTAGAAACATAAACCCATTTTTAAATTCAATTACTGTTAAATTCACTTTCTTAAACATTTAATGTTTCATAGGTACTTTTTTAATTGAAGGATTAACTTTTTCTTAATTTAATTAAGCGAAAGCCATTTTTTTAACAAACCAAATGAGCATTTACTGACTAAATAACTGTATACTTTCGTTTTCTATTTAAGCCTATTATTTATTTTTAATTTGTGTTAATCTCAGCATATGTTTACACGTATAAAAACTTGGTAACATCTGTCATAAGAAATCTTAAATGCAAAGCAAACTGATATAAAAAATTTCGTTGACAATAGCATATTGTGGAAATTTTTTATGTCTACATAAAAAAGCTGCTCAATTCTTAGTTTGATTCTTTTTTTTTTTCATAGCTACAATGAAATGTTTCCGTAATTCCCCTTTTTTATTTTGTTCGAAAGAAATCATCTGAAAAATCTTTAACGATCATTCTTAACGTTAAAAAATATAATTTTATCTTACCTCTCCTAAATGCGTTAAGTCACGAATTTCGTATTAGCTTAAAAATTGAACCTTTGGAATAAAACTAAGTGGAACATTTTGGTGACGGTTCGCGGAAAAAAAGAACATTAAATATTTTTTGAATATTGCAATTTTGGAAGGAAGATTGAAGGTAATTTATAGCTATTGAACCTATTTAAAATAATTTTTTTTCTTTCTTAAAATCGCAAATGATTGCTTCTTTTTTTATATAATTTTAACAAATAAGTTTAGGATTTGCTATTTATATAAATTTAATTAGTTGAATTAATATTCTTTTATATAATGGGTAAAATATATTTTATGAAAATTAGTACAATAGTTTTTAAAAAATATTTCTTGCTATCCTAGAATTTAGCATAAGTAAATTATTAAGACATACATATTTTGCAGATGAGCTTTAAAGATTAGAAAAAACGTTGAAATATTTTTAGATGCAAAAGACTACATCTTAAATAGATATAGCTACATGGAAAAATAACGATTTGCAACTGACGTAAATAAAAAATATTTATTCTGAATCTAGTAATGCTAAAATTGCAATAATATAATCGAGAAACAATTATAAATTTCCTGTTTTTCACGAAATTATAGTAATCTTTTTTTAAAAAACATTTTTAGGAACATAAACCCATTTTTAAATTCAATTATTGCTAAATTCACTTTCTTAAACATTTAATGTTTCATAGGTACTTTTTAATTGAAGGATTAACTTTTTCTTAATTTAATTAAGCGAAAGCCATTTTTTAACAAACGAAATGAGTATTTACTGACTAAATAACTGTATACTTTCGTTTCTATTTAAGCTATTATTTATTTTTAATTTGTGTTAATTCTAAGCGTAAATTGTTTTCTTTTTTAAACTGTTTTACAGTTTTTTTCATCTGTCATTGCACTATTCTTTTCATTTTTTTGCAATCGTCTCAGATCTCTGGTGATATAAGGTTGGATAACTAACATAATTTATGTAATTAACATTAATAGTACTGTATTTTGAATTCATTATATGTAATGTTAATTTCATTTTATATCGTACGGAATATTACTAAAATTTAACTTTTATAAAATTTAAATTTAGTTGACAAATTCTCATAACGGAATCATTTACAATTTAGGATAGAAATTTGACAGTTTACTATTGTAAAAGTTTTGATCTATAATACAATTCTTTGAAAATAAAACAGCAATTTATAAACTTAAGTATTAGATACCAATATATTTAGTGTTATACGGCGTTGTTTTCATGACAGAACTTCTATTACCCTGAAAGGGACATTTAGATATATATTAAGACTATGTTTTTTTATATTTAAGCGAATTTAGGCAATTTTGTTACTCAATATTGTTGCTGGATTTCGGATTCAATGAACTGAATGATTTTTCAAGGGAAAAACAAGGTTAATCAGGAATTGATCTCTTCAGTACCGGGACACTTTATACAAGTGCACAGTGTATTGCGATACAACAGACGTGACGTAATATTCTATCACACCACTGACTAGAAGTGTCGTTTGGTTTGTTTAGGGCAATGCATTATGCTTTTGGCTACACCAGAATGCCACATTTGTTACAATATGAACATACCACTTAAAATTTCATTCTTGTGTATAGCGTTGTGTAATATTGTTTCTTCATCATAATTATAAAAATACTGATAAATACAAATAATTTAAAAAGCTGAATATAAATAATACAAAAATACTTACTTATTACTTTAGAATTTTATGTATGGACTGAATTGATTAATGTTTCATGATTGTTGAAAATACTTTTAAATAAACTCTATTCCTGAAATAGGGGCTCGATGCATCTACTCGATGCTTAACGGTTGTCAGTGTTTAAACAAGCAAGCAATAAAGCGCACGGAAAATATCAAAATAACAACTTTAATTCAACTCAAAAAGGATAACAACGCATTACACTACTGCTCTTTTATAGCATCTACCACTTTACTGGCATTCACTTCATTTTAACGCGTGACATAATATAAAATCAAGTGAATGAATCAAATCATAAAATATAAATTCAGGTTAAAATATAAAATATAAATTAAGGAGACTGAAACTGAAGTTGATGATTAAAAAGAATGGGGAAATTCAGTGACAATATAAAACAGCTCAAGTCCCCAAAAATAAATGACGTCACACTGACGCGAAAGCCGCAACAATGATAGTTATTATATTTTATGGTATTAGAAAAACCTAGTTTAGCAGCACATTATCTTTTACACCTTAAAAACTAAAAAATATATATACAATGTTCAGTTTTTCTGCGGATGACAGATATAGGAATATAGAGTGAAACTCCCAAAATACTTCGATGTCAACGATGCGTAAATGGAAAATCGAATAGATTTTACATCAGAAAATTCTAGTTTTTCAATTTATATAATATCATCTTCCTAACTTCTTTAGATTCTCCAAAATATTGCTTAGAAAACGGACATAGGGGATTATATAAAATAGTTTTATGATGAGTAACAATTGACATTAAAACGGTATATTCTTAAGCAATTCTATTATTCGTCAGTAAATACAAATGTTTTAAAAAGAAATAAATAAAAATAAACCACCGAAAATAAGCACGTCGGTGAGAAGACCAAAGATATCTGGTACTCAATCTCTGGGTGTTCTTTTCTTATCATCGTTTCGTATAGGAAAGGAGGAAATCCAATAATGGTTCGGACTGGTTCTTTCCACTTTGAATTTCTCATCCTTCTACTTTAAATTTTCCATATAATATTTCACATAAGCACTAATATGTTCAAGAAATGAATCTTCAATAAAAACATTTTATGAAAAATGAATTGCAACAACAACTTAAATACCACACTGCAGTGAATATTCACTTTTAATCCTATTTTTTCCATGTGTTTTAATTTCTGAAATTGTGATTGTGAGAATTGTGTATATATTGTGAGAAAAGTGCCATTTACATAGAACTTGCCTACCAATAGCGAGCCATTAAGTATCAACAAACATTTATTGGTATCTTAACATGTATAAATATAAGGTAAGTAATAATCAAATAGAATCAAATGAAATCAAATGAAACCAATATGATGAAAGAGCAGTTGAAAAGCGTATTTCTCAGTAACTCAAAAAGCAGATTCAGTGGTGTTTACTTGCATTGATAATGTAGCCCATACCTAGCTATGAAAGAGGAAAGAGTGACATAATTGTGGTCAGTGGATTTTTATTGGTCTGGCTATTGGCTACATTCTATTGTAAGTAATTTTATTTCTTGGTGTTGTGAGTTACACTTTACGCGGTATTATTTATAAAATGTACTTTATGTTCTCAAGGAAGATACATCTTGCTATTTACCTGCTACCAAATGTGTCATTTTAATAGGAAGTGATTTTGATATATACATATCTTATCTGGGTAATAATCCATATCTTTGTAACTGTAACAAGAACTTCAATAGAAATTATCTTAAAAATAGTTCTGATTCATGCCATGTAACATTGATTATATAGAAAGAAATAAAAAGACTTTAAATTAAGTTATAAAAATTTTCCAATAATAATTTTCTTTTCTAAGTATTTGTATATACTTTTCAAAAAGAAAGATTTAATTTAAGAAACTAGTTATCTGCTATAAAAAATGAAAAATATATGAATTTCTGTACTATTCTAGTGCAAATGAAATTTGTGCTTTGATATAAATCGAACTTCAAACGAGACCTTAATTGTATTTTAAGTGCATCAAGCTTGCGAAAGCATATTTCTGAAGTAGTTTTGAAGTTTCAGATATTTATTTGAATTTCAAAGGAAAACATTAGAAACATCTTTAAGAAAATGCAACTCTCTCACAATCATTATTTCTATCGAAAGAAAAGGAGATTTCAAATGGATATACGTTTGTTTTAAGTGTAAGGTAATTACGGCAAAAAATTTAATAACAACGCTAGCTTCCATTTCTTTAAAGTAATATTTTTCTTCTGTTATAACTGTCACACGTGCTCTGTAAAAACAAAACTAGTGAGCAATTACTGTTTCATTCAAGACAACATTATCACATTTTGTTGATATCAGCTGGGAAATGTTTTTAAATTGAAAAGAAAAAATAAAACTTGTGGTTGATTTGCTTAACTTTTAGAAAAGTTATAATCAGATGCATTTGCAACTAAAAAAATAGCTTAGGAATAAAAACCGATTTCATTTCTAACTCTGTAAACTAATGATTTTTTATAATATATATCTGAGATATTTAATCTATTATAGTTGTTTTCAACGTTAGCTTACTTTAATCATTTTATATTTTTCTTGCACGGAGAAATTCATTCATAATGTAAGTGTGAAAAGAAATACATTTTTTTTAACAAAATATTTCTTTTATAACAGAATAAATTAATGTAATTATGTATAATTACAATTGTATTTAATTAAAATAAAATGTAAACAGATAAATTCTGTTCATCTAGCAAATTTTTGTTGTTTAAATATGTCTGGACTCGAGTTGTAAAACTTTTTTTTTTGTATCAAAGTAGTACACCAAACAAAATCTCCAAATTACAACAAATTAAATCAATTTACCACAATTCTTAGATATCTCAGATTATTCAGATTATCATATAAAGTCAGGTACATTTACAGAGCATAAATAATAGCTATATATATATATATATATATATATATATATATATATATATATATATATATATATATATATATATATATATATATATATATATATATATATATATATATATATATATATATATATATATATATATTTATATATATTTATATATATATATATATATATATATATATATAATATATATATATATATATGTATATATATATGTATATATATATATATATATATATATATATATATATATATATATATATATATATATATATATATATATATATATATATATATATATATATATATATATATATATATATATATATATATATATACATATACATACATGCATATATTCTTCTTTCCTTCAATTTCACAATTTGGATGAATTTGCACGAAATTAAGTATACTTAGGTT
>CM063501.1:151923648-151966148 GCA_032207245.1 Pardosa pseudoannulata
TATATATATATATATATATATATATATATATATATATACATACATAAATGCGTAGTATCAATTTTATCATGCAATATTAAAAATATTTCAGTAAAGTATTAATGTATTTAACACCATATTGACTTGAAGATTAAAACTTACTTTTCTTCAAGAAACAATACATTTTAATGTAAGAGTCCATTTACCTAGTCTAGAAACAATCTAAAAATCAATGTTTTATAAAAAGGAATTTCAATGCAATCCGTTTAAAAACTATCTAGTTAAAAAATCGTAATACATTGTTTGTGTTCATTCTTCAGTATTAAGTATCTAATACGACTGTGGGACGAAGATGACAATTTCCCCTTTTAGATACGGAAGAATAAATTGCTTTAAAATGGTTATAAAGCCATATGTATAGCAATATAGTGAATAAAATGTTACAAGTAATTCATTATCATGTTTGTCTAGAAAGAAGCATAAAAAAATCAATTTCTAGAATTTTAGAGCATTGATTTCATGTCGTCAGAAAATCAATGATAGTTACATTATCATACCGACGTGAAAAAAAAATAATTTGTTATTTTTTAATGAATGTTCTTGAAACAATTTCTCAGAACACAGGTAGTAATTAAGTCATTAACACTCTTTGTAAATGGAAAAATATATTAGGGATTTGAAATACCTTGAATTATTATTCACATTGATTAGAATTCACATTTACAGAGAGAAAATAAATATTATCTCTTTATCGAATTTTAAGTTCTGGACATAAATTTATTAAAGAGTAGTGTAGAGTATTATGTAGAATATGTGTAGTACATTATTTAGATTTTGAAATTAGAGTGGGATTTAAATCAACATTAGTATCTACTATATAATAATAGCCTAAGTTATCCATCTGTCTAGAATTTATGAAGCGGTTGGACCAGGAAAGGATAGAGGCATTCATATTGTAATCTTGATGAGTTAGGAAAAATTCAAAACTAGGAAAACGTTCGATATACACCCCTTGCCCCCTTTTAATGCCATTATTTCAAGCCTTATTTTCACCGGTTAAGAGCAGGCGATTAAATGTATCACATAATAAATAGGCAAAAAAAAAAAGATTTCTTAGTATTATGACGTCATTCCTTTAACCATATCATTTAACCATTTTCTATCTTAAATTATTTAAATATCGTCTGCATCATTTTCATACTTTTTATCACTGAATTTAGATATAACTTAAATAATTTTCTTTTATATTTGGCTTAAATAATAGATAAGGTACATATGTGATAGTTTTAAATTTAATCATCGATTATTATTTTGGAATAATGAAAATTTTATCACGGGTATTAACAACAAATTCGTTTCATAAAAATATATGAGTCTATTTCACGGACTAATAAATAACTAGTGTTTAATTTATATATCTTTGAAAATTAAGAATTACGTTCGTTTGTGTGTTTGTTTTTTATACATTAACGCACGGTCTGACTGACTGAATTCAACGTGATTCTAAATTGCATTCACAGTATCGGAGGTTTGGTTTGGTTTGGTTTGCAGCTCTACTGTCTACTGTTTTGCACACTACGGCTAATGAGACCACAACCTACTGTTTAAAGCCGATTTCGAACGGCTGCGAACATCCTTGCCATAGTGTGATTCGAACCCACGAACTCCGGTACCGACGATCAGTGCCCTAACCAATCGACCAGCGTTCCATAATATCGGGGGATCGTAGAGAAGTATGAAGATAATTAAGTTATTGCTCATCTACCAGATAAATCTCTGCCAAAAAATAAACCATTTTTTTTACCTGCCTCATAGTATACTTTACAATTCTTGAAAATTAAAAAAATTTACGAATCCTGTCATATAGCCGGCTATATGCTAGTTATTGATATAAAGAAACATTTTTAATTTTCTTTTAATTTTTTTCTTTTAACTAGGCATATATAAATAATAGCAAATATACTGTCTAAGATATTATGTAATACAAAAAGATTTTGTGAAAAATATTTTTTGATATTATTCTAAATTATAAATACCAAAATCACACAATTTTCAAGGGCTGGAAAAATTAATGAAACATTTTAATTACCCTGTTGGAAAAATTTGAAGGTAATAGATTTATAAAAAACCATTACAAAATAACTAAATTACTACATTATTTCCTTAAAAATCATGCAATATTAATCTGTTTTTGCAGGTCTCTAAAAACTTCATAAGGCTCTTTGAAAAATAAGAATATTTTCTCTTGCTGATAAAGAATAATAAATTGCTAAAATGGTAATCGCTAGTATGGTAATGTAACTAATAAAATTCGGTAGGAGTTCATTATCCAACTTCGTTAGGAAGAAACAGGTAAAGTAGATTTCTCTAATTTGAGAGAATTCCCTGTCGATACGAATATACATGATTTTCATTTTCATATCCGGATGAAAAAAAAGGTAGAATGCGTTATGTTTTTAGGAATGATTATGACACAATCTCCAAAAATCCATTCATAAAATGACGGTAGCAATAAGTTCATAAATACTCATTGTAAAATAACAAGCCTATTGTCATTTAGAAATGTTATATTTATTGTTTGAGTAAAAGAATCAAGAGTTATACAGTGCAATACACATATTTCAAAACTTCTTATTCAATCATAAAAAACTAATGCGCTATTTTATTATTAACAAATAATGATACAAATCTTTAATTATACAATTATTTGCACCATTCTTTAATCTATTGATTTTATCCAACTATGATGCACGCTACCCGAAGTTACGCGACAATGCGATCGACTCAATTATATGCACCATTCTTTAACCTATTGAACATTTTAACCAACTATGATGCACGCTACCCTCAGTTACACGACAATGCGATCGACGCAATTGTTTGCTCCACTTTTTAATCTATTGAACATTTTAACCAACTAGGATGCACGCTACCCGCAGTTACACGATAATGCATCGACGTAATAGTTTGCTCCACTCTTTAATCTGTTGAGCATTTTAACCCACGAGGACGGATGTTAACCACAGTTAAACGAGAACGCTTGCCGGGCCCCGGAGCTCATTGTAATCTTCATAAGACAAATACAAACAGAATTGTTTTTGTTTATGAACAGAAAATTTATACTGCCAAAAATACTTTGTTAAAAGTTGAAAATTTATTTTGGATTATTTGAAATGTTAATTTTTAAAAGTATTTCAACTGTAGATTTTTTTTATTGGTATCACGAAAACACACATAAATTAAATACTTAAATAACATCTGTATATTTTATCCTTATATTTAACAGTTACATTTAATCATTTTAATCAAATACCGATGTATTTTTCACAGCATCTCTCCTCCGATCTAATACACTAAATAAAAATTAAAGAGTTTATGAGTATGCACTTGATCTCTGAAGTCCGTATAAATTAAATGTGCGAGAAAAAAATCCAGAGAAAATTATAGGAATACATGTTATTGGGGGTCTAAAAGATCTATAAGTCAGGTACTGAAAATTTGGGAAGTTTATTTCTGATGGTTTTGTGGGGAATGTTTTTATAACGCATTCGAGTTAAATAAATAATTTCAGAGTAAAATTATAAATAAATAGTACCTGATGTACTATGTTTTCATTAACATGTAATACAAGAAACATTTGAATAAACTATTATTAAAATCTTTCAGAAGCCATTTTGAACCAGTATGAAATATTGAGAAACAAAGTGTTTTATTTTAGCCTATAAATTTTTAACTGTTGTTTATTAAAAAATTTAATTAACAATATTAATTAGTCTAGTACAAACTTTGTAGTAACATAACTAAGCTATTATTTATAATAATTCAATATATAAATAAGGCAAAAATAAAGAAAAAAATATACACACTAGTATTCTTTACAAAGTAATCCCCTTCATAAAGGTATTTTCTGAATAGGAAATTCCTTTTCATCAAGTCGTATAAAAAGCAATGCAACAGTCTAATTACCCTCTGTGAAGACAATCTAGAAACCCCAATTTTATTAAAACCATTTAAAAACAATCTATTTTATAAATTATATTCTTGGAAAATTTTATTATATTGATTTATGTTCATCCTTCACTATTGGTGATTTCAAATGGCTCTTAAAAGAATAAGAAAAATTACCTCCTACATGAAGAAAAAGTCCTCTAAAATTGTAGCATTAATAATAGTTTACTTGTGGATGAAGTAGATAAAATTCTGTGCTAAATCCATTGTTCATTTCAAGTTGTTTCAAGTGTAGTTATCAAGAAATTGAGGAAGAATTTTTTTCTCATTTCAGCGGGTTAGTTTAATCTTCATAGTAAATAAGATGTGTTTCATAGTTTTATTGAAATGACATATTCAAATTTATACTTTCTATATATTTGCAATAACTTGTTTTCAAATACACAATTTCAGACTGATATTTTAAAATAAAATAAAAACTAATATGCTCTGTTTTTATAATTATGCAATGCCTAAGACCTTCTATTAAACTATTATTAAAACCACTCTTCAACTTATTTTATAAGAAATAAAGAACAAATATTTGTTGAATATAAAAATTTGTAATAAAATTTTAAATAAATAATAGCTAGTATGCTATGCTTCCGTTATAAAATGTTTACAGTTTTTGTTCTTTTTCATCAAGTTAAATAGTAATGTAAAAATACAATAAGGATCTCTCGAAAAAAAATCTACAAACCACAATTTCATCGAAATCTTTTCAAAACTTTTCAATCTATTTAATAGACTATCTTCTTGAAAAATCTCAATATTTTGATTTATGTTCATCCTTTGCTATGCATTATTTCATACGATTCTAGAATAAGAAAAAAATACTTCGTAGATAGAGAAGGAAAAAAAAATGTTTGAAAATCGTAGCAGTTAGAATAGTTCACTATTGGATAGAATTTTACACAAAATGCTTTATTACTTTCGGTGTCAAGATGTACAAGAAGAAAAATTTGTAATTTCATAGTATTGTGCTAACGATGCCATTAAATCAATAAGTGTTTTATAATCATATCGAACTGATATAACAATTACATGTTATGTGTAGTTGAAATCTTTTAATACACATTGTACCGATGTTCTTTCGCACGATGGTCAGCACGTGTATACACAGCTGTGTACTAAACTTCTAAGAAGAATTTAGGTTCAGCTGTTGACTTCGAGTCTTAAACGTTTGAATGCGTCGAAGCTCTATCACGTTTTGCTTGTTATGTGCCAACAATGCTGAGAAGCGCGAGAGCGATTCTCTTATTTTGTACCAAAAATGTTGCTACGCTGCTGTTGGTTAGTTTAATTTTCGCATCTATTGAGAACAGTTGATTTCATATCAATCGCAGTTTGTATTCATTTTACTCTATTGTGATTTTTAATAATATAAGAATTAAAATAAAATAAAGTGGTAAGTAGTAGCGCAGTAGAGCCGTGGATTATGGTACGGTAGAAAAAATGAGGGTGTTTTATTTATTTATTTATTTGTAGTAAAAAAAGCACTTTTCGTTGTTTTATAGAAATTAGAAACTGTTTTCACTTTCTCAACAAGTGTTATACTGATCATTAGTGATGCTATAGAGGAGGAATGGTTAGCAAGCAAAAATGCCACAGGAAGTCTACCAATAAGTACAAAATTTTTTTTAGAAAAATTGCCTGGGCGAAACTTGCGACAATGTGATGTATGCAGTAAAATAAACGAAAATGGAATTAGATGATCCAACTTAATTTGCGCCATATGTAAAAAAGGAATTCATGGAATTTGTGCAGCAAATCACACTTGCAATAAGTGGGAATAAAGAATATTTTTGTTTGTAAAAATTATTTGTTACTTAATAATTAGTGTTAATTATAACCATTTCTATTCTTCTCCAAAAAAAAAAATTACTACGCATTTCATTCCGCTCTATTAGCATATATATAAGAAAACACTTCTACACTCTAAAGGTTAATGGGGACCCCTGCGGAGGAGTTATAGTTGGTGGAGTGGTACAAGTATAACGGTCATGCCCAGGCAGGTATGCAGGCATGAGATATGGGGACAGGGACTAGGCAATAATGTCAACTTTCACCAAAGAGCCATGTTAAAAAGTCTACCTGCACTTCCGAAGGGGGTGCAGATGTGGGAAAATTTCACCAAAAAGGGATTGGAAATGAGAGAAAAAAGGGAGTTGAACCGAGGTGTAAGTAGTAAATGGAGTCGAGGTCGGAGGTGCAGAGAGAATGGGTGCATCCAGCCAGAGAGCCCCGGCCAGCAATATATTCACGATCCCTCATCCATACGACCGTCATGCCAGCACGACGTCCTGCAAAGTAATGACAGCTAAGCCAGGACCGTCTTCCAGCAAACGCATTTTACGCCCTCACGTCCACACCGATGTTCATCCTGCTTACAGCTCCAGTCTGCTTTCCTGAATTTCTGGAGGTAAACTGACTTATATTCAGGATTATTACCTGGATCTCAACGTTTGAAGTTTGGACGTCATTAGTTTCAAGAGCCAAATATTTGAAGGTCATGTCATATATTAATCAAGTCATATATTAATTTAAAAATATTGTACATAGTAAATGTTTTAGTTCAAATATAAGTTATTTACCTTTAATTCCATAACATATATTTTTACTGTGTTTCACCTTTGAGAACAAACACTGGTGTTTCTGTTGTAAATACATAACAACACACAGATTCAGACTGAAATTGAAAAAAAAGCTAATATACAATTTTTATTGCGATGTAATGTGAAAATATATTACTTAAATTATTATTACTAAATAATCTATTACAATCTATTCAATATGAACTGTAGAAAAAATTATTTTAAATACACAATTTCAGACTAAAATTGCAAATAAATATTACTTAGATTACTATACTTTTCTTATCATAAAATGCTAAAAACGTCTGGTTAAACTACGGGTTTAATCTCTCGGATAGCAATGCCATTATATTAAGCAGAAAACTAAAGAAAATTATTTTTTTAATACTCTAAATTTTTTAGTTATCATATCAATCATACACTCACCAGGACCCATGTGGCCATGTGGTCCTTTATGCTTATCCTGTAGGTGGTAGGCACATCCAATCTGCAACTAGCATCTAAAGTACAGTACAGGAGCAAAAAGAAGCAGGGAGCAAAAGAGAAATGCCAAGGGTAAAAGATTACTGCATGCCTGTATTCCAGTGAAATGGCCGAGACGAATATTTGCAGCAAATGTTTGATTTTTATCTGAACATGACTACCTCCAGGTATACCTCCATCGTATAGGAGTCAGGGATCCGCCTGGCTACCTATCATGTCCTACAGAGTTTTAAACGCTTTACAGCATGTTATTTGGATAACTATTTTAATCTTTCTAATAATGACAACTATTTCTTGAGGCTAATTTGATTTGGACTGAAATGAAGGGAATGATATATACAACAAAGCCCTCGATGTAGTTAAAAATATACTAAATTTCTAAATAATTTCAAAATTTTAATAATAAAAATAATTATTTTTTTTACAACCAACGAATGATCTCTTTACTAGAGCTATTAAATTATAACTTATTTTATTCAAATTTTAAAAATCAGTCACAAAAACAGATATCACTGCATTGCTATCTAACAGTTTCTTTCAATAAAACTACAAATTAACAAATAATATATTTATTTACTTTTCCTCAAAAAGTCCAATTACACTATCTCAAAACAATCGGGAAACCGCAATTTTATATAAAGACATTTCAAAACAATCTATTTAATAAACGAACATCTAACAAAATCATGATATATCGATTTACATTCATTCTTCGCTAAGACAGGTCTCATGTGACTCTTACAAGAAAAAGAAAATTTCACTTTGCACATAGATAACAATAAATTAGTTTAAAATTGAAGATACAAGAATAGTTGGGGAATGGAAAAATTTTCCACAGAATTCATTATCCATTATTTTAAAGAGGAAGTAGAAAAAATCAATTTCTCTATGTTGATAGCGTTCATTTGATCTCATCAGGAAATCATTGCGTGTTTCATTATCATATGGAACTGAGAAAGTAAAATCTGTAATTTTTTTCAATGAATTTTCTAAAATCAGTTGCTCGAAACACATTCATAAGATGATGTTGGTAAGTAATTAGTAAGGGAAAAAAATCTGGAATTAAAAATTGCATATGTTTAGTTTGGTTCGAAATGTTGATTTTTTTTAACAGAGAAATAAAGAGAAAGACGGAGATTTTCTATTACCAGAAATTTATATGTATTTAGTGCACTTTATTAAAATGAAGATTTCAAAATTTAAATGAGATCTATGTGTAGGGAATTTTCAGATACTACTTATGTGTGCTCTGGATGATATCGGAAAAAGACAGCCTCACTGACTCCTTCCAGACGGCATTCCTTAGGGGAAATAAGATGCCGGCCGGCAAAGAGGGCTGATAACGTTTTTCGGAGGCGCTTGGTTTTGTTTTTGTAGGGTCTCGGAAAAAGGAGGATGTTCTCTGTTCGGAAGGGCTCAAGTTTCCAGACCCCCCTTTCTCCCGAAGAAGGGAGAGATCTGCAAGATGGCAGTTGAAGTTCAGTTGGAGAGTTGGATTCGAGCCGGTGACCGACACACATCCCCCTGATTTGAAAGGGAGATACTACTTTATTTTCTTCTCGGACATGTAAGCTCGGTCATGCAGTTTTTGATGGTTGGAAGGCTCTGAGACTCACAACTATGATATTTGATTTTCTTTGTGTCTTAAATGTTGTAAATAAATTTTGTTTCGTCCGTCCAAGTTTCCGGAAGAATTATTTTAATGACATGCATCCCAGCGACCGGGGTCGCACATACCTGCCCTACTACAGTAGGCGGGCAGGGGTACAGATGCATTATAGACGACGTGTTTTTTTTCTCGCCAAGCTTGGTAATTTTATGGGGCGATGACTGGGTTGCTGTATATACCCTAACTTTGGTTGGGGGATATGGAAGCTCCAATATGTTCTTGCATCCTATTGGTGCACGTGATTTTTCACGTCATTACCCGGCACTATATGAAAATTTGCTGCTCTTAATGTTCTTAGCTGTTCTTTTCGTCCCAGACGCGGAGTGGTAAGGTGTCACCTAGGTTAGGTAAGTAATTTAGTTATAGCGGGTGTTTCCATAAATTTGCATCTTAGATGCACTTTTGGTTTACATTCGCCTAGATCAGGTTATATATTTTTTTATTTGTTCTTATCATTTTTTGGGATTTAGTATTTTAGTTAAGGTGTGTGTAGTCATTTTGGTTCTTACTATTTTATTCTAAATCAAACAAGATGTTTTGGTTTGGAACATTTTGTTTTTGTTCTTATGATTTTCTGGGATTTAGTTAATTTAGTTATGACGGGTGAAGTTATTTTGGTTTTGAAAGTGTTAAAAACGTGTTATTGTTTATTATTATTTGTTTATTTGTTTGTTATTGTTTATTTTGCATTTCTTTTATTACAAGGGGGGGTTGAGGTGGGGAACCCTCCCTCACATTTTAGAATTTTCATAATATTAGTGCTTATTAAAATGCTATATATTGTATTTATTCTGTTGACACATATCATAAATATTACTAATATGTTATTTATTTTTTAAATAACGTAAAAATGATGATTATTATACTAAATTTATTTTAATAATGCTTTAAATTGTTAATCTGTTTTTCCTTTTAAAGTTTAGTTTTGTTAATGTTGTGTTTCAAATATGCCTCGTGACCGCCGCAATGTTTTTTTTGTGATCTTTCAAAAAACAAGCACCACCGCCATGTTTTTCTACTTGGCAATTTTTCAAATCACGCGTTTTTCTGTTGGTCGCCAAAAAAAAAACAAAAAAAAACAAAACATGGCGGATGGGACCAGCGTCTATAATGCATCTGTTCCCGGGCAGGTACCACGTACGTATAGCGCCCCAGAACAAGGTGCTATTACACTATGTATACAGAATAACAAACTATGAAACTTTTTAAGTGTTCACATAAAATAACATGTGTAATATATCATTGCACTGATCTACTTTCTCACGATGGACAAAACGTTCATAAACAGATGTTGACTAAATTTCTAAGAAAAATATAGATGCAACTGTGGTCTTTGCGTTCTAATGGGAGAAACTGTGGAGGAATTATAGCTGATGGGGTGGCATAATTATAGTGGCCAAGCTCAGGCATTGGTGCAGCCGTGAGATAAGAGGGTCTTGGGTAGGCAATAATATCATATTTCCCCAAAGGAGTCATTTTAATGAGCCCATCTTCACACCCGAAGGGGATGCAGATCTGCAAAAATTTACCTTATAAATGATTGGACAGAAGAGAAAAGGGGCTTTGCACCGAGGTGTAAAGTTGTTAAAAAGATAAAGTTACAAGAAGAGTCGAGGTGGGGAGTCAAGAGTTACTCGGAACATCTAGAGCCCGTGGGCAAGCCAGAGAGCCATCGACAGCAAACGGAGATAATCTCCGATCTGTCAGTCAGAAAGAAAAAACTGACGACCTTCACGCCCTCGCAGAGTTTCATCCTGCCTAGAAACTTGTTACAACACACTGCTTCCTTTAGATGACCTAGAGGTAAACCGATTTAGCATATTCATAATTGTTACTTGGGCCTCAGATAATTCAATGTTTTGATTAAGGAATACCTTTTAAATAATAAAAAAAGAAAATTATAATGAAATGTTGTATATTGATGAATAGCGAATTATGAATAAATGTTAAGTTAGAATAAATAATAGTCTACTATTGTTATTCCTTCCTTAATAATTTTCTCTGATTTTATATGACCGTCAATATATTAAGTGCCTGATTTTGTATTTGCTGTGTGGTATAATTATATTATTTTCCTTTCATTAACCTTTAACAAAACATGGCATAAAAGGAGATCTTCCTTTATAATCTTTGTTTTGATTTTATAAACTCTTTCGCGGGTAGATGTAGTATAAATTAAATCATAATATCAATCTGTAATATAACAATGTTACAAATTAATTTCTACCGAGTAATCCAAAAATTGATATACTTAAAAAATCCTTTAAGCAAAAGAAAGGATAAGAAAAGTTGCGATATATTCGAAAAAAATCAGATATAGTACAGATACTTGCTCAAAAAATTGAAAAAGTAAAAGATATTTTTAAAATTTTTGAACATATAACCTTAAAAAGACTTCATGGCCATTAAAATACAAAATTAGTTCAGTAGTTTCATGCAAGTTGATAAATGTACAAAAAAGTCATCAATATGGTCACACATCATATGCTACTGAAGAATAAGAATGATCAGTGACATCTTCTATGGTATGATGTCTGGATTGATTCATGAGGAGGTCTGCTGCATTGTAGGTATCGGTTTAACTCTACGGTACGGATGGGACAATTAATTAGACTACCCTTATGTATTCAAGCTTAGTCAGATATTTCTACAAGAAAATGAGATGATTGAACTTATTTGTTTCATAGAAAGGTTTGTTTGCAACGACATCTGTCTTTGAAATCAAAGACTTCAATAATTATTATTATGAAGAATTATTCTGTTACTTCTGATCTATAGAACTCCTTTGATTCTATTTGTAAAAAATTACTCTTTTCTATAATTTTTTTATTCGTAAAAGATTTTTAAAACAAAGGTCAAAGTTTCAACGCATGCTTATGATTTCCTATGTTTAGATGTCTTGTAAATATGAATTATAGATCAAATTGAAACCTTAAACTGATTTATAGAAGTAAAAAAACCTTATATAGCTATGATAACTTATTTAAAAGTGAAAAATAAATTACTGCAAAATTTAGATTTAATTATTTTTCACGATGTATTTTTTCAGGTATCTTGTTACTATAGTTAGTCCTGTAAAGAGTGGTAATCTCTTGGTCAATTAGAATATTTTTAAGCATTTATATATATATATATATATATATATATATATATATATATATATATATATATATATATATATATATATATATATATATATATATATATATATATATATATATATATATATATATGTATATATACATATATATATATATATATATATATATATATATATATATATATATATATATATATATATATATATATATATATATATATATATATATATATATATATATATATATATATATATATATATGTATATATATATATATATATATATATATATATATATATATATATATATATATATATATATATATATATATATATATATATATATATATATATATATATATATATATATATATATATATATATATATATATATATATATATATATATGTGTGTGTGTGTGTGTGTGTGTGTGTGTGTATATATTCCTATACCAAATAAATTGATTCAATATTGTTGCATTACATATGTGACATTTAGAAGAGAATTAAATTACTTGTATTACATATTTATCACAATGATTGATATTGATTTTTTAAGAGAATTTCATTAGCTATCTCAGCTCTTCCCACATAAATGTCAGATTTATTGGCATGTCAGTTTTACTGCTAGAATTTTGTCTGATTATCGATAATGGAAGTCCGTACGTCGTGAATATGTAAGGGAACGCCGTGGACCAAATAACGAGAAAATGTTCTTTCTTTTCCTGATATGAATGCCTTGTTAAAAGACATATTTATAGAACATACAGTTTTATTGGTATTCTTCATTATTTTTCGATAATATCAGACTTACAATTTGGTAATTAATGTTTCTTTGAAATTTCGTGCATAGAAACTTGTTTTATGAAGCAAGTTTCATTTTGAAAACACATAAAATACTATCTTTAATTTTAACAGACAGATTGTTTCAGAGATCTACTGTCAGTATTTCAAGACTCGTAGTATAATTAAATTGGATATTTTGCATAATGTGGCTTTTAATAGAAAGCCAACACAAGGCAAAAAACCTAAAAGAAAGGATACAGATGTTTTGCAAGTACGTAGAAGTTGATGTATGGATGGGAACGAATGTCTAAAACTACCATTCTCAGCTTAACATTACTAATGAAGCCCTTTTGCAGCTGCCAAACTCAAAGTACAGGTTAATGTTACCGTGTTTAAGTAGCCTCAAAAGAACTGTCTGTAATATATTTTCCTAATTTGTGACGTAAATTTGTTGTTTTAGCACTTATATTTTGTCAGAAATATTTAACCTTCTGGTATTACGTGATTTTCTATTCTACTAATTCAAAAGTTTTTCCAAATCCCATATTCAAAAAACATTGAATTCCCTATATTTTCTCTAAGTTATTGGTTTTAACTAACCAATCAATTAGAGCATTAGAAATATACTAGAACATTTCATAGATAATAGACATAGATTTATGCAAGAAAGTGGAATGATTGTTACCTATTTTTTACGAATAAGTGTTTTCATAATGTTAAAACTTTACTCCAATTTCAAGTTTTGTTATGTTTAAGAGAGCAAAAATTTTATTTTTCCTCTGTTTCGATCTTTTGTTATTTAATTTCTAAAAATACTTTCAAATTTCCTTAATTCCCTGGCTTACAATGATGCCTGGAAGACGTCAATCATTCCATGTGCCATTGTAGACTTTAATGTCCCTGAGACGTCAAGAACTGTTTCTGTCAGACACCTTGCATCATAATATCAAATTATTTAATTACTTAACTCCTGCTTTGATTTTATTTTGATTAGGATGCTTAAGATATAACGTGTCTTTAAAAAATAATATAAGTAGAAAATCAACGTAGAATTGTCAAAAATATCAATTCCTCTACGTATTTGACAGTGCTACAAAATGTTTCTCGCTTTGATTCTCTCTTGATTAGAATGTTTAAGATATAATGTGCCTTTATATTAATTTAAGTAGAAAAATAACATAGACATGTCAAGAATATCATTTCCTCTACGTATTCGACAGTGCTTTAAAATGTTTCTTGCTTTGATTCTGTTTTGATTAGAATGTTTAAGATATAATGTGAATTTAAAATAGTTTAAATAGGAAAATAACATAGAAATTAGTAAGTACTTTACAACGATTTAAAATTCTTCTTAATTTACATTAATACTAATTTTATACTATTACACAATTATTGTCCATTAACATCATACATTAACCTCATTTAATGTTACATAACAATGCAAATTTCAAAATAAAATGTGCTAATTCTCAATAAAGCAATAGCCTAACTAAATAGTATTTTTTGGGCACATTAAATTTTATTTTATTTGTATATCAAGTGGTTAAAACTCAAATGAAAATTTCTTGTATTCGTAATCGATTAGCATAATCTAAAGCAGAATTTTCCTGTAGCTTACATGAAAATAAAACTTAAGCATCAAAGCTATTTAGATAATATTTTAATAGGGTTATCGTTTAAAATCCATAGTATACAACGTTTGTGTAACAAATAATGCTGTTTTTTTCATATATTTATTTTTATCCTATTTATTAAGACCAGCATTTTTTTCACAGTAGAAAAGGAAGTTAATAACTTTGAGAGAAATTTTTTAAAAATAGTAGTGAACTTTCACTAATAAATCATTTTCCTGGAAAATATAAAAACATTTTTTCTTGTTATTACAAGGAAAAGCTGAAGGAATATTATCCCACAAAAATAGGAAGTTTGGTATTTCATTTCCTTAATGGATTTTTGCAATCTATTTTGCTCTTACTTTCATCTCTAATAAAAATAATCTCTAAAATATTTTAGTGTGCGAATTGTATGTCTTTTCATCTATTATATATATTTTCTCAAACCCAAAGATTCACTTGTCCTTTCGCATGGCTTAGAATTTTCGAAAACTGAAAATTTAGAATTTTCATCTTCTATAAAAAAGAGAAGGAAAAACAGTATGCTTCGAAGTATATTTTAAAATATTTTGCAATTTTAGTTTTTGAATTAATAATGTCAAACGTGAAGACTCCATGTATGATGTAGAACTGATGCTTCGAATTTCAAATTTTTGATTGAAGAAATATGTAATGATAAGAGACATACATTTCAGACTTAGATTTGTTACTAGTTGAATGAGAAATAAAGCTCCACATTATAGTAAATCTTTTTAAAATATCTGTGAAATTTCTCCCATCCTATTGTTATCCTTATTTACAATTCTTACATTCCATCGCCATTAATAACATGAATATAGCATATTTTAGTATGCTGTTACAGGGTAATTTAAAAATAGTAACTACCTCAAGTAGAACAACAAAATTTTTAAGTAATGATAAGAGACTGAGACATTTGAATTTTGAGATTTGTTACTAGTTTAAGGAGATATAAAGCTCCATATTATAGTAAATCTGGTTAAAATATCTGTGAGATTTCTCCCATCCTCTTGATATCCTTATTAACAATTATTACATTCCATCACCATTAATAACATGAATACAGTAGATTTTAGTATGCTGTTACAGGGTCATTTAAAAATAGTAACTTCCTCAAGTAGAACAACAAAATTTTTAAGCAATGATAAAAGACTGAGACATTTGAATTTTAGATTTGTTACTAGTTTAAGGAGATATAAAGATCCATATTATAATAAATGTGGTTAAAATATCTGTGAGATTTCTCCCATCCTCTTGTTATCTTTATTTACAATTCTTACATTCTATCGCCATTAATAACATGAATACAGTAGATTATATTTTGTTGTTACAAGGTGATTTGAAAACAACAAAATTTTTAAGCAATTTTGACTTTATTTCCCTATTTCAAATTTGATTTAAAAAACAGAGCCTATATAAAAGAATCATGTATACTGACTCTCACCAACACAGAGATTATATACACAACGTGCAATTTTGGTGGCAGTAATGAAGACAATATATTCTTCAAAGAAAGTACATACTCGGAAACAAACTGTAATGTAATTGTTTAACCTCTATTTATATCTAAAGTAGAATTTACTTGTGAGCATTATAAATCCACTGCTTTTGTTAATTATTCTACTAATAATATGTAGAGATAATTAAGTTTCTTATATAGCAGCTTGAAGGGTAAATGGTTTTGAAATAAATTAATGTAAGAAATCTAGGCTAAGCATAATGCAGCTATGTACTGAAAAGGTAACTGCTAGAAATAAAGTATTAGAGTCATATTGTAAACGCGCCGAGCGGTTTGCGAACGTTTCTATTTCCGATTGTAAGTCATTTGGGTATGATTTCAAGTGGGTCTCGTATAGGGAGCAGGTATGGAGACGAAATAATCAGCCGCAGATGATTTCAAACTTAACAATGTTGATTTATGCCAACAAAAAGAAAATTTAAAGAAAACAATATGTAAAGTCGTCCAGACAGGAGATCACTCTAGGCAACCTACTCATTTGAAAGTTCCGCCGGGAATCCCCTCCTGATTTTCCTTTTTCCAACAGAAAACCTCGGTTTTAGGGGAGATCGACACCCCCCCAGTTGACCTTCGTCCTTGGAGTAGCCGCCGAGGTCACATAAAGAACAATTTCTTCTTTCTGTCCATGCGTTGACAAAACGGCAGAATTGACACTTATAATAGGTCAAAAGGACCATTACTGCCGTTTTCCAATTGTTCGGCGTCTTGAAATGTTCGGCGACTTACAATGAACCAAAAGAATAAAAGTTCGTTCCACCACCGACAGAGACGGACGCGACTATTACACATATATTTCATACTTTTCTTAGAATTTTAAAAAGTAAGGGTAGAAAGTGATCCGAAACTCCCAATGAAACTCTTAAAATTATTCTCAAGTACCTGACCGAGCTCCGCTCGGAGAAAACAGGTATCGAAGCTAACTCGAAGATTTAAATTTTCAATTGTAAACGTTGCGAGGTTTCACGATGCATCCTTTCAGCTTTTCATTCGTAACAGCGGGATTCAAAACGTGTCGCAGTATTTTTCTCAAATCAGCATCGATGGGCAGCGGGTTGTCGACTGGATCGCAGATTAATAGTTGACGTTTTCCATAGCTTGCTTCGTAAATCCCTAGCATCCAGTGCTTGCCTCTATCCATTTGAGCTCTCTTGTGAATGGGAATGAGTAGCACGTCGAATCCTTGTTGAACGCCGTATAGATAGTTGGAAGCCTTGTTCTGGTCGCTGATATCATTGAGAAGAGCCATTCCTTCATAAGCGCCATCCGCTGTTGTAACGTAGAAGCGTGCGACAAATTCAGGGTGAAGTACGGCAACTTTGACGGTCGGGTAAGCTTGTTCGGCGTAATGGAGAAGCATTCTGACAATGACGGTATCTTCTAGTTGTCCATTTGCGAGTATAATTGAGTTGATCGCTTGTTGTTCCAAAATTCCGGCTCCTTGAAGCATTTCATGTAGAGGTGCGTTCTGCATGTTGAAAATGTAGCTTGAAATCTGATGAATGTTGAAATGTCGAACTTTGTTGACGGTGATTTGAAATCGAAATCAGTTCCTTAACACGTTCGCTGCCACCGACGCACTGGCGCGTCAGAGCGGCACCTCCTGGTATGCCGACGACGCACTAACGGGGCGACGGACTTTGATAAATTATATGCTCTGTGTTTAGTGTGGCTTTGGAAATTGAACGGCGAGGTTGTTTCGGAACGTTAGTGAAGCATTATTTTTTAATTTTTTGTGGTTGGTTTTCAAAATTTTTGTTTGCATTATTTTTTTTTTACTATATCGTTTATGTGTTATATATACTTTGCTACATTAATTTAATATTTAGAGTTGATAGAAAATAAAAATGGAAACCGATATCAAGGAATAAAGACAAATCAATAAAGACTATTATTATTATTATTATTAATTCGTCAGAACTACAGCCAATCGATTCCTCGTGGTCGAAAACCCCCGGGTACCAATTTTCACTTGGTTTGGACGCATGAGAAAAAAGTTTGCCCGCACCGGGGTTCGAACCCGGCTCTATCTGTAGTACCGAACTATGTGACCTTAGCTCGTCAAAACAGATGCCAATCGATTCCTCGTGACCAAAAACCCCAGATCCCCAAGTTTACTACAGTTTATTAATTCTGGGGCGATTTTCGACTTGACAACCATTCCTCGTATTATATTATAGGATATTGTTTTCCAAACTACGGTAAAAGCTGAAGCAAGCATGTTTGCCTAAGTTTGTAGGTTACCTCCTACGCAGACACATCCGAAGACATACAGCAGCATTCAAGCTTAAAACAAACCTACCATGACAGAATCAACAACAGCTATAAAGGTTCTGTTGACCTACGAGAGATCCGTTATATTTAGGAGAGTAATATGGTCCAACCCGGTATGGAGCAAACTATATAGAGGTAAGCACTAGACTACCAGGAAGAACGCTAGAGAAAGATTGCTCAGGTACCCCGGGTGCGTGAAATTCATACACACTTAAAGAAGGTACGCCCCCCTGGGGTTGCTTAAATTGGTAAAAATGACTTTCCTGTCAACGATTGACTTCAAGTAACCACAATCCTAGTTAAGGTCTACTAGATTTAACGGACTGAATATTAAAATAGTAATTATATATATATATATATATATATATATATATATATATATATATATATATATATATATATATATATATATATATATATATATATATATATATATATATACATATATATATACATATATATATATATATACATATATATATATATATATATATATATATATATATATATATATATATATATATATATATATATATATATATATATATATATATATATAATTACTACTAACAGAAACTCCATCTGTTTATGTTAATAGTAATTTCAAGAAAATATCATACCACCCCAAATTTGTACTACATACATTTCTGAGAACAAGCACCCAATTTCCTAAACTCATTTTGAGGTAAATAAGAGCGCAGGTGTTCTCTGTTCTAACGGCAGCTTAACCAACTTATTGTTTTCAAAGCATATAAAAAGCTAATTAGGCGACTATCAAAGAAAATAATAATATAAATTTCATTTATAATACGGATTGGGTGAACGTTAATAATACGAAGGAAATTGACTCAATGTAAAATACAAGAACCTTCTTTGTCTCCTTATATATATATATATATATATATATATATATATATATATATATATATATATATATTAAAATCTACGAGTTTGGAAGTCATACTATAATTTTGAATGATAAAAATAATGTATTAGATATATTCTAGGTATTAGTTTCATAGTTGTGGGAGAAGAAGAGGACTTGTGTAACATACACTATGCTCATTGTAATGAAAATGTAAATACAGATTACCATATGAGGGATTCACAACCAGAATCTACCAAGTTCATTGTCTCATTTACGAAACTAAATTGTTTTCCAGGGTTATAAATTCGCTATTTAACATGTATTTATATGTACAAAAGTCCAAAGACAATTAATACATTTTCTAAAATTATTTTAAATATTCATGAATTAATTATGATCCATATAAATTCTGTGCACTTTCCAGATTGATTTAACTCTAATTGGTTTTGAAACATACATATTACACTATGAAATTATAGAATGTATGTCTGTAATAAAGGCTAATACCATCACTTATTTTATTCTTATTATTTAATTTATTTTACTTGATATCACAAAATTATTAAGTTGAATATGAAATTATAATTATTTAATACAACCTAAAGATCTACAGTTATAATTTTTACAACGATTTTTTAAAAATAAAATATGTATAACGTATTTACAATACATATAGTTTTAAAATGCAAAATAAATATAGTGTATCACTTAAATATGAATGTGAAAGTGGTATATAGAGTGAATATACATTAATTTTGCAAAATAAGAGGGATAACAAGGAACACTGTATATTGGGCCCCATGTCACTCTGAAAAGCAGAAGAGTGAAATAATAATCCAAACCTGATCTTACAACAGTGTTTTGATATCGAATAAACTATGTGAAAGGTTACACAATCCAGTTAGTTGTTCACAGAAAAGTTCGCAACTAGTTCTCAAAAGTGGAGGCCAGTCGAAAATAATATTTAGAGTGAGTTTAAATTGTTTTTGCAAAATAAAGTGGGGTGATGAGCAATAATTATATAGGACCTCATTTTTTCCAGAGAGTAAAAAAAGTAACAAAATAATTCCAACATGATATTACATCAGTGTTGTGAAAGCGAATAAACGGTGCCAAATATTACACAATCCAATTAGTTGTTCTCAAAAATGATCAAGGCAAGTTCTGAAAGTGATGGCTAGTCTAGAATTATATTTAGAGTGAGGTTAATATTTTTTTCTAAATAAGATTGTGTGATAAACAATAATTATATAATACCTCATTTCAACCTGAGAGTTAGAAGAATAAAATAATAATTATTAACTGATATTACATCATTGCTGTGAAAACTGAACGGTGTCAGAAGTTGCGCAATCTGATTAATTGTTCTGAGAATAATTCCCAGCAAGTTCTCAAAGTGGTAGGCAGTCGTATTGTTGTACATTTCACACCAATTAATTAAGGAATGGTGACCTCTCTCGAAGATTCCTCATACTGGGCAACATTTAATAAGAATGGATTTCTAAGAAAACTACTAGAGAAAAATATCTGCTGCTTCTTCTAGAGATTTACATTATTACGTACTTGAAAGTCATTTTTAGGAGATACACTTTTGAAAGCAAAAACAAAATGACGTCACAGTCGATGATTTATTCTTGTTTGGTGCTTTTTGTATTTCCCCTTACCTCTCATAGTGGACTGTGATTCTACTCTGAATTTTATTGCCCTGTCTGAATGGTTACAACAGATCTTCTGATTTCACAAAATTAATTTAGGCTTTAATTTAATCCTGTATGTTAAATTTATTCCTCTAAAGAACTTTCGTAATATACTATAAAATAAACATCTATCTTGACACTTTTCTTTTAAGATATTTCTCTAAACATCCGTAAATGAGTCAGAATGAAAATAGTCCTGAGAAAAATTAAAATGCTTTCATGATATTTTATAAACAATGGAATATATTTGGAATTTTTACAAGGGAAATACAATCTACTATTTTTTGATTGGGGTTGTATTATTTTAAATTATAATTATGTATATTATGTCAGATATCGGTATTATTTATAATACATTATTAATAAAATAATGTTTGAAAAAAATATTGTCTAAAATTTTGTTAATAGGCAATACAGAACTCAGAGAAGTTTGGATAAAATCTATTGTTCAGAAATTGCAGAAGAATCTACAACAAGTACCTTTTTTTAATTAAACAAGTGACACAGCCGTTTAGTCGTAAGTAATTATTCCAATAGAAGGCAAAAGTCTCATTCGTGCATGAGTCTGGAACTCATTTTAACATTTACCAATTACTTTAATCACACTCTAATTGAGATTTAGCACCAAAATAGAAATTCTATTACGGCCTACTTTGCACCTTTCACGCCTTAAATAAGAAAATAAATTTTCATTTCTAAAGCAATTAGATTATATTCTCAGAGTACTAAAAGGGAGATCTTCTGATTTCCCCTCATTTGTCTCAATACCGTTCGAAACTTGAGCCGAGAGCAACAAATTAAAAGATCTAAATTTCGGTGGAATTTTATTCTTGTCTTTCTCAAGTTATTTGAAATTTCTAAAGAAATTATTTGTATACTTCTTGCAGTACATAATTTTAATACCATAAAAATATGTATTAAAATATATACCTTAATTTTAAACCGTAATTATAAATTTAAAAGTAATTATACGTTGTTTATTATAAACGTTAAGTATATTTAAGAACGTATAAACAAGTGGATTCATGTTTTAGTAATATTTGTGGATTAAATGAAATTGAATATACACTATTACTCTGCAGGTAAAGTCGTATGTTCTGTGCAGCATTAATCGTGTTTATAATTCTTTTTCCAAAATATCAATTTCAAGATTGAAAAAAATGAAACAAAATTTAAAGTATACAAAACTGGAAAAAAAATTTCAAAACATCTAAAGAAAAGCAAAATATTAGCATGCCTAATACGGTGTAAGAAAATATTTGTCGTTGCAAAAAACTTGCAGGATTATGGGAAATACAAATATAGGTCCTGTACTATTGCTCTCAATTTCAAATGATTCCTACCTTTGTTTTTCTTCATCAAATAATTTTTGAGTTGGGAATTTTGCAAGATGAAACGTCGTGCAAAGGTGCAGCCAAAAATGTGAATTATCAGGACATTATATGTTCCCACTTTTCATCATTTGGAGAAGGGTTGAAAGAAAAAAAAAGAAATGACCTTGAGAAAAGGTAAGATAGGGGGTAAAAGTACATTGAAATTTTTGTCGTAAATTTTGGGTAGACACGTAGTTCCAGTAAGTTTTATTACAAAGAGAAACATATCACTCTAGAAGCTGTGCTAGAATAAACATTATATTTAATCATGCATTTAAAGATGCTTTACATATACAGGGTGTTTCATATTGAATGGGACAAAAAGAATAGCGCAGTGTGACTGCTGTAACGGATTTATTCTGCCGAAACAAATGAATTCTGCAACTACAATTATACAAGTATTATTTGGCAACAGGGAAAATTATCCAATGATGAACTCGGCACTAGAGGCACTGTTAAACAAAATGTCTTCTATGCAATATAAAGCTTACTGCATTTTCGAATAAGCCAAAACTCCTCGGTAACTGTAGTGCAAAGACATTTTCTCTGGTCCATTTTTCTTTGCTAAAAAATCGATTAATGGGGACATTTACTAAGACCTTGCTTTATGAGTGGTTGCTCCCCCAGCTGGTGGAAGATGTTCTTGATTTCATTTTGCAGCAAAAATGGTGCTCTCCCACATTGTAATAAAAATGTACGTGAGTTCCTGAACTTACGTCTACCCCATCGCTGGATTGGCTGGGTCACAGAATATGACATGTCTTCAATGGCCGTCGAGATCACCTGATATAACGCTCTGTGATTTTTCGTTAAAGGGGTTTTCTTAAAGAAAATGTGTTTGTGCGTCCACTTCCTCAGGACTTAGAAGAACTGAAGCAGTGGATAACTGCAGTTTTGAACTCCATAAAAGCAGATATGCTATCACGAGTGTGGCAGGAGCTTAATTACCGTGTAGACATTTGTAGTGTCACATATGGGGCACATATTGAAAACCTGTAGAAACTTGAATAAATGTAGATTTGAGGTAAATTTTCAATTTTCTAACTATATTAACTACAACGTTCACAATGTTTTCTTTTTGTCCCATTCAATATAAAACACCGTGTATTTGTCTAAACCATGTTAAAGCATCTATCTGTCTATCTATCGATATATAGATCAAGCAGGCTGTCTTGCTAACCTTATTATATATGTATTTTTTGAATATACCTGTTTTTCTATATATCTGCCAATAAATAGGTTTGTCTTCTTCCAGAGGCTGATATAAAAAAAACAAAAGAAATAATTAATACTAAGAAAATTGTGCTAAGTTATTTAAAAATAGAGGAAGTATACGTGAAACATATTTCGGTTTGCAGAAAGAAATCGTGGTCCATTTACCACAAACCAATCAAATGTTATTGAAAATCTTTTTTCTGCATGTGTGAATAAAGTATTTGAATATTCTTGCTTTCGTGGGAAGTGTGTTTACTTCTTAATGGACATAGTGAATGTTAAAAAAATGTAAAAAAATTGACAAGTACAAATAGAAAAACAATAAAACAAGGTAGTTTTTTTGCAGTTCCGTGTGAGCTTCATTATCAAACCAAGTGAAAGTCAGTTTATAAAAAACAACACAGCGACTTTACCAACTATTCAGTTCATAGTTTTTATTTTAAATTTTTTATACGATCCATTTTATTTTCAATTTGTGCATCACCTACGTTGGTTTTACATTTATTGCTATATAGGTTCCCTAGTCTTCTGATTGGTTATTCACAGTTTAGGATATCAAGTACTTTTTTATATTTTTACAAGATATATTTATGACGTAAATTGTGATGTATAAAAATAATATAGTTGAATGTATTTCGTAATATATATATATTTGTATTGTCTGATTGAGACATTACCCGTTTTTTCTATATTATAATCATATAAAATTTATATTGTTTATTGCATAAAATAAACTGAAATGAGCAACACATGCCAGTATTAATTGGAGGGAATAAAGAAAGCATTTTTATAAATTATTAACTCAGAATTTCTAAAATTTGTTCACATATAAATTGAAGTATAAGTGACCTCATTTCTTTTTCTTAAAATAAATTATATTATTGCATAAACAATTTCTTGTACATTTTTTTAATATTTAAAATATTCTATGTCACTTCAGTTTTCAAACATTCCAAGTGTTTAATAAACATCAAAGTTATATATATAGGATACCCCATTGCCTTATATATTGATATGATACCACATTTGCCAGACCTAGTATATATATATATATATATATATATATATATACATATATATATATATATATACATATATATATATACATATATATATATGTAGAATCGATGGAGACCATTGGGAGAGAGATGACAGAGAATGCGTAGATGGCGCTGCGAAGTGCTAGCAAAGGTGTCAGATAGAGATGAGACAGGAGAGGGGGTCCTGAAATCCGACGCGCAGGTCGACCGTTAGACGGAAAGAGATCCTATTTGATCGTGATACGGGCAGAGAGAACGACCTGAGATAACCCTTTAATTCTATTTTATGTGTGTGTGAAGTGTTGTAAAGTCAAGTATTGTTCATTAAATGTGATTTGTCTTCAAGAAAGTGTCGTCATTACCCCTAGACGCCGTCCTGCCCTACAAAGTGGGGGCTTGTCCGCGATTTGAGCATTGTGGATTAACGTGCTGATTGATCTGAGCATTGTGGATTAATGTGTGGATCCCTTTGAGCATTTTGTATTAATAACTGTGTGATCGAATTTGTGAACTGGAAACTCTAACCGCTGACTGTTTTGTGTGAACTGATGCAAGACCTGAAACGAAACTAGCCAGAGACCTACGAGAAAAGGTAGGACACACATTTTTACTATTTCAAACAGTAAATATAATAGCAGAATATCAATAACATATCTCAAAAGCACGCGTAAAGAGGACATACTACAGGTTCTAAATGAGATTGGTGAGCAGGTTGCTGCCAAAGACACAATAATAGACTTAAAGAACAAACTGGAGAACTCCAAAGCATTCCAGGACAATTCAGAATTTGTGATGAATTTTCTCAATATAAGCGTTGAGGATAGACTATCAAAAACTGAGAGCGAACTTCAGTTAACAAAATAAAAACTCGAGTTGGAAAAATTAACCCTAAAGCGAATAGAGCGGGAAGCAGAGCTTCAGAAATCGAAAACCGAAGCGAATAAAGATACGTTGAAAAGTGACATTTATGACTTAGAAAATTTAATAAAAAGCGTAAAAACACTAACAATTCAAATACCAACAAAGGCGGAAAATTTTGGTCTGTTTTTTCAGTCGTTGGAACGAGCATTTACAGTTAAGAATGTCCCGGATAAATTAAAAGCCGAAATCCTTATCAATATTCTCGGAGAGAACGCGCATAGTATTTTGCTTTACGTGAAGGATGACGAAATAAATAACTATGAAGTAGTGAAAGCGTTGGTGATGAAAGAATTTCAGCCAACAGCACAAGAATGCTTACTTAATTTTAGAAAAGCCAGAAGGCAAGTTAATGAAACGCATGTGCAGTTTGCCACACGTTTGAGTGCCATGTTTCAATATTATCTAAAAATTAGAACCGTAACTACTTTTGAAACTCTTTTCGATTTTATCGTCAGCGATAAAATTTTAGACACACGCGACCAAATGAAACCATGGACTAAATAGTAGAAGTGGAAAGTGAATTCAGACTATTTTGTGTGGTGTTTAACAATTTGTAATCCAAATTATTAATCTATGTGTTTGTTTTGTTTTGTTTTTTAGTTAGTATTTTAGATCCAGGACTGTTTCGTCAGTGAGGACACTGCCAGTCAGGATACCCGAGCAGTTGTAGAATCGATGGAGACCTTTGGGAGAGAGATGACAGAGAAAGCATAGATGGCGCTGCGGAGTGCTAGCGAAGGTGTCAGTTAGAGATGAGAGAGGAGAGGGGGTCCTGAGGTCCGACGCGCAGGTCGACCGTGAGACCGAGAGAGATCCTGTTTGATCGTGATACGAGCAGAGAGAACGACCTGAGATAACCCTTTAATTCTATTTTATGTGTGTGTGAAGTGTTTTAAAGTCAAGTATTGTTCATTAAATTTGATTTGTCTTCAAGAAAGTGTCGTCATTACCCCTAGACGCCGTCTTACCCTACACACACATATATATATATATATATATATATATATAAGATCAGAGAAAAATGCATGTACCAATGTAATCCGTACACCATGCTCGTATGACTGTGTTGTAAATATAATAATTGACGTTGTAATGCTTGTTTTCATGTAGCTGATATTAACAACCTCTGGTGGTTTCTTTAATAAGTATTGATTAAATCCCCATTCTTTAATATTTATAAAGCTCTCTCAATCTTCTATAAAGTCTGAGAAATTTAAAGATTGTAAAGTGTATTCATTTCATTTCGTCAGAATATGTTCCATTATTCATTTATAATAAAAAATTACTTTTGTCTAGACTCAAACAGGAATGATACTTGATCTTCCAGATCAGTAATTGCAATAAAAATATGAAAATATTTAAGTTATAAATGTGTATTTGGTTACTAATGATGGCACTCGATGTGATTAGTTCTACTGGTAACATGTTTATCATTCCTTTTCAAAACATGTCTCGGGATATTGGATCTTGACGATCCACTGTTATTAGTCAAAACATTTTTGAAAGCTTTTATAAGAAATGCACTATAAAAAAACTTTTCCTTTCCAAGGCCACTTTATTTGCTAAAGTTTATTCACATAAAAGATGGAACGTAAGAAACAGAATCTATGTATGAAAAGACAAAAGTGCGTTTATTTCTGTTTTTTATGCAAATTTATAGTTTTTGAAGTGTTACCAAATTTCAGACAGAAATTATTTGACACCTCCAGAAAGTGTTACAATCGGATTATGATACCTCATTTGCCTTATATAGCGAAATTTCTAACGGTGTTTACAAATTTCAACAATAACTAACAATTCTTTTAGATTTGACTACCAAACAAAGTATAGAAATAATGAATCAACTAATCCTTCAAGAGTTTACAAAATCAGTATTTCCAAACTCTCGAAAAATAACATACTAATAGTATACTATTGGAGAATAGAATCGTAAATCAGCAAAAATTTCCATATTTCACGGAAGCCAATCAATTTATTATCACACCATTAATAACATATAAGAATTAGACACACTTAAAAATAATAAAAAAATCCTTTTCCCAAGAAGTTTCGGACATCAAATAATATAAATTAACCCTCTAAGCGGTTTGCATGTACAATTCCGCCAAACCGATGATGTCTTCAAAGCGGTTGTCACGTACAATTTTCGACCTCCAAAAACGTTCCGAAAATGGATGTAATGTACATTTCTGCCAGTGTTTGAGGTAGGAGGGTCAGGTCGATTGTTTAGAAACTGCATCTCCCTTTGACTGACATTTATTGAGGGATGCAAACCTACTCCCTGAGGCACAAAGACTCTGATAGCTTTTCATGGCTTTGTAAATCTCTATTTCGAAGTATTCGTTTGCGGTAACAGATGTATCTCTAATTGTATCACTTAAATATCTTGAATAACTTTCGTAAAAAATATAAATAATTATCTTAAAGAATGTTTTTATTTGTACTTTTTTAGAATCCAAGAATTGTTCTTTCTCTTCAAGACTTGACGAGCTTTATGTGTACTAAAAATTAACAATCTATAATATCTATTTATATATCTATTTATAACAATAACGAAGGTGGGTTTCCCGTATTCCATTCTAGTCGACTAAGGGTGAAGTAAAAATATCATAGAACGCTTTGGCCATTGACACAATAAACCTTTAGCGTATTTTTTGGAGGATTTTTTTAGTCGGTGTGTTCCACTCGGAGGGTTAAGATGAAGATGCAGATTCTTTGGACAAGACAAGATCAGAAAAATAATTATTACCATGTTTACGGTTACCATGCTTAAGGTTTTATAGGCAAGTTGGCAGCGATACTCTTTCCGGACAGTGATCTTTGACTCTATTTTTTATATTTTGACTTTTATTTCTCTCTGGTGAGTTATTTTAGATAATTGTTATATATGTTCAATAATTTTAACCAGCGAGAACACTCGCTACCAGCAAATACTTGAGAACAAGATCCGGGCTTCCGAGGCACGGGACAAATTTTCTCATCCAAATACCAATGGATTTTATTTTCATCAGCATAAAATTTGAATAACAAAAAATACTTTAACAAAAGTCTGAAATATCTTTCTGATTATTTGAAATATCAGTCTCTTTTATATTAACATTAAGAAAGCAAAAATATAAGACAAACACTAGTTACAAAGTTAATCACATCGTTATATTTCATCTTTATGAAATTATCCTCTTAATGAAATAATGATGAATTTTTAAAAGCATCTCTCTTTCGACCACCACAAGCACTACATAAAAATGCAAAAGTGCATGCTGGTGCACTGGGTATCTGGAACCCAAATAAATTAAAAGTATATCTTTTTGAGGAAAATAATCAGAAAAAGTGCAGAAAGAGCATGAGATTGTGCTCTAAAAGACCTAGAAGTAAGCTACTGAAAATTTGGAAAGATTATTTCTAATGGGTGATTTTGGGTGGAATCTTTTTATAACATTTGAGAGCAGTCCGGAACGCGTCCTCCAGGGTTAAAACTTATTTCACCTATCGTTTAGATCGATATGACATTATAACGAATTATCACACGGATGATATACAGAAAATAAGTGCATTATATGAGGAGGCGATTTAGATCATTAATATAATGGATTAAATAAAACGAGACGTAAACTGCTTAGGATATAAAAATGACTTCATCACATCTTTTGTAAAGTGGAGAGGATCATAAAATATATTCAACGGTTTTCGTCTTGTGCGTTATTCTCGGGTGATGTTCTGATCCCTGTCCCAGATTAGAACCACGTCCCCGTACATAACACTAAATAAGAATGTACCTTTGTGGAGTATATATATATATATATATATATATATATATATTATATATATATATATATATATATATATATATATGTGTGTGTGTGTGTGTGTGTACATATGTGTGTATATATATATATGTATATATATATATATATATATATATATATATATATATATATATATATATATATATATATATATATATATATATATATATATATATATATATATATATATATATATATATATATATATATATATATATATATATAATATTTATTTATGGAACAAATTTTAAATGAAATATATTGACTCTTATCTGTCTTCATGACGCTTTCTCACCCGGAGCTAAAAAAAATACTACATATATGAATATATTGAATATATTTTATCTGGATATGCTCTCTTTATATATACAATATATATATACAATATATATATATATATATATATATATATATATATATATATATATATATATATATATATATATATATATATATATATATATATATATATATATATATATATATATATATATATATATATATATATATTTCAAGTTTGAAAATGGGATTTTTAAAATTAAGGGACTGATATATAAAAATAAGTAGAACTAACTATTCAAAGATCCCGTAAGAGGAGAACAGACCCGACCTCGGGGGGATGTGCACAGCAAAACTAATTAATGCGGGAGGACATCAGGAAGAAAAGGTTTACTCAAGCACGTTTCTGGTCCATATTAAAGTGGGAATCTGAGGCAGTCATAACCCTCTACGCTAGACAACGATGTAGTTCAACAAAGTACTTTATTTAGTAGCTAAAGCTTAACGAAAGGATTGGATATAATATAGCATGGTTTAAAAGAAAAAGAGACTTATATTTAGTTGCCTACATTATATATTTTTTCCCTTTTTAAACTAAATTCTAAATTTTTCAAAAGTTTATTTCATATAATATTTTGTATTACTCAAGACTATTTAATACGATGTACCGTTCATTAACAAAAACTGGATCAATTAGTTCAAAATTATTTCATATCAGAAGCAAACTATGATTACCAGCATAAGCGTATTTATACACAAAAAACAATTTACAGAAAATAATATTAAACTGTATATGAATAGACTTTGTAAACATGCAGATGTATTTTGATAATAATGGATGTTTTAGGTTCATCTGCCTCAGAGAACTTGTCTAACCAACTCGTTCCATGAAAATTTGTTTGGTATGGTATTCGTCATAAGCTATTATATTGATTAAACAAGCTACTAACGAAATATATCAAAGAGTGATGCCTTTATCTTCAATAGTATTATTCTATACATTTTTAAGATAAAATATGACTTAATATTTCTTTAAGAATGCAAGTTTTAAATTTTAAATAAGAATTAGTTTTATGATCCGGAGTTGGATAAGATAACAATGCATATTACTTCGACAATTCATATTTCAGATACATGAAAGAGGAACAGTCTAATCTCTTTCTGCGAATGAGAGGATGGAAAGGTAGGCCCATTATCTCCCTAATAACTGATTATAAGCACTATATCCCTTTATATTACGCATTTCCGATACTTTATAACTGGTCAAGGTGAATTAAAATATACGAAGTAGACAATTCTGATTTAAAGATAAATATACTACTTGGAAGTATATATTATTTGGGTTAATTGCATTCTTTTTCAAATTCCAGGATTTTTTCCTTGTGAAGTATAGTAAAATTCGACTTTGGCGTTCGAGTTAATGTAAATGAGATTATTTCTGTAGATAACTTGTGAACCTAAATGAAAAGTAATATGGATCAATGCAAGGTTTACTGACCGGTAGAAAATCTTAATGGTACTTTGAAGAATGCAATGAAAGTATGGAGACCATTGATCTTAGGTAATCAAATGCTAAATATATCTTACAATTGTGTATTATACACGCACACACACCCATCTATATATATGTGTGTATATATGTATATATAAGCATATATGTATATATATGTATATATGTATATATATATATATATATACACACACATATATATATACATATATATATACATATATATATATATATATATATATATATATATATATATATATATATATATATATATATATATATATATATATATATATATATATATATATATATATATATATATATATATATATATATATATATATATATATATATATATATATATATATATATATATATATATAAATATATATATATATATATATATATATATATATATAATATATATATATAAATATATATAATATATATATATATATATATATATATATATATATATATATATATATATATATATATATATATATATATATATATATATATATATATATATATATATATATATATATATATATATATATATATATATATATATATATATATATATATATATATATATATATATATATATATATATAATATATATATATATATATATATATATATATATATATATATATATATATATATATATATATATATATATATATATATATATATATATATATATATATATATATATATATATATATATATATATATATATATATATATATATATATATATATATATATATATATATATATATATATATATATATATATATATATATATATATATATATATATATATATATATATATATATATATATATATATATATATCTATATATATATGAGTGTGTGTGTGTGTGTGTTAGTATAAGATATCTTCTCCGTTTAATGAAATAATGACATATTTTTTTATGATGTAGAATACATGCGGTTTATGGGTTTCTATGTGGAAAGGAAGTTAAGCGATTTTGTGAATATCAATATTATTATTATTGTGAATATCTCTTTATGGAAATAATTTATATATCAAGATCTGTACTGTCTAAAATGTATCTTAATCATTCTTTCAGGGTTACAATTTTTTTAATGTATTTAATGTATTAATTAATAAGTAAGCCTAATATATTTTGTACATATACAAAATGCTGAGTGAATCGGTGTGTGACATATTTCCAATCTAATGTTAATCAGACCAGGTCTCTTTTGCAATTGACAAAAACATATATCGGAGAAGTAATATGAATACACATATAATAACAATAATCTTTGTACTAATACCTATATGAATATGATTAATATTATGTATGTATATTTTTTTCTCTATGACAATTTTTTCTACTAGTCATAAAATACATCGATAATTCAAGCAGTTATTTTAAATATAAGAAGATGTGATATAATCAACATGCACACGACAAACTTATTAATATCCTCAATTATTATTTAAAACTTAAAAGTATAGATAATTTTGTTTGAGAATATAAAAATTAAAAAGGTAATTTACGTCAGTAGCTTTTATGTGATTGGAGATAGCTTACATTAAATATAGATTAAAATGTATATTATTACAGAAAGGTATTGATCAGAGACATTTAAACTTAGCACTTTAATCTCTTATTATAGATAAGGGGATGAAAGCATATATTATTTACGCAATAATTAATTATAAATGTTAATTTACTTTATTTTTAATTTCGAATGGCTTGTAACGTTTGAGTTTAAATAAAATAAAATTTCTGTTTAAAAATTTGTTATTGAACTATGAAAGATAACAATATAGTTTTTTTTTATCTTATTGGATAATAATGTTATATGTCACATTTTATTTTCCATATAGGTTAAAATTAATGAAGTTATATATTATTTTCTTTCAATAAAGTATCATTTCATGGATGTTTGTCTTACGGAGTGCAATTATTCGGGCATTTAAAAGCGTCTAAATTAATAAAACTATAAATATTTATTTATGTGATAAATTTATAATGAATTATATTGATTCTTACCTGTCTTCATGATGCTTTCTCATCGAGAGCTAAATAAAACAATACATATATAAATATATTGAATTCATTTTATCTGGTTATGACAAATTGTTATGTACACATTTCTTATGAATTCTCAAAATTATAAAGCTTTCATATATATAAACTTACACACACACACACACAGACATATATATATATATTCTAATAATATATATATATATATATTCTATATATATATATATTATATATTTTCAAAAAATCCAATATTTTGAAAAGAAGATAATAAGATATTTTTTATTCGTAAATATAATTAATTAAATTCTTATAATACAAAAACAATTAATATTTATTTAAGAATATTAAACTTTCAAATTTAATTCACTTTGTAAGATATAACGAGTCTAAGGATGGCTGGTATTAAGTGAAGATTAAAATGCATATTACTGCAAGAGACGATTATTCAGAGACGTGAATGCCTAACACTTTAATCTCTGTTTGCAGATAAGAGGATGAAAAGGTGTATTATATTCTAAATAACTGATAATAAAAGCCCAGTTACTCTACAGTACAAAATTCTAATGATTTATGATTGTTGACACTAAACAAAATACATCCCAATTTTCTCTTAATGTGAACGATAAACTGATGGCTTGTAATCTTCTTAAAGAATTATTTGTTTCTTGTAGAGTTTGATTAGTTTGTTCTATGGTAACAAATACCACTAAATTAAAAAAGAATACTTTATATAAATTTAATATAAAATTATATAAAATATATAAAGCATACATAATATATTTATGTATATATATATATATATATTTATATATATATATATATATAAATATATATATATAATATATTATATATATATATATCTTGGGAAAATTTCAAATAAAAAAATATGGTTTACAGAGTTGAAATACCTTTTTTTACTTTTACCCGAATACAAATCGTGCATTCCAGAATTGGCGTATTTGTGTTGCGAAGTCATAGTTCGGGTGTAACAAGCAAGAAGTTAAATATGCTTCAGTAATAAATTTAAACAAAAATTTTTACCAGTAAATATAAACCTTGCAAATATTTCAGCATAAAATAAAAGATAAAATATGGTTGCAAATGTATTTTTTTAGATACAATAAATAATGCTGATTCTTCTCTTGAAGTATGTGTATATGCATTCATACAAAACTATGGACGTATGTAAAATAGTTATACATGTATGTAATTTCTATATATATGTGTAATGCATTCTTTTTATATAAGACTGGAATTTTATTGTACTTTATATTAAAACTCAGGACAATCCTCGAAAAACATTTATAGTTATGATGACACTATTACAACCAATTAAACTAATTATGCGTAAGAAAGTAAAAAGAGCTGTTTTAAGTTAACAGATAGTTGATAAAAAAAATCTCTAAAAGTGAAAGGCCAAGCAATGACAAACTGTTAAATATATAAATAAGGCTGTAGTGAATTTCGGCATCTCCTGTTTAAAAAAGCTTCTAAAAATGTAGAATATCAAATCGGAAATAATATTAAAAACATAAAATCTAAATAAAACATTAACGGTGATTTCTTTTATGTTACTCATCTCTAAAGTTTCAAGATTATTTGAGCTAAATAAGATTTATTTGTATGGTCTCTTCCATACAAATATCCCAGATCGTTATCGGTCTTCTTAAATAATAATATTGTCATACACAATGTATGGTTTATGTTTAGGGTAATAACAAAATAATTCATTTTCTTTGTCAGTAGCACATTTTTGTGTATTATTTTCATTTATGGAGTATTACAATGCCACGATTATATGGACTGATATATGTATGACAATGAATATTTATTATAATACTTATTTTCTTTACAAATATGCAGCTTTCAATGTATCTATTGTCGATCTGATTCCTTGGAACTAAATTTAACTTAGAAAGATCAATGCATCACAATTTCCCTTAAAACGGAGTTTAGTTTAGTTTCATCAATGATTTACTCTTTTTGTATTAAATAGACCTAGTCATAACTCTTATGAATTAATAGCTATTCACGAGTATTCTGAATAAAAGTAGTTTTGTATAATTTAATTTTTTTTGTATAAATATATAACTAAATACAAGGTAGTGTCACTTATTGTATATAAAAGGGACAGGACACTTTTTTTAAAATATAAAATATAGTTTGAGATATATTTAAAATCATTTGTAAAAACTTATTTAAATGGCTTTATTTGGGCTAAAAATTTCTGGGACAAAAGTATCAGTAGTTAGAAAGGTTATTTATAAAATTTAAAAAAAAAATTTAATTTTAAATAAATAAACTGTTTAAACATATTTATCTTCAGGATTATGATTTAAACTTAATAATAATAACATAGAAAAAAATACACAAAATTTAATACTAGAATTTACAAAATTTACTTAAAATAATTAAAAAACTTAAGAAGATATCTTGTACTCTAAAAGATAAATAGAATACATCAAATAGATAACTGCGTCTGGAAGATAAATGAAATAGAATTATAATTAATTCTTGAAAAATTATTTTGTATCTGGCAATGGATTTATGATTTTGTTTGGAAATATCAATTGTATTTTATGTACTTAATACTCAATTGGTGTAATGTTTTTACTGTGCAGTCACAACGTAATAAATGCCTAAATTATTAATTCCCCATCTATGCAATCTAATTGAGAAATAATATTGAAATTGATATTTATTTACGTCAGGCTTTCTAATCTAGAAAGGAAATTGCATTTAAGTAGCTTAATTCGTTTTAAAATTTTAGAAAACTCATTGTTTACTAATTGATTACTAATTAGTTTCTGTAGATGTATTAATACATAATTGTCGTTTGAAAAATAATGTACCCATAAGCATAGGATGTGTGTATATGCTTCTTTTCATGCATAACTGTCCCGTATTCAAACGTACTCGAATAACAGTAAAGTCATAAAACTTTATAATTCCTCAAGATCCAAATCATTTTTTTTTTGTTATCGTGAAAAAGACAGTACTAGAAATAAATTCTAAACTCCAATCAGCATGTCATGGGATATCACTCTTTAAACGATCTTAATTTTCCCTAACACAGATAGATGGCAGCACAGGTGATTTTAATAACTATAGTTTCCAATGCTTTATAAATTTTACTTAATAAGTTACTGATACATAAATATATATAACTATATAAAACTGTAAAATGTCTTAGAATGAAATGTTATTAACAGGATACACAGTCATATGTCTGCACATTAGATATGCTATTAGAAAATATAGTAAAACTAACTGATGCTGTTATTTTAAAAAATATATAATTACACTTAATTAACTTTTCAGGAATAAAATAAAGTTATTGAAAATATCAAAATAACACTAATTGTTCCTTTGTTAAGAATTCATTAATAGGTTTACTTTTTATTATAATATAAGTTTATTACATTATTTACAATATAAATTTATAGTTTATTGCCATATAAATTTATTACATTATTAGTTACAATGAAAGTACAATTTTTGTACTTATATTGTAAATAATATTTTCTGAAAAAAATATTTTGGATGCAGAAACATTTCCGATTATATGATATGCTTTAATTAAAGTTTTTCTAAATAAGTCACTGTAAAAGAAAATTATATTTATTTTATTGTACGTTAATTTTTTTTATAGATGATATGTGTAGACAATTTATATATTTATATAGCAATTCAGCTCATATCATTTATTTAAGCTTTGAGTTTTCACAATATTCTGAAATTTATCACAATTATATGTAGTTAGGGTTTTTTGAGAAATTATTTATAAAAACTTTTTCATGGAAGAAAATAATGTATTTACCCCCATGATACGTATTTTCAAGCATTTTGCCAGAAAATAAGTATATATTAATTTATACATATATTTACCCCAAAAGTCATTTAATCATGAAAATTTATGGTACGGTATTCACGAGTTATTTTTAAGTAAAACCACGTAAAATATGGTTATTATGATTAATGTACAAATGTCTTCAGAAATGTTTTAAAAGCTTTATCAGAAAAAGTATAGATTGTCTTTATTTATTTTCGCAGTATTCTTATTTTATGATACATAAACCCAAACATATAAGTTCATTATAAATAAACACATACACACACACACACACACACAAACACACACACACACACACACACACATATATATATATATATATATATATATATATATATATATATATATATATATATATATATATATATATATATATATATATATATATATACACATATATATTTTAAGTATAAAATGTGTATACTTATTTTTACATATATAGTTTTTTTTAAATTAATTTTAGTAATTAATTCAGGCTATTAAAAAATAAATTGATTTGTTGATATATAGAAGATGAACATGCATGGCGTGAGTGAAAAATATGTACAAAATATTCATAAAGTGATGATTAAATTATATTTTAAAAATTTTTATGAATTCTAATATTTTGAATCATTTCTGAAGCAAGTCTTGTTGTAGATGCTTTTCTCCTGCAATTTTCTTTATTTTATCAAGCTTTCCATATTTAAGGGTTTCATTTTTCTGCTTCTCCACCTTTTGATTTCAGCTTCAGTAGTTTTAGTTTGGTCAAATTTTGATAGATTAAGCATACATTTTTGATCAAGGATCTTGTTTAAAAACTTTATTTCAACTTAGCATTTGATATCTGATTATTCTTCTTCTACTTTAGTGAAGCATCTGCTCAAAGTGAGCTATGGCCTTCCGTAGATTTGAATTCCAGGCAGCCATTTTCCTGGACAGACTTTTCCTGTTTTTAAATTTCAGGATCTCCAAATCTGATTCAATTCCTTAGATCCCTCGGGTCCTTGGTGTTTTTATTTTTTGGGGACCAGTTGGTTTAATATTGAATATCTCTTTAGTGACTCGATTATCCTCCATTTGTTCATGTGCTGCCCATTCCAGACTCTGAATTGAAATAAATTTTATTACGTCTGCCTCTTTTATAATTAACAAATTTCCAAGTACGTTCTTCTTCTCCACGTATTGTTAGTTTTTATGCTTCCCAAAATACTTCGCGGTATCTTTCTATCAAAGACTGTTAACCCTCTAAGCGGTTCGCACGTACAATTCAGCCAAACCGATGATGTTTTTAAAGCGGTTGTCACGTACAATTTTTGACCTCCAAAAACGCTTCAAAAATGGATGTAGTGTACATTTTTTGCCAGTGCTTTCCTCCATAAAGTTTTGCGTAGGAGGGTCAGGTCGATTGTTTAGGAACTGCACCCCTCTTTGACTAACATTTATAGAGGAACGCATCCCTACCCCCTGAGGCACAAAGACGCAGATAGCTTTTCATGGTTTTGTAAATCTCTATTTTGAAGTATTTCGTTTGCGGTAACAGATGTATCTCTAACTGCACCACTTATACATCGTGGATGACTTTCGTGAAAAATATAAATAAGTCTCTCAAAGAATATTTTTATTTTTACTTTTAGAATCTTAAGGGATTTAATATTTCTTAAGGGATGATATTCGAGACTTGACGAGCTTTAAGTGTATTCAAAATTAACAATCTATAATATCTATTTATAACCTGAAGTAAAGGGACAATAACAAGGGTGGGTTTCCCATATTCCATTCTAGTCGACTATGGCTAAAGTAGAATATCAAAGAACGCTTTGGCCATTGACACAGTAAACCTTTAGCATATTTTTGGAGATTTTTTTTCCTCGATGTGTTGCACTCGGAGGGTTAATACTTTTTCGCATATTCCATTCTAGTCGACTATGGCTAAAGTAAAATATCAAAGAACGCTTTGGCCATTGACACAGTAAACCTTTAGCGTGTTTATGGAGATTTTCCTCGATGTGTTGCACTCGTAGGGTTAATACTTCTTTATCAACTTCGGTCGTCACCCAAGTGTCAGCCACATACGTAACTACGAGTATTATCAAAGTTTTATAGAATATTATTTTATGATCCCTGATTACATTATATTAAATTTTCTGTACAACATATTAAGATGTAACGTAAATTTTGCACCCTTAAACTAGATATTCAAAACCTTTTTTTAAGTACAACTGTGAAAAACTTCATTTGGTCTTAAATGCATTCCCTGGGATTGTAATTATGCTGTTAAGAGCAATTGAGATTAAAATCTAAATAAATAAAAATAATTCAATGATCGGCGTATAAAAACAAATATATGTCCTTTAAAATGAATGGTGGCAATTCTTGGCAAGTTGAACTTTAAAAGTTCCAGTTCCCTAAGGCAACAAACATGTAGTAGGAAATTATTCTAAGTAACGCTATATGGCTAATATTTTACAATTCACAATATAAATTTATTTTGGGATTAAATTTTATATATTTTGCATAAAAGAAAAATTATGAATTTAAAAGTATGCATGTAAAAAATCATCTTAGAACTCATAACATGATATTTAGAGTTACTAATATCGCAAATTTGAAAATTAATTCTGCATATCTTAAGTTTATAAGGTAATTTGAAAAGGAGATATTTTATATTTTCATTCAGATTGATTGTATATGTGATACCTTTTAGAAAAAAAAATAACTTTTTATTATCTAAGAATGATTTAATTTACAGTTTAGAATCTCAAATTAATTCTATACGAATAATTAATATGCATTCATGGAAATATTTCTCGATACTGAACAATTATGAAATTATTTTAAGTTTTTATTGAATTTGTAAGTTATTGCATTTGTGCATTTTTAATACACGACAAAGATTAATTTTCAAACTTATTTTAATTTTCTATATAGTATCCAGTTCCATTTGGTAGCATTTTAAAAATGAGAAGTAATTCTACGCATTGCGGAAATATATACGTACTCTTGTTGATACAGAGAAAGAATATTACAAAATCTATGAGCTATACTATAACGAAATATAATTATAAGTCGTAACAATTATTTAAATTTTAAAGCTGTAGCCATTAATAAGAATATAAAGTTATGTAATTCCTGAATATTTAATAATTTAATATCAATGAGATAAAATGTTAAATTAAATTGTCTCTCTGCTTATTGTATTAAATAGAATGTCAATTGAATCCATGGCAAAGGATATATATCTCTTTCATTTATTTTTCCTTCTCTTTGTATACACCCACACCCACCCACCCATTTATATATATATATATATATTACACATTAGATGTCACATATACTAATAACGATGCAGGCAATATACGTAACCTTATAAATGAAATTAGTAAAAATTTACATGAATTTTAATGATATACTATTAGCTAAATCAAGGTGAAGAAAATCCATAAAAATCCTTGAATATGTAGTATGAATACTTTTAAAAGGGAAGAACTTGGTTTAGTGGGAAGAGAAATAGTGAAATTTCTGTTACGTTAGGCCAAGACTTAGAACTTAAAATTTATATGGAAAATGTAGGAACTTCCCTACTAACTGGTGTATTCATACTCACAGTGTATGTTGTGGTATTCCTGTTAAAACATACAAATATATCATTCTATGTTTATTTATCCATGTCAGTGTCTACCTGCCTATATATGTTATATGTGACTGTGATGAGGCGATCTAGATCTGATATATAATTGTTTCATTCATAAAAGAAGTAAAATGTTAGGGATCTAAATCTGAACTCATCACATCTTTGTAAGTAGACCAAGAGCCATAAATTTCAATAAAACGGATATTGTAGTCAAGTTACGGTTGTCTCGGGCGGGGTTCGGATTACAGTCCCAGATTAGAATCCCGTCTCCGTACTTGACATTAATTAAGAATGTACCTTTGTGGAGAATTTATGAGTCCCTAAGAGACAGGGCCCAATTAGAGGGGATAAGGTTGTTCACGTTGTTGGTCTTAGGGCGGGGTTTGCTGAGACCCATGACTTTCTGGCAACTATCCCGATTGGAAGACAAGAAGAAGGAGGGGACTAAGTTTGAGATAATAAAATATGAAGAATCTAAAAAAAGGAGGAGATGGATTAGAAGGCCCCACAGAGTTTGGTTCGAAGGTCCCAGAAGAGAAGTTCGTTTCGGAGGTCCCAAAAGGAAGTTGCTCGATACTCCAGCCAAGTCCGCGAGAAAGTTTCCTGCACAAAGTAGTACGGCCGCACCCCATAGACTCAAGAGAAAGCCCCTGACGATGTCTGTAACAGATCAAAGGATGATGTAAAGATTCCCTCTCAAACCCTTCAACCAGAAGTGTTTCGGACCCAACACTTTAGACCCACAAAGGTACCCATTTTTTTTGCATTACATTTTGAAAATCGAGATTAGGTCCTCTCTCTACTTACAAAATTTTCTTAAGTTTATATAAAATTTGTCAGAAGTAATTTGAATAGAGCTTACTTATTGACTTATTACTTATTACTTTTTTTAATAGATGTATAAATATTTTTATAATAAATTTACTTTTTTTTATATTAAGCGTGTCCCAGTGCCATCATTTTGGCGGTTAGTTTTTTCTTCATATTAATGTCTGTAGTTTCTCAGAACCTGTGGTTAAATTTTAGTAAAACAAATATTTAAGACAACTCAATTTAAAATAAATCCCACTATACATTTGATCACAGGTTGTTATTAAATATATAACGAGGACTACACGACAGTGACTTTACACTGATGGTATTCGTAATTTTATATTACAATATTAAATGTTTATTTAAAAGAAACAAGTGATCATAAATTTGCTGTTTGTAGATGCGAAATTAAAATTAATGACGAAATTTTCTTTAAAATGAAGTTGTAATTAAAATTAAATCATTACGTGTCAACTATACGAATGAAGTAATAAAAACGGGTGATTAATAAAATACTTTTCTTCATCAATTAGTCCTATTGAAGCAGTAAGACTTTAATGTGGCCTGCTTTAATTGTATTTAACTATTAATATGTGTGCCGTAATATTACATAACTAGTATATAGAACGTCATATGACGGGATCATTAAAAGTTTTAATTCTCCAGAATTGTAAAGTACCCTTTGAGGCAGATTTTTTTTTTATTGGCTGAGAATTATCTGGTTTACACTCTATAATTTGTTTATCTTTACTGATCACATGTTAGTTGTCAACCTTAATTTATCTGGTCATATTACGTGATAATATAGACAACAGACGTTTGAAAAAACGTGTGCAAACCATGTGGTTATGTATAAAAAACACAAACTAACAAACTTTTTAATTTTCAAAGATATTAACTTAAACGCTGGATATTTATTAGTCCGTGAAATAGATTTTTATAAAATAATTTGTTGTTAATACCGGTGACAAAATTTTCATTGCAACAAAAAATAATCTATGATTAAATTTAAAACTATCACATATGTACCTAATCTATTATTTAAGCCAAATATAAAATAAAAAAATACTTAGTTTTGAAGTTCAGTGATAAAACGTATTGAAATAATGCAGACGATATTTAAATAATTTAAAATAAGAAAGGATTAAATGAGATGGATCAATTAATGACGTCATAATGCTAGAAAGAAATGTTCTTTTCATCTACTTATAATGAGATAAATTGATTATTTAATTATCGTCTGCTGTTAACCGGAGAAAATAATGGCATTAAGCGATCAAAAAGGTGTGAAGTGGGGGATTTCGCAAGTTTTTGAATTCGCTTTGAATTTTGCTTACCCTAACTGATCAATAATCCAATATGGATGCCTCTATCTATTCCAGGTCCAACCGCTTCGTAAATTCGAGGAAAGACGGACAGATAACTTAGGCTATTATTAATTAGGAGATTTCGAAGCTTATAAC